>JAXQJP010000320.1:0-326818 GCA_037042015.1 Furcasterigmium sp. R96-07A1
CACGGTGGCGATACTACACAACCCCAGCGCCACCTTGTCGATTTCCACCCCCTGCCGACCCAACAACTACGGGTTGATTAATATATTAATTTAATTATATAGTCTTATTCTAGAGATATAAAAATATAAACTAGAAATAAACTATTACTTTAAATATAGAATAGCACTATACACAGCTAAGCCACATCTACTTCTTATTACGCACACTATAGGCGCCAAGATTAATAGTCTTTACCTTATTTCAAACTAACCAAGGGTATAATATTTAATATCACAAGTATATTTAGGATGACTCAAGGGTCAAACTATAGCATCTTAACTTTTGCCTCATTCATTCACCCTGCGCTGCCATAACCTTCTGTCGCAGCACTATGGAATGTTAGCATGATACAAGTTCAGTGTGAGACGTAGCGGTCTTACCATCCTCTACGCTGCGCACGTTTGCGGTCTTCCGCTGGACAATGACCTCGAGATCTTGGATGTTGTCCTGCAGGTTTTTGATCTTTGACTCGTAGAACTTGTCCGCCGAGTCTACGTCCTGGAAGAATGTCAGTTCATAGCAATTGATGTGCCGGGCCGCAAGAACAATACCTTCTCGACGTAAAATCCAGTCCCGACATCCACGATGACACGTGTAGGGTCCGAGAGTTCGCCGCGCACATATAGGGAATTTGTGAGAGGCACCAGCACACCGCGCTCCGCTACCATCAATCAGCATTCAACGCCCCCGGGCCTATTGCAATGTCGAACCTTCTGACTGGCCAGGCCGTGTCTTGACGATGCGAAGGCATTCCTTGAACTTCCCCTGGACAGCGTGGAGTTGTGCGAATGACGACGTGAGGTGCTCCAGCTCCTCCTCGAGTTGCTTCTTCACTTGGCTCAATTGCTGCGCGTCAAGCGTCGCGAGGTTGACTGTATGGAGCACGTTAGAAGCCGTCCCGAGGCGTAGTGAGACGACCAGACACTAACCTGCCTCGCCTCCTTGAGACGCCATGGTGATTGGGTATATCGAGATCTACTTCCGTTGATGCCAGTAAAGTAGAGATGAGAGCATTCAATGGTGTCGTTCGTTGCATGACGGTGAAAGCTGGTTGAATTGGTGGGTATGCAGCCCACCCTTTTTTGATTACATAAGTGCTGCATACGGCCGTGACGACCACCCTCTCACTTCTCCGTCTTCATCAAACTGCAAACAACTTGAAATAAGGCTCCGAATGCAAGGCACGCTCAGTCGCGTATCATTCATACACTGCAGAGTCTTTTTGCTCTGCCTACCCACATTGGACCAGCGGCCTCAGCAGCGCTGCAACAGGCTTTGGACCTTTTCAGCAACGCGATCTAGTGGGACCTGCTCAACGAAGTTTAGAGAGCGGCACTGGATCTCACACCGTTGTCCCTCCTTCCACGCCCTTCCGAGGACGACAATTACTGGGTATCCAACCATGTCGGCGTCTTTCAGCTTCCAAGGCACAGTATGACTCCTGTCATCCAAGACGACGTCCACCATGTCGCCGTCATGCCCCCTTGAGATTTCATTGTACAGCTTCAAGGCTTCTTGCTCAAGTTCTGCAGCATGTACAATGACCACTTCGTAAGGAGCCACGATGCGAGGCCAGCGCAAGCCACGATTGTCAGCCCCATGCTCGGCCATGGCCCCGATGAGTCTCGAAACGCCGATACCGTGGCAACCCATCTGCATCGGTACCAATTGTGAGCTACCCTGCTGTTTGCCAGGTAGGTTTATCAGTGCAGCCAGAGGATGCGAGTAGCGGGTTCCCAGATGGAAGGTGTGGCCAACTTCGAGAGCCCTTTCCGCCCTGATGGATTCACTCGCACACCCAGGACACTTCTTGTCGATAGCTTGCGCAGCGCCATGGCCAGCCTCGTTGCCCGCGGTTGTGGTGGTAGGGGAGTCAGGCACAAGCTCAGCGTTTGTAGCGTAGCCACATTCGCGGCATGCCATCACCGTGTCCTCGCCGAACGACGTGAGCAGGTGATATTCATGGCTGAGATCGCCGCCCATATCTCCCGAAGACGCCGTTGCTTTGACGATAGGTAGTCCGAGGGCTTTGAAAAACGCGCTGTACGCGGTCTGAACCTCATCATATGTTTGCATGGCGGATTCCACCGTCGTGTCGAATGTGTACATGTCTTTCATTGTGAACTCCCTGGTCCGCAACAGGCCATGCCGTGGCCTGAGTTCATCTCGGTATTTCCGGGCTGTCTGGTCAGCATCTGGTGTTCACGGCTGGTGCCACTGAGTTCATACTGATCTGATAGAGGCGAAGAGGGAGTTCCTTGTAAGATTTCACGGAATTGGCCACCAGCAAAGTGACTTCCTCTTCGTGCGTCGGCGAGAGCATGAAGTCGGTGCCTCGTCGGTCCTGGAAATTGAAAAGCTAGATCGAATTAGTTTCGTATGTACACCCTCCGCCCAAGAATAGTAGACGTCGTACTTCAGGTCCTAATTGCGGGTAGCGACCAGAGCGTTCCCAAAGCCCCTTGGTGGTAACGGAGGACATTGAGAGCCTCGAAGCCCCTTGCCAGAGTAGTTTTAGCTTGTAGCTTGTATCCACGTCACCCGAGAGTGCCCATACCTAGACCTCGCATGAACGAATCGAGCAACGCCTCAACTTTGTCTTGTACTCGGTTGCCCAGGGGAAGCATGTGAAATATACCCGCATGAGACTGCTACGATGTCAGCGAAGAAGGGGCACCGTGTGCGGACCGTACCTGACGGAGAAACCCTGCTCTGACGAGCTTGCCGAATGCATCTGATTTGTATGTTAGCCATATTTGCCTGGGCAGTGGGCAATGAGAGTTCACACCTTCGTCTTGGCTGGAAGCAATACCCCCGCTAGGCACCCAGAGAGCGGAGAGGCGTTGGGGACTTCTCGTTGCGGACAGTGTACTGAAGCCTCGATTTGACATCGTGCAATTGTTCATTACGGATCGTCCTTCAACACCGGCCGTCCTGGAAGCCTGAAGAGACCGACGGGACAGTCCATGCCTAAGTGCAAGGCGGGGGATCATTAAGCAACAGCGAGCAGTCGGCATATTGACCAACAGCCGTTGATGGCCGGCTGGAGCGGTTAGTAAACATCCAGTCGACCGAAAGAAGGTGACCCAGAGCTTCCCAAAACAAGTCGTACACCAGGACATATAGCCTGAGAGCTAGGTACACAGGCATGATTGTGGCGGGAACTACCTACCTACTAGCAGCGGCAGTTAAAAGAATGGCTTGCTCGGTAGTCGTCGAGTCCCGGGTGTGGAAAAGCGGCCGACACGCCCTTTGAAATGATGCGCAAGCACCACGCACCATACGAGCACGGAGACAGAGGACCCACGCCGTCGAAGTCGTCCGCGTTTACCTTGACTGTCGGTAGGTCAGGCTCTGTGTTATACAATGGGACAACAACAAATCCTCGTCACCTCCTGAGTCAGACTTGAGGTCGAAGAAGCTAAGGTAGCTAGGTAGGAACGGAAAGCATTAGGAAGATAAGATAAGGTATGCGCGACAGGGCAATTGAAGCTCGCCGTTGCTGCCAAGTGGGGACCTGCTCTGAAGGCGGTGGCCGAATCAGTGTTTTCCCCCACCTGCCCAGAGATAGTGCTCCACTAAAAAGTTGAGGTCAACTCGAAATTTCCTTCGTTCAATTCTTCGACCTAGACTCGCAGACCACACTGAACATTCGTCCTGCCAGAACGAGACAATCCGACACGCCCGGGTGTCTCCTTTCACGCAACTCGAGCACCCGTGCTAAGCTAGGGTCATGCAGGACAGCAAAGCCTCGAAAGCCGCCAAGCGGCAGAAACGAGCGCCCAAACCTACGAAGCAGTCTGATGGTACCAACAGCGCAACCAGTGCCGGAATTGACCGAGCGAACGGGGAGTTCGACAAGACCAAGAAACGGAAACATCGTCAGGATGAGAAGGTCTCTTCACCTGACGTAAAGCGGAAGCGATCTTCTGCGCATGATGGCCCGGGGAACGGAAACAGCGATGAAGTTCACACTTCTGCCAGGGACATTTTGCTGGAGGAGATCAAGGCGTTAGGGGGCGACGAGGAGGACCTCGCTCTTATTGGAGACATCGAATCAGGTTCTGAACACGATGATGGCGATGCGAATGCCGAAGCTATCGACCCAGGTCTGCAAAAAGAACTCCGCGCACTGGCCGCACAGCTCGGCTTCCCAAACCCTGCAGACGGCGCTTCGGCGAGCAAAGCTATTGAAGATACAGCCGAGGTCTCGAGCGATGATGAGGATGAAGAGAGTGACGTGCTCGACGAAGAGACCACCGCGGCTCGTGTCGCTGAAAATGCGCCTACGAAACAAATGGCGCCCGGCGGGGCAGCAGTCGAAGCAGCAGTCCAGCCGGTACCTGATGTCAAGATGACGGGCTTGAAGAAGCAGTTCGTGAGCGCTACACCCCCCTTAGGCGTACGAATGGTCGACTAACGTTTTTGCGATGCAGAAAATAGAGCCCCGCGCGGACTGGCATGCAGCCCAGCTCCCCAGTCTTCCGCAGTCGTCCGCCACAGAGACGAGTGCTTACGCAGGCGCTATTGAGGCCCTCAAGTCACACGCTTGGAGGCTTCTGGAAACGGATGCCGATGCTTATAGCAAGAGTGTTCTCGCTGCTGCATCGCACAAGTTCCTCTCGACGATCATGTCATCCGGCACATTATCCGACAAAGTATCTGCACTGACTCTGGCGATCCAAGAGTCTCCCGTCCACAACATCAAAGCGTTTGACCAATTGATGTCCCTCGCAGCCAAGCGAAGTCGAGGCCAAGCCATTGGCGCCCTTGGTGCTCTCGTTGATTTGCTGGGTCCTGGCTTAATTCTGCCTGCTGGACGGCGACTGCGGCCATTCCACTTGCAGCCAGGACTCATCGGCGCTATACAGACAAGCAACCTGCGGCGGTGGTCTCCCCAACAGCGATTGCCAGGAAATATGTCAGATGGCCATCTCATCGCCTGGGTTTACGAAGATTGGCTCAAGGCCACCTACTTCAAGATCATTCAACTTCTCGAGGTCTGGTGCAACGATGAGATTGAATATTCGCGAATCAAGTCGCTTGATTTCGTGTATGCTCTGCTCAGGGACAAGCCGGAGCAAGAGACCAATCTCCTGAGGTTGCTGGTCAACAAGCTCGGGGACCGCGATCGCAAGATTTCCTCGAGAGCTTCGTACCTTTTGCTCCAGCTTCAGAACAGCCACCCTGGCATGAAGGTTGTCATTGTGAAAGCAATCGAACAAGAGGTTCTCTTGCGTCCTGGGCAAGGGCATCGTGCCAAGTACTACGCTGTTGCGACCTTGAACCAGACCATTCTTGGTAAAAAGGACCCCCAAACAGCGGAAGCCCTCCTGCGAATCTACTTCGAGATCTTCGTTGAGCTGCTCAAGGGACCCGTGCTGGGCAAGGAAGAGGAGGAGCCTGCCGCGGACGAGGCATCCGCACGAGAACCACAAGGCAAATCGAAGCCCAAGGGCAAGGGCAAGGGCAACAATGCGCAAGCAGCTAACACGGCGGATCGTGACACCGTGGAGAAGCTGGTGTCCGCAGTTCTTACCGGCATCAACCGAGCAGCGCCATTTCTGGCTGCCAACGACCCCATGTAGGCCCTCCGACCTTCAATCTTGCGTTTGCTGGCAGTGCTGACATCTCTTAACAGTCTCGACAATCAGATCGACACTCTTTTCCGCATTGCGCATTCTTCTAACTTTAACACGAGCATCCAAGCCCTGATCTTGATACAGCAGCTATCAGTTTCCCGCAACATTGCCTTTGATCGATTCTACCGGACACTCTACGAGTCGCTGCTAGATCCCAGACTGGTTACTTCGTCCAAGCAAGCCTTGTACCTGAACCTCATTCTTCGATCTTTGAAGGCGGATGTTGACACTCGCCGAGTGAAGGCATTCGTCAAGCGTATGCTACAAGTGCTCAGTCTGCATCAGCCTGCTTTCGCCTGCGGCGTTTTGTATATCGTCCTCCAGCTGAGGCACCAGTTTCCGGACCTCCGAACACTGTTAGAAGAGGCTGAAGAACATGACACCGCCGTTGAAAACCCGCAGGGAGCTCTCGGCGGGGCTCCAGTCAATTCTGGTACTTTCTACGACGGCCGTAAGAGAGACCCTGAGCATGCGAATGCACAGCATAGCTGTCTTTGGGAGCTTGTAAGTGATACCGCGCTCAAAATATTTCCGTGCAACTGACACTGACTCCTCACTAGACACCCTTCTTGCGTCATTTCCACCCGTCCGTCTCTGTGATAGCTCAAGGCGTGCTGTCTAACGATGAGACTGTCCAGAAGCCCGAGCTGGAGAGTCACAGCTTGATACGTTTCCTAGACAAGTTTGTGTACCGCAATCCCAAGGTCACGGAGTCGACTCGCGGTGTTTCCATCATGCAGCCGGTTGGCAAAAAGGGACCTTCAGCTACCCCTGCAATCAACCACCCCAGCTTCTGGAACAAGAAACTGGAGAACGTCGCAGTTGACGATGTATTCTTCCACCACTACTTCCAGCAGGCTGGCAAGACCGAGCAGGTCAAACCTAAAGGCCGGGCCGGACCCATGGAAAACTCGGACGACGAAGACGAGGATGAGATATGGAAGGCGCTCACAGCATCGCACCCTGATGGTCCGGTCGATGGTAGTGACGAATCTGATCTGGACATGGGAGATCTGGACAGCGATTTCGACCAAGACGACAACGACGACAACGATGACAACAGCAGCGGTGTGCCTGATGGTTTCCTGTCCGACGAGTCGCTGGGTGACTTCGACGACGAGGACGGGGAAGACGACGAGGACATCGATGCGAACGGCGAAAACGAGTTGCAGACGGCTGTTGAGGGCGCCGAAACCAAGGATGAAGAGACCAGATCGTCCAGGAGGAAGAGACTCAAGGCTCTACCGACATTCGCGTCGATCGACGATTATGCTGACTTGTTGGGTCAGGAGGAAGATGTTTAGTATGTCTGTAAATGATCAATGCCGGAAATGGCACCAGGAGGTTGTGTCCGTCTCGTCATATACGCGCTGACGATGTGCTTGAACGTGATACTGTTGCGGTTTGGACTTGAGCATGGTGTGAGCCACAACAGCCCTAGCAAGCTGGCCTTGGTCTTCGCAGACCAATTGGGGATCCGGGAGCACTACAGAGCACAAATTGATTACACTACCAAGTCAGGCTGGTCTATGGCGATGTACATGATCCGGTATTTTGTGATACTCGAAGGGAGCCTCAGTGACTGTGTCAACAGGGTCCGACTGGGTCGTATTGATGCTGTTGACCAACCTGCAGTACTACGTACGCTATCAGATCCTGGGGGATGCTCTAAAGCGCACGGACCCAGCTTGCCACGGCTCCCATGCCGAGGCCGAGGTACAACCCCCGATTTTCAGGAGTGCTGAAGCAACATACCAACTCTGCTTCAATTCTAGCTCAGTCAACCACGCGTCACGGGAGCTGCAAATGAACACAATGGCGCTGAGGCTAGTGGCGCCAACGAGTCGACATCTAGGTCTGCGGACCCAATTGCAGACAGGCAGGGCAGCAGCAGCTCGTCCATCAGTGAACCCAGCGGGAGGCAGGGCATACAATGCGCCAGCCGGCAAAGGTGCGAGCTTCCTTGACGCCGAGCACCTAACGCGGCATGCTGACAACCGCGACCGTCCAGTACCCGGTGACCCGGCTCCAGCTCGACCGCGATCGCGAGCCCGAGCCTTGATCAAGTACACCATATTTGGCATCGCTTTTACAGGCGTTGGGTTTGCCTTGGCCATTGTGCAGGTTTTTCCCGCAATCAAAGAACTGACACGATTGCGATCGAACGAGGAGTCACTTCGAGCCTACACCCCGGAAGATGATGAAGCAGCTGCGGTAGAAAAAGTCGTCAACAGCTGCTCTCTTGCGAAGGAGATGAGGCAGAGGCCGGAGATGACAGAATCTCGCCCACATATGAAGTTCCCGGAGCCATTCCGGAGACAGAATCTGACAGGAGGCACGCTGATGGGCCCTGGCCGCTTGACAGTACCTCCGTTGGCCTGGAACGAAGAAGGTGGCAAGTCCATGGTCACTATCATGCATCTGGGCAAGGGCGTCTGCGGGCATCCCGGTATCGTTCACGGTGGATTGCTGGCGACCCTGCTTGACGAGGGTCTCGCGAGATGCTGTTTCGACGCCCTGCCCACGAAGACGGCGGTGACTGCAAAGCTGGAGATCAACTATCTGAACCCGACGCCGGCTGACCAATATGTGGTGCTTCGTGCTGAGACCAAACGCGTCGAGGGGCGCAAGGCCTGGGTTGAAGGTCAAATCGAGACATTAGCGGCCGATGGCGAGACACCAGTCGTTCTCGCGAAGGCGAGTGGACTATTCATTTCGCCGAGGTCGGGTGTCGCTGCGGTATGTTCAGAACCCCCCTCCCTCCCTCTACCTAGTCCAGAGAAAGAACCGAAAGTAACTTGCGTGATGCGAGCAGCTCCTGGCCGCCGCACAGAAGCAGGCAAAGGATAAAGAGGCCCGGAAATGATTTGAACATTACATCGCCGAGGCGATATGCTGCGACAAACCCCAAAGCACTCCTTCTGACACTGTACTTATCCGATCCATCCTTAGACCATGCCCGTTGTGCGCATTAGAAGCCCATTCCAAAGACATGACCTGACTGCGAGCATCACATTGTGGTCCTCGAACCTGCGTGTCGCTATAAAGCAGGGCTAAACACAGGATTTTCCACGTTCGTCGGGAATCCGATGATGATGTTTCCGCCATAATAAATATCCCCTAAGTGAACCGGCATCGGCGGCGCCGAGATCTCATGATATCCACTGGAGCTCTTGCGCCATCGCTCACAGGCCAATCAGAGCGCTCCCGTCCCACCATGGTGAACCCGAACGCTTTGCTCTGAGAGATCGTCAGAGCGAGGGACAACTTCACTTTTCACGAACTTGAACTCTTCTCTCGTCACTACAATATCAAGGCCCTGGGATTTCTTGTTCAGTGTCCCCTCTTCCACCCTAAACCGCAGCTTTCTAATTTGGCGCGGTCGATCAATCACTCTGTAACCACACAAAATGGCAACGTAAGAAGATCCACGACCCCGCGGTTACTCGATACCCCGCCATCACCATGAGCGCACCCTTGGCACCTCTTCAACGCTGTGTCTTGCGAGTTGGACCTTCAGGGCGCTATTCGGGCTATCGCATAGACTGACTATTGTGAATGCGCAGAAACATCACCTGGCACCCTTCTCTCTCGCGCCAGGAGCGCAACGAGCTGCGCCGCCAGAAAGGCTTCACCATCTGGTTCACAGGTCTCTCTGCATCTGGCAAGTCTACTGTCGCAACGGCGCTGGAGCAGCACTTGTTGCACCTCGGACTCGCGGCCTACCGACTTGACGGCGACAATGTTCGTTTCGGCCTGAACAAGGATCTGGGCTTTTCTGAGAAGGACCGGAATGAGAACATCCGCCGCATTGCCGAGGTTCGTAATAATCCATCCCCTGGAGATGAGCTTCGCTAATGTCCCTTTGCAGGTGGCAAAACTCTTCGCCGACTCCTCTACTATTGCCATTACGTCCTTCATCAGTCCTTACCGCGCCGATCGTCAGATTGCTCGGGAGCTGCATGACCAGGCCGGTCAGGGTGCCGACGATGCCATTCCGTTTGTCGAGGTTTTCGTGGACATCCCCGTTGAGGTCGCAGAGCAGCGTGATCCCAAGGGACTCTACAAGAAGGCGCGCGCTGGTGAAATCAAAGACTTCACAGGGGTGTCTGCCCCTTACGAGGAACCGGAAAACCCGGAGATCCGTATCCACACGGACAAGTCGTCCATCGAGGAATGTGTCGCTCAGATTACTGAGTGGCTCAACAGCCATGGCCTTCTGGATTCTACGGCCAAGGCTTAAGTCTCCGACCAGTTGTGGTCGACTTGGAGCTGTATGTTCTGGAAGGGCCGGACTAAATTAGTAGAGCTCATCGAAGTAGCAGGCGGGCAAAACATCGCCAGCCAACCAGACACTGGCCAACAAAACTAGATGGTGAATCTGGACAAATGAAGGTGGACTCAGAATTATTTCCTCGCTCTTAGGCAATCCTGTGTCCCCGGTCTAATGCTGGCAACCTGGCAGTCTGACGCAGGTACGGGCCTTTACTGTCTGTTCGATGAACCCCTAAGGGAACTCAAAGTCGTAATACACGTATGCCGTGTACTCATTACCTTCGCCTCCCCCAAGGCCAGCGGCAGCCATTTCCGAGGATAGAGCAGCGTCATCCTTGGTCACTCGGCCGCGCTTGTCCCTCCCGAAGGCGTTGCCGCCAAGGAAGGAATAGCTTGAGTCCAGGGCGGACTTGACCTTTTCGGCTTGTTTCGTCGTAGTCTGAAGGGAGCCACTAGTTAGTATACGGCTGTGAGAGATAGCCCTTGGAGACGAGAACGAACCTTGACAAGGGCAGAGACATAATCTAGAGGCAGCCCATAGCGGAGAACCGCCTCAACAAACACCCGCAGCGTGAGGACGTGCAGCCAGATCATGACGCTTTCGCTCCAGCCAGTACGACCCATGCGTAGGGCCTCGCCCCAGACCTTCTTCTCCTCTCTGGCCACGCGGTCCAGCTCCCGCTGTTCCTCCTCCCGTCCTCCCTCAACGTACTTGTATTGTCTCGGGGTCCACTTCTGTTCACGGCACTTCTGGAGGAAGTCGTTGCTGGTCTTCTTGAATGTCGTGACTCCAAACAAGACAAATTCATCGTCCTGTGCCACCTGAACCGCAGAACGCGGCACTACCATTGGCGCCAAGGTCTCGTAGCTTTTTTGGAAGTCTTTCTTGACGTTCTTAGGGACGACGATGAGGTGTGTCTCGAGAAACTCGGAGTCCTGTACGAGGATGGCGGGGTCAACGATCGGGACCAGAGACTTTGTTGAAAGGTTGCCCCTGTGTCGAATAGTTAGATCAGCGATATACGGCCTAACGCATTATCTTTCTTACGTCTGCTTTCGCTGCAGGGTAGTGTAGTTGGTCTTCACAGAGTTGTATTGGTTGAACTTGGTCTTGACATCATTGTCGACAGTTACAAGTTCCTGGTGATACGGTCAATGGCTGACCCGGGCACGACTTGGGCAGCGCTCACCTTCTGCAACATGTCGACAAGCTCACCTAGGGGCTTGTCTGACCTGTACCTCACTTTGTTCCAGGCAAACGACGTTAGATAATGGTCGGTGGGTTCTGGATCATATACGATTAGCACCAGCGGAATCCTCCAGTACTGCAAGGGGCAGCGGCGTACTGTCGTTGACCATCTTTTGCTGGACGATCTTGTCTTCGTCTCCGTCAAGGATAGACCGGAGGGAGTCAGCTACCTTGGCAACAACGGACTGGCAGGACATCTCAAGTTTGGCCAGGTCATCGGCCTGCTGCACTAGAGCATCAAGGGTGCCGATTTTGAAGTCCGGTACAGCAAAGGGGAGCGTACTGCCATTCTCCGGCGACACGGTGGCCGACAGGGAAGACAGGGCGTCATCTTTGTCGCTCGAATCAAAGATGCCCAGAGGAAGGGACACCAGTATGTACTTTGGGGGCATCTCTTCGGTTGATCCTCGCGCGGAAGAGCTAGATCCCCTGAATGAGATTCAGATCGGGTGGAGCGCGCCGTATGAGGATGTCGAGATCCGAGGCGGGGTGTGGAATGATACAGGTAGATACAGGTTGTTGAGCCCAGTAGGTCAGATGGGATGTCGTCGTTCTTGCTTGGTGCGTAGTAGAGAGGCTGGGTCTGGAGCTCCAGACCAACGAGCTCGAACCTGGAAGCCAGACCAAGCAATGACAGCGGGGCAGCATTATTAGCCTTACGTAAGTCACTGCTTGGGCAGGTACCTACCACCGAAGGCATGGCCATCATCATGGTCCCAGCGACCCGGTCGCTCATCGATATAATCTCGTGAAGTTCTAGCTCCCTAGTGCGCCCGACAAATGCCCTCGAATACACTCGACGGCATACACAATTGCGCTGACGCTCGGGGCTGCACCTTACCTCAGTTCAGTCTTGCCACAACTTGGACCATCCCTATGTGTTGATACTCAAGAAGGCCCTGGAAGGAGTTGGCTCGACCTTATCCCCGTGTGTACGCAAAGCCGTGGCTTTGGCCACAACTGAGAGCCTCAACCTTGCGCGCCCGCTTCGCTAGATCTTTTCATCAAACCTCAAGGCGTGCGCTCCTCAGGAACAGCTACGCACTGTCTCTGCAGACCATCACAATCCGACCGCGACGATAGGATTGGATTGGCGGGCTCCTTCATACAATATGAGCCATGAAACCTTCTGATACTGCGCTGCTTCGCGTCTAGCACTACCAGTGGTACCCCCGACTGATCATTCCCTTGACACTATCATACCGACGTCGCACGCGGCATCGAGTTCAGGGTGTATCCATCTCAAGCCGGCGACGACATCTCCTTCATTTTCCGGCGTTTGCTCTCTGAAAGGTTGTTTGAACCCAACGGCGCATCTGAATTTTTGTCACTGACCGATCTCTAGCCGTCATGGCCGGCCCCAGCGCGGTTGAAAGCCGCGATTCCCTCGTAGAGCTTCCGCCGCTGGCCTGGAAAGATGGGCTGCAGCCCCAAACCCGCGACAAACGAATGCAGCCCATCCCAAAAAAGCTGAAGGGCAAGACTATGCCCGGCAGCGGGGCATTCAGAGTTATGACTGTTGGGAACCGGTCTGGCGCGACGGCAGCTTTAAGGCGCCTTGCTGCAAAACGAACGAGTGAGAGTATGATGATGGCAGCGAAACTTGCCTCCGCAACCCGCCCAACTGCCATGCTACCGAACCGAAAGACACCATCGCTACCCCCATCGCAGACATCCTTACATGTGGCCGGAAAGCGACTGACGGCAACCGAAGTCAAGGAGGAACAGGTTCGCCTCCTGGCATTGCTTCGGTCGTTGAACCCCAGTCAGGTGGTAGACCAGATATGCAGGGCCTTGACTTTCTTCGGCGGCATACCGGGCGCACCAGTGCCCTCTTCCAAGCATGATTTCCCATCGAGCGCCGCGGCAAATGGATCAGGTTCTCTCTTCGTTGGCTGGTTATCTGAGATATTTCCTCGTTTAGGGCCATCAGTTCCAGAACTTGCGCATCCTGGCAACGCGACGACTGCTAGCAATGTCGATCGTGGCTCTTCAGGAGAAATCAGGACACCGGAAAGGGGCCTCGAGCAAGCAGTAACAGACAACTCGGGTGAAACAACACAACACCCAACCCGGAATGGCCTGGAAGCCGCGGTTGGCAACGAGGGCGATCACGCATTGGTGAACGTGGTCGAAACCTCATCAATTGCGTTAGGAAGCACCGAGGAAACGACCGCTCGCTCACCGCAGATGATTACCGGTACCATTTCGGTGTCTGATACTGGTAATTCGAACCCTATTCACTTGTCCATGGCTACCAGCAATGGGGCTCATATTGCCATGCCACCCAGACATATTCCCATGCCACCCAAAAGGGCAAGAGGTCGACCGAAAGGATCTAAGAACCGCCCCAAAGGCATTTCGGATGTGGGAAATGATACGGCCACGTCAAGGAACGACTTGCCTCCCACGGACGTACGGAGAGGCCGTGGTCGACCGAAAGGATCTAAAAACAAGTCGAAGAAAAGGGGCCCGACATTGAGAGAAAGTGCCTCGGTGGATAGAAGACCTCCAATTCCCGAAAACACTGCACGTGAACAGCCAGCATCCACTGAGACAAGCCAAAGGACAACAACTGCTACCGTGAGGACGCCACATGAGGACGAAGACGCAAGGTCTGGCCAACAAGGCAGTTCTGGGGTTACGTCACAGACTGAATATCGCCCGAGAGAGCAGATCGTTCAGAGCTTGCCCGCTTCTTCGGTGCACCCCGAGGCCAGAGCTGGGGGAGTGATGACCAGGCAGCTGGACGTGGAAAGTCCTTTGCTTGTTCAGCAAGCTGCTCGTACCACCGCTGGGCCTACACCGACCGAGGACAAGGTGCCTCCGTCCAAGAGAATGAAAGCCGGTATGGGGCGGGGGCGAGATCTACGACAGCAAGCACACAAAGAGCAAGAAGAATTATCAAGCGAGTCACGAGCTTCCACCCAACTTCAGCGTCAACAGCAAGGGCTTCTGGGAGACGTTGATGTCGCAGTCCTTGGTGTTCATTCAGCATCCACCCTACCATCCACCATATCCTCCGCTACGCCAAGATCGCCTGGCCCGCAGCCCAGCAACGTTGCAGATAGGGACTCAGTTGGTCCTAGGCAAACACTCAGCGCAACGCCTGGAATCGACAGCACGGTGATAGACTCATCAGACGAGGGTGACTCTGGGTCAGCCAATACCACCGTACGAAATATCACCAGCGCCTACCCAGTAGACTTTGGCCACTCTTTCGAACAGGTCAGCCGAGGCTCGCTCCGTCAAAAGGAGCAGCACCACCTGGATGGGCAGCACCAGCATCATAACTACCTGCAATCCAACCATGCTATTCCAGCTGCGCTAGCAAGCACCGGGCTTGGGAGGCGTGGTCAACACTCAGCTCTCACAAGGCAGCAGTTGAACTTGCCAGACTCGTATGGGAGCTCTCCTGTACCCAGTGTTAGACAAGGACAGCCTTTGTCACTGGGAAGGAAAGCGACAGACACCCCTGCGCTCATGTCACATGGAGGCTTTGGGGTTTTCACTTCGATGGGGTCAACACCGCATAATCTGGCGCCCACCAACGTGAACCCCCGGGCTTCCTATACGACCGGCTCCGATATCAGTGCTCTTCGCGACTATTCACATCCCAACTTTGTGGACTTTGAGCCCACGGTCCCGTCGGCCCGTGGGCGGGAGGTTGCCGGACCTGCATACCCCCCCTGATGTTGCAGAGCTGTAGCGTCGACTTCTATACGACTAGGCGAATTCGTTACTCGACGTAGACTCGCAGGGGGTTGGCAAAGCAAGCTACATGTTCCTCGTAAGTGGACAGTAACGACGTTGGGAATCCTCCCACATGCTTCTTGGGTCGGAGGCATGGCACGTGGCATTGAGTAGGTATAGCAAGGTGGCCACCTAGCCCCGTCTATGAGAGCCGGTCCCTCGGTGCTGCATCAAATTCTAGGCTTGTAACGTCAAACGTCAACGGTCACTTGCTATGTGTAGTGTAAGATAAAGTTCGCAACAATATAAAGCGTCAACAAGGGGAACGAGGTTGAAGTTCTCATGATGTAATGTTCATGGTATCTATCCAAGGAATGCTTCCTCTCCTTATGCTGACAGTGGCCCACCCAAACCAGGTTTCCTGGCCACATTCCGCGGGCAGTTCCAGAACGCCGTTAAATGCTAATGTGTAATGATCAACAGGGACAAGTAAGGGTTGCCGATTCTTCAAACGCCCTCAACAGGATCCTCTTCTATCGCCTCCAGTGCCGGACGAACTGAATCCGGCGTGCTTCGGCCGTACCACCACTCATCCTCCTCATCAATGCCATCGTCTTTGATTAGATCCAACATGACCTGTGCGTTGCGCTTGATACTTTGGGGGCGGTCCACTATCCGGCGATCCAATATCAATGCCTCTGCTGTAGTTGACCAAATATGCTGCAGGGCTGGCAGATCGGGTAGTAAGCGGCTGACGTGGTCAGAACTGAGCATGTCCATTGGCATCCCTGCCGAGAGACTGGTGTTGAAGACGAGCCCACCATCAGATGCCGTGAAGGTCGCATCATCGGCTGAGTCTCCAGACCCACGCCGATGCGATCTCGAATCGCCGGCAGACAGTTTGGAGATGTCCTTCGCGCCGGAAGAGGATTTTTTTCTGCCGAGACCCATGAGACCCCGGCGTGCCTTGACGGGCGTTTCGGGTAGGTCTTCCCTGGTGATCTCGTGGAACCAGCTGTCGACGGCGCCTCTCCTCGTGTTGTATCCCTTGATCTCCCACAGTCTCTCGACCTGTCTGAGTCCGCCGAGTAGTAGGATAGCGGCGTGTACTTCATCTGACGGCTTTTCTCTCAGATAACCTCGCAGGGATCGCTCAACTCTGCCGACGTATGTGGGTGGGCGGAGCTGCCGGCAAAATGAGGACACGACAAGTGGAAAGATTTCGTGCACACGCAGAAGAGTGCGATCGTCATAGCAACTCATAATCTGTACCTCCACCGGATTCAGAGTATAAGGTTCGTGAGAGAGGCCATGGCCATCGTGATCCAGGATGTGTTGAAGGTGGAGTTTCCGGTAGCTTTCGAAAAAGTGAAAAATAGTGAAGAGAAGCGGGATAAGTCGTCTCCGCATCCTCTCATATTGTGGGCCAAACTCAAGGCGCTGTGCCTCCGTTGTCCTCAAGAAGATTTCCTTGGTAATCCATTCGCACATAAGAAATGAGAGTTTTGTAGCAACGTGAAGCCTATGCCATAGACCACACAGGTGGTGGAAGTTGGCAGCGATTGGATCGCTAACGGGATAGAGTCGAAGCGCATATGCCGGAATGTGATGGTCGAGATGGTACCTCACAATGGGAGCCTCGTTGAGGCTGATCAGCGTATGCCATGTCTTCGAGACCAATCGCAGGTTGAGTATGTCCTTGAGCGGCAGGGAGGATATGACCTGCACTTGAAGCTCGTTTGGCAATGCGAGGAATCGTTGATCGAAACACTGGGTGCTGATAAGGAGTCAATAAGATGGTCCTTCACTCATTCTGACGGGTTCATGACTTACCTTGACTGCCTAGAGACATCCGAAGAGGATCTTCGGTTGCGATCTTGTGTATCGCTTCCATAAGAGGGTTTTGTGTGTAAGAAGGAGACCTTCGACCGTAATGCACGTAGACCTCTCCTCTCTTTGTCTGGGCGGGCTGAATCTTGTGGCGTCCCATCAGTAGACTTGGAGGCGCGGAGTGGGAGGATGAAGGTTGAGTGTGATGGAATTTGGGGGTGAGCATGTAGAGTCGCGGTTGCTGCCGCTTGATGTGCTTGCTGTTGGCCGGTTGTATCGCTAGATGGCTCGTTGAGCTGATTGAGCTTGCTGAAGTAGCGCTCCGAGGCGAACTCGGTGATGTGAGGCGGATCCATCCTGCCAAAAGGGTCCTTGAGGAGCACGCTGCCCTTCAAATCAGATACCAGTGCGAGACAAGCCCCGGGTCGTCAGGCCGCGTCTAGGGCGCCAGAGACCCACGGGACGCGAGGTGGAAGATGTCGTCAAGCCGCAACAGTCGCGATCTAAACATGGCTGAGCATCGAAATGAAGCCAGAACCCGCGTATCGACGGGGAAAGATTGCGTAGTTGTAACCTTGGTGAGGTGCCCACTGGATCGCTCGGTATTCGGTTGCTTGTGTAGTCGCACGGCGAAGATGTCGGGCAGGTCGCAGTGGTCGGCGGTTGGCGTGGCTGTCGACAGCGAAAGGTGACCAAGTCCAATGCAACAACAGTCGTGGAAATAGCGAGCGAAATTCCGGACGTTGGTTATGTGAGATAGGAGACGAGGAGGGCTTGTGTTCGAATATGCGACCGGTTTTGGATGAGCCCAGATCGTGACGACTGAGGACAGCGACGCTGAGCGTGGTATATGCCGGAGATCGTGACGGCAGATTGATAAAATGATGAGAGAGACGTGAGGAGGTCCTTGTGTCCGCCGATGTGACGATTTTCGATCGAAGCAGTGAGTGGCGCGCAGGCCCAGGGCGAAGAGTCTTGAGGGAGGCCAGCAAAGGCCAAGGTCGTGGTTGTGCAGCGGAGAGGGAGACGGCAACTGAGGTGGATGGGGAAAGAGGACAGGCGGAGGTGTGCAAAAGAGCAGGGTCAGGGCCAGCCTGGACTGTGGGGTGTGCGGAGGGACAAGACAAGACCGCGCCTGTCTCTTCCATGTTGGCCGCCCGGCGGAAGTGAAGGCGCCTGGAGCGCTCTGTTCCGGTGCCTCTGGCCTGGCCTGACAAGCCTGACTGACACCTTGTGCCGCCTGCCAGCTCCCTCCGGCGGTGGGCTCCGTTTGGCTCCTTCCCCAGAATGCTAATGGGTCTTTAGGCTTACTTGGGGCGGACGGCGCTATTACACGGCGGAATAGTGGGGCGTTGGCACTGGGCCCCAGCCGAAAGAAGCACCGTTCTTCGAGGTGTAGGTTAGCTCGAGAGCTACGTGTCGGTACTGACCTGGCACTGTCTCGATTGACACATTCCCACTGGCAGGCACTTGTACAGTGCTGCATGCTGGTACCGTCAACTTGGTGAAGCCCAGCACCGTGTCGGTCCGACTGTACAACGATACTCGGCTACTCTCTCGGTCTCGTCGCCACAACCAGTCCGTTGCACGGCGCTTGTCTGGACTGCTGAGAATCAGGAAGTCGCTGTATCAGAGTATCTAGAGTCCCTCACGTGGATGTCAGCTCTGACGCATTCCTACCTACATGTAGGCGTTGCTCGTCACGTGGTCTCAGGGATAAAATATAGGCATGCCACCCTGACAACCTGAATCCCCCTGCTGCTGAACAGGAGATTGCTTCATGTCGGGGTTCGCGTGTTTTTGTTCCACGTTTCGAGACTTCACATTCCCGAACCTAGACCATCCAGGACGCTGCTTGTCGGCGAAACCGCCAGTCAGCACAGTCCATTGCAAAACCGTTTGGCGCAGCCGTGTCTCCCATGGTCTCTGCGCCGGGCGTTTCTCGCTAGCTCGGTGCAGGGGAGATGCAAGGTCGGCTGCGGATTCGAGTAAGCCCGAGGTACCTCCAGGATCATCCGCCCTCGAGTCGCGCCTAAGATGGACAATTTGACCCCAAAGCACAGTATCCCGCTACGACAACAGGGCGCGTCGCTAGGAATATAGCTTCCGGCAATTGTTCATCGTGTTATCCACGAGCGTGAGGGTATCCTCTTGCGCAGAGCACAAACGCTCGGCAGGCACAGCAAGGCTGAGGACCATTTTTCTTCTGGTGAATATACCAAGGGCCGCTGTGTCGTTCGCGAATTTCTGGCGGCCTGGCCGAGACTTCCAACAGAGACAACCTCACAACCCTCGATCGCTCGGAAATAGAGGGCGCTTGATAGTAAGTACCTCCACCGCGCATTTCAGCAGAGACGTGACTTGTGACCTCTTCATGCTAGCGGCCCTTCCTCGGCCGATCTCGCCGTCTCCGTGTGTGGGCTGGCTGGCGGCTGATTGGTTGCCGCCCTGGTTTGTCGTGCTCTCCGTAGACTTCGGGTCCGTGCGAATACAGTGTGAGCTCAATTCCGGCTGCCCCCCACGTTTCGTGGAAGCCATGACGCCCTAGGTGCCACTCGTCCTCGGGGCACGGGGCCGTTATGTAAGCCTGGATCTGGCAGCGAGGACGCACCCGTCCAGGCCTGGTGCAAGTCATTTTCAAGGATTGTGGATTTCCTGGGTGCTCGGAACAATACATGTTCACGGTGTGAATGTTGGAGCATCCTCGGTCGACCTGTCTCGGCCGGCCGACCGGGACCGAATGGCCTTCTCTACCTCCCTGGGATCCGCCTTGCCGCCTTCGCCGTCTTTGCCCTTGGCTTTGATGTTGATCCCCCGAGATCTCGGCCGCCGTTCCAGGATTGGCCCAACGCGCCATACCCACTCGATCCCTTATGAACGAGAGGTTCAAGGCACGTTTGCTTCCACTGCCCACATCTCAAAGCGTACTTGATGAACTTGGGTCCGGCTGCTGCATGACTTATTGCGACTAGTATGGCCGGTAAGGTCCATTCCAAGGTCAATTATGGATTGGCATGGCCAAAGGCGCCACGCCACGTGCAATTCACGCGGGCTTCCGATACGAACTGCCAGAAACCGCTGCAAGTATATATAGACATGCACAGTAAGTATTGATCTAGTGCGTCGTCCGTGTACTATGGTACTTATTGTGTGTTCTGCTCTGTCCTCGACATGGCCCTCCTCATGTTGAGCTCACCTCCAACCGCCAACTCTTCCCTCATCCCACCTACTCTTTCTCTCCTGCCGCAGGTAGTAAAGTGACTTGGATTCCTTATACCGTCTGACCCAGTCCAATACTTCTCTTTCCGAGGCTTGCATCTCGTCCCTTTCGCCCTCCAGGAAGCTCTCCTCCATGGCGTGGCAAACAGAGCCCTGTTCATTCACAGCCTGGGTCAAGCGCTGATACAATGAGGCAGGGGAGAACGGCGACAGAGCATGGTCCATGTCCGACTGCTTCTGGTGCCATTGTCTTTCTAGCGCATGTGTCGACAATAGCTGGGCCTGCGTAGTTGAGCGCTGGTGAGAGAGCCGACTTTCCAGCTCCGTCAGATGTGAACCAATCACAAGATTCTCTGAGAGTGAAGACTCGAGGGCTTTGGAGGACTGCGCGAGAGATGCATGGACGGTCTCCTTGGAGTGTGTCAGGGCATTGAGCAAGCTTGGATCTGCCAGTATCTCGGCTAGATCTTGTTTGCTGTGCCAGGGTCAGCATAGCTACAATCCCAGTAAACCCACGGAGCGGAGACTCACGACATGTCCTGCAGAACTTTGGGGAGCCACTGATCGCCAGGATCTGGTATTGCATCTGAGTCGATAGTCACTTGGGAAGCCGGATCATGTGCCACGTCGCCGTTGCGCGGGGGGTTCGATGGAGGAAGCGACGTCACAGGTGTACTAATGCGGCTTGCTTCATGGCTGCTAGGCTTTGGAGGTAGGATGGGAGGTGGCGGGCCTGACATGCTGTCGTGACGAGAACTCCGAGTACTGGATAAACGAAGAAGAAGCGTGACACTCGAATGCTGGGGCCGGAGTGCAAGTCTGTTGGTGGAGAGTCCTGATCGTGATATGTAACTACGGAGTACTTAGCTGGCGGAGGTGGTCAGCGAACAGGTACGACACAATTGTATTAGTCAGCAATATGCATCGTCCATACCTAACGTAGTAGTATTGATAGCATGCACACCGAATACAGCCAGTAATAAGATACGTGACACTTGATTTGGAAGCCATGACTATTATGACTATAACGTACGAATTTATTAGTATCGAGGGACAAGCTTGCTTGTAATTATGATTTATATTGTTTTACTATCTGATTACATTCATACCATCTCGCGTTGTGATACGTTATCCTCAGTTGAAACATAATCAACTGACGTCCCGACAGATCCGTGATTAGTGTGTCTTGCATCACTCGCGAGTTTCTTGTCAACGGGATACAGCATGAATGCAGGGCCTTTCCGGCCATCGCCGCCACCCCCGGAAGTCCCGGCGGGCCCGTCTCGGTTTGAAGCTCTTTGGCCGGGCGTGCCCGAAGTAGCGAGCGGTTCTCTTTTCATGATAATTCGCAGCAGTGGCTGAAGGACAGGAATGCATGATGCGATGATGAGGGTACCTCCTTCGACGCTGCGGATGAGGGATAGGTTAGCATTGAGTGTTCCATTGCGAGCACGGCGGTACCTTGCGAATCGATGGGTGGGCCTTGCCAACTTACACATTCAAGGCGACGAGGTCAGCAGTTTCCCCTGCGTATAAAGTCAGATCAAGCCCGCATGTATCTGGTGTATGGGCGAGCCCGGGACGTACAGGAAAAGTCTTCGGCAGCTAGCAGTGGCAGACGAGTACACTTGAAAATGGCGACAGCAGTCGATCTAATGACAGTCAATACGTGGTCTCAAAAGAAATCGTGCGAGCGAAAACATACATGCAGCCGAGGCCCAGTGCGATCGTGAGGGCAATCTTCTTCTTTCTCTTGATACCGAGACGGACAAGGACAAGACCCGGATAGATGGCCAGGTACAAGTCGACGAACGCAGAGAACACTGCACATCCCGTCAGTTGACCGTCCGTACCCCAGCACACAATCGGACACCCGAATGCAGAGAGGTAGACTCACCGCCGGTTGCAATGGCGTATCGCACCAAGATCTGGGGATCCCAGCACGTCCCTTCCATATCAAAATTCCACTGGGACTCGGCAGGTATGCATCTCCCGAGCAGAAAAACGGCATTGATCGCCAGTAGTACGTTACACAGCCCAGCCATGAACCACATAATAATGGCATGGCAACGACCGGGGTTCATGATGCGCGTCAAGACGGCAACGACAGCGAGTTTCGGAATCCCGAACGACAGGATACCCAACGGAAAGCCGACAAGAGTCCAGAATGTGACGCTCTCCTGCTGCTCCTGGCTGAGAGTGACGATGTGGCGACCATTGCCACTGTCAATGGCGACGACGGCCAGGGCAACAGAGGCCCAGCAACATATCTGGCTCGAGTTTAGTCTTCAAGCCCATGACGAACCTGACGCTGTGCTTACCACGGATACCACGATCAACCAATCGTCCGCATGGAACTGGCGCAATATTTTGCCGCGGACCCAAAGGCGGGCGGCGGTGAAGAGCGTGCTAAGGACGGAGACAGTGACAATGGTGGCGAGGATGGAAGGGCCCTTGTTGGCGTTGGCGATTTCCGGGGGGATGTCGTCGACCATGATGTACTGTTATGCTGTCTGCATGGGGCTTGTGCTCGTCTCTGGTGACCAGTATCCACGTTCGTCGATCTCAAAATTAGGGGTCAGCAAACTGCCGGATTCCGAGCACACAAGTGGTGTATCAAGACATGATCTTCGAGCCGGATCGTGAGATGTGATGAGCCAGGTCAAGGGTGACGAAGCCGGTTGGAGTATGTGCCTGCAACGAGTCGATCTGGGGGGCGAGGGTACTGCCTATACCAACGGGTTCCACGAGGCGAGAGGACCAGTATATGGTGGTGTTGCTCGAGGGGACCGAGCCCGTTTTGATGGCTGAATACAACCATGTAGGGGTTGTACCCGTGGAGGCCGTGACGTCCGGTCCTTGAACGGCCGCGTCTTGGGATTGGTCTGGAATCTCGTACCCGTGCAGGGGGGCCATTGCAAAAGCGGACTTATCAACGTGAATCAGGAAAGAGAATCGTTCCCTCCAAGACCGGGTCGAATGCCCGGACTGGTGGTCGTGCTCGGAAGCCCCTGCGGCAGTCATCGAGCCGGGGACAAGGGTGCAGATCATTGCCGTCACCGGACATTATCACCGGTAGACTGGGTATCTAGCACGCGTAGACTGATTCTGCAGCGCGACATCCTGGATGTTTCCCCTGAAAGACCACGGTTTGTCGTGGAGAATGACGGGGGCTCGGACCTCTAGGTCGCACTCCTGGTGGCCTCGGGCCTGGGCACGGACATGTTGTTCCCAACTTGAACCCTCCAAGCCCTCCAAGCTCGCCGGCAAACTTGACCTTGACCAATATTTCAAGGATGTGGATGGAGACCAGCGATGACCGTGCAGGCCCAGATTCATGCATTAGGCTGCTGGCGAAGACATATGGCCAACACGGTCTCGCAGGATCTGCCCTGTACTCATCTGGACGAGCTGGACTTGGTGATAGCCCTTTAAACAGCAGGCACGGAACTTTCTCATTGGAGTAGGCCGTGTCATTCTGCCGTGCCGGTAAAGCTCAACACGCATCGACGGACACTCCAGGGAGTAAGGCTTTGTCATATCTGACCAGTGCTACTAGAGACTGGGATGGTCCGTTGTTCACTTGTCTCTGCGTGCCCGCCGTGGTGGACCCGTCTAAACAGAAGAAGTATGGAGCAAGCAATCAGTACTTAGTTCTTGCTGGGCGCTACCCCTGTAACAGATCACCCAGTAACTGTGCGCAAGTATGGCTTGATAACGACATTGGAACGTGGTTGGGTGGCTACCTTGCAGATAGGAGCATTCGCTCGATGGGAAACTGTGGTTGCGGCCCTCGGGGTCACGAAGTCACGTACCTTACTACGTCTTTCTGATTCCAGACTCCCCGCCTCCCGGGCCACATCATGGCATCGGAGAGCTGCACGAAGCCGAGTGTAGGCCAGGTCCCTCAATCAGCATTGTCTCTCTGGATATTACAGACAGGCACACTAGTCTAACAGGTGACAGGGATATCTACGCCCATCATGGCTTGACAGACCACAGCTCTCGAGACCATCCCGTCTCTCGCATCTTCTTGCTGTGTGAACCAGCCGACTTCTTCTCTCCAGTGGCAATGGCCAAAGCCTTGCTGCAAGCGGCGAAAGACTCAACCAACTCCTTCATCCTATTATTCTTGACGAAGCAGGCGGCAACATTCGAGCCCTTCTGCGCGATTACCGCTGCCAGATCCATGCACTCAAGCAGATGATCTCGCGACAGACTTGTCCCCGCGAAGTGTAGCGTGCTGATATACGCAAGGATCGTCTCGGGAAGATATGTATCACGAATCCTTTCCAGGTCTTTGTCCACGTCTGCCATGCCTCATTAGTACATGCCAATATTGACCATGGCTCGTAGGCTGACTCACCACTGTCATCAAGCCAACCGTCCAGGAGCGGCATAACACAATCCCGGGCTGTCTTGATTTCGGACCCGACACGGTTCCAGAACTCACGCGTCGTAGCGGTGTCCCTGCCCCACGGAATTAGCATCAACCGAGCTCGGGAACAATAGTGTTTCGCGTACTCTCGTGATAGCTCCATCAAGGAAGCGATTGTCTCCATAGCATCCAAAGCTTTGACCAAGCACTCCAGATCCCTGAATGTACGAGCTGCCCTCGCGAGTCGATGGGGTGACTGTCGGGTCTGTGTTGGCGTGACAAATTGATCTGTCCAAATCTCATCTGCCTCGTCGGGTACATAGAAGGGATCGAGGTCGTCTTGATCTTCTGCTGGTTCGATTCGCAAGCGCAAGACGGCGTGAATGGGGACTCTGTTGGCGAGCTGTCGCGCCGCATTCAAGCGCATGGTTTCTGAGTGCGGTGTCAGGAGTGTATTGTGGCAATGGCCAGGAAAACTTACTCAGGAAATACCGGTAGACACTGACGCCGACTTCGAAAACGTCAGCCCATGTCTCGTGCACTAGCATCAGCCACTCCACAGAGCGAATCAGGGCCTCATCATCCGTTTCAATTGTATCCGGGTCCTCGCCGAAGAAATCCGTCTTAATCCTTCGTCCAAACTTGAGTGATGGGGGTGACGGGTCCATGATGCGGAAAAGGCTGGTAGAAGAAGTGGCGACGCCACCATCTTGGTCCATTCGACTGAATATCAACTGTGGCTGCGTTTTCACGAAACGAATGACATCAAGCCCAGCTTTGCGGACAAGATCCAATATGTTGAGCCTTGCTTCTTCATCGACAATGTGCCCGAGATTGAGGCTCAGGGTTTCGTATGCTCGTGCGGGAAGCATCCTTGAACAGTATAACGGTATAAGCTCTTCGTAGTTGGCAAGTCGGAGGAGTGTGACATAGGCGCCGATGATGGTCTCCTGCGTGGCACGACGCTCGGCATCCGAGTCCAGGATGCGGGACTGCGTACTTTGCGAGGCCAACTTTTCGAGTGCTGATAGCAGAACAAAAACGTGGACAGAAACACGCAGCCCATCAAAGTCTTTGAGGCATTCCGACGTAACGTTTGTAGCGCTGCTGTCATCTTGCGACAAATGGGAACCTCTCTGCTCCTTTGCAAGTGACAGACCTTGCTGAACGAAGTAGTGGCCAATGTCTCTGGAGATGATGGCGGCTTGAAGGACCTTTGAAGGCCGGGAAGCTTCTTCATGAGTTGCGGATCCATTGGATAGAGACTTCATCAGCCTCTTCTCCGTCGTCGTGGGATCACCATGGAATTGCACCGCGTCAAAGGCGGGGAAGGACTGGGATAGGGTCGCGGCGAATTCTGGAGGGCATTGCTTCACGACGAAGTCGTCGAATTGACTTCGTAGAAGAGCGTTGTAGTGCATGAAGAGAATGTCGTCCCAAGATTCACAGGCGCCCTCGACACTCTGAATGTCCCCTGAAAGAATGCCATACACTGCCCTCTCGACTTCATCCGTTCCGCCATGCCGAGCTGCAGCGAAGCAAATGCGTCTCCATAGCGCCAACGTGGTTGCCTGATCTCTCGGGCAAATCGCATCGCCTTCCTTGGCTAGAGGCAGGGCCGACATGGAAACCGCGCGCCAGACCTCAGTCCTCTCTGTACACCATTCGCGTATATCTTCCAGGCTGCGGCCTCTGCGGAGAAGCTGGTAACAACCGACCCAGATGGATCTCTCAAAGTATTCATCTTGCGGTTGCAGCCTTCGGGATTGGCGTGTGACGGCGTCAGGGTCTAATTGTGAGATGAGCGGGTTGCCGTTAGTCGCAGAGAGACTACGCGAAACGTCGGGGGCGTTAGGATCCAGCGCGCGAGCAGCTCCGACCAGCTCCTTGTGAAGTTTGACGGCTGATCTTGTATGAATCCAGCCATGGGCGACAATCTCGCCACGCTCGGCGTTCTGTTGAAGTTCGTGAACCAGATCATCAAGATCGGGGCCGCTGGATGCGCCGTGCTGCAGCCATTCCAATATCTTTTTCCTCTCCACGATTTGTCCACCTTGCGCCATGAAGGCGGCCCATAGGTCGTCGTTGTCTTCGAGCGGAGTCGTCTGGTTCGTATGCGACTTTTCGTCCGTGTATCGTAGCGGCGCAAGGCGCCGTAATAGGTCCCACGTCTGGGCCTCGTCAGACCACTTTCGTTCCTCCGCCTTGCTTGGTAGGTTGCGCGGCTCCTCATCATCAACATCCATGTCGGTGCCTGCGTAAGCTCCCGATGTGTGGTCGCGCAGATGGGCTAATTTGTCGGCAGCATGGTTGTAGAATGTGTCGATCAACCTGAGTATCCGTTCCCGTTGTTGTTTCGGTGTGCCGTGAGGCGCCAGACAGTCGTCAAGTGCATTGGCGAATAGTTCAGCCTCCGGCCCTACCTCAGGAGCCCCTTCGATTGGGCCCATGTCCGGACTTGCATCAGCGCTCATGTCTGTAGGTTGATTAGATCCGGGGAGGCGAGTAAAGAATGACGAGAGCCAGCGCCAGCGTTCGTTGCCGCTTAACGAGCGGACCGGGGAGAAGGTATGGCGAGTCTGTGGATATTAACGGCTGTAGGTTGGTAATGTGAAGTGCAGTCAAGCTTACATCCTGTCCGTCATTCGCTTAGCGCACGCCGGCAGCCGACGAGTTGTAGAGCTGTGTTTCGAGGAACAGGCAAGCCAGGAAGATCACGTTACATAGAACGTTCCGGAAATAAAGAGAGAGGTCCAGTGTGGGAGCGTCTTTGCTGCACACGAGTTGAGGGGGTCGTATACGTCGCTTTGCGTTGCTTCGATTCCAATTCTAGGCTTGGTGAGCTTTTGCTGGAGTTTCGCGGCTCAACGCGTAGAGGATGTTTGCAAGTGGACCGTGCGGTTGTCTAGGTGCTTCGCGCCCAAGGCCCCGGGTGGTCAACGCAGGCTGCAAAGAACAAAGAGAGGACGCACTGTACAATGACCCCCCAGAGGTAGAGATAGCGGCCCATCTCGGGATGAGTTTTCAGGCATGTACAGTGCGAAGTCATCCACAATGCGCGCTTGAGAAAGGCCCCACTAATATGATGGGGACGGCAGAATTCTAAGATAAATTGGCTGGTCGCCTCTGCTGCTTTTCTTGTTTCCCTTTTCCTTTCTTCAACAATGTCTTTATGGGCAATCACATTAGAGTCTCGGATCAAGTCGTCAATACTTGCTCAGGCCCCTCGAGGGTCTCTTGCGTGCTCGTGATGGCCTAGATTATGGAACTAGCCATTGCCCTCTTTCTACAAGTTGCCATGCTCATATATGCTGGTGGACACACTCTCGGAAGTAGGGTACATCCCCTCGCTCGTAGTACCTCTTCGTTGTTTAGGACGTAGGCACTCGCAACCTGCCCAGGTTCACCGCTCGTGTTTCGAGATAATAAGTGACCTGGATCGCGCATCTGCCCGGTTTCACTGTCCTCCATTGGCGTCGTTCCGCAGACGGCGTAGTTTGAGTCTGAGCAAGTCGGGTTTCGGGCAGCTTGGTGTTGATGCGCCGTCACCTTGCTCACGATAGAAGGCCTCGCAGCAATCGTAAAGTGCGGAAATTGCGGTTTGGCATTTGGCCTCGTCGTATCGATTTTTGGTCAGACAACCTGCAGCGACGGCAATCAGCATACGTCGGTTCACCACACGTACCGAGGGCTGCGTATGTGCTCACTCTGAATCGCACACTGCTCAGGGTCTACATATTAGCGTCGTGGCACTTTTCATTACACATGGCGAAGAAGCACCATACAGCGCGGGGGTGGCAGGCGGGCGTTGCCCGCAAATCTTCCTGGAGCGTCTATGGAAAGTATGAGTATCGATGCGAGGTTTCGGCAGCTGTTTTTAAAGGGTGGGTTGTATTACCATGTGCACCGTCTCCTAACTTTCAAGCGCGGCGATGAACTGAGCGCGGTGGCGTCTCGAGATCCTGACAAAGATTATTCCGCGGTAGAATGTAATGGGAGGTCGCATACAAATGCAGGATGCAGTCAGGGCAAGTAGGACGGTATAGGGCACCCAGAGACCATCGGTTAGGAAGTGCTATTGTACGGGCTTGACAAGTTATTTCTGATGGAGCCTAACAGCGTGACCTTACGTCATGGCCATATGTTGATCCGGCCAGTGTTGCAAGGCGCCTCAACCACGAACGAAACCTTACTTGTAAGACAGAGATTCTGAGGCCCTCAAAGTTGCATGAATGCTCTTTCAGCTCGGTGACCCTCGGGATCTTGCACATCGCGAGAACAGTGACACTTTTACTGGCCTGTTGATGCGCAGGTGTTTGTTTCTATACCATTGTAAAGATGGGAGACTAGTGGAAGCAGCTGCCAGTCAAGGGCTGATATCGGCCTTCATTGGGGGCAAGTGTCGCATGCAACATATTCTTTGACGTGACCATACCCAAGTAGAGGGTTGCTGTGCCGATAGCAAAGCTCCGAGACACGTAACGCGGTCGGCGCTTCAGGGAAGGGTGGGTGAAGATGGCATGTTCATCCAGCAGACATCCAGAGAGCTAGCTGTAGAGCCCATATTCGGTCGAATTTCTCTAGGTAGGATACACGATACCGCAGTGGGAACTTTGAGCTGAAACGACTGAGGTGGTCACCTTCGTTCAACATGTGAGGAGGCATTTCCGGGTACCTGACCTACCTAGGTAGGTTCTGTACACAGTCAAGGAGGGGGACATGTGCTTACCTAAGCTGGGGTGCGCCAGCTCCAGGCATTCCGCCACAGCCTGGCCCCCCACTCGCTTCTTTCATGCTCCCAGAGCCAGGGCCTCTTCAACATTGGTGGTTGTATTACTTCTGCAAGCCCGTCCTTCCGTGCCTCGCTCTTCCTGCCTTAAACTCTACGAACAGGAAGCTACGAGTCACAGCTCACATCTGCCTACCTACCTACACCAACAACAGCACCCCGCGACTGCCATCTTACAAATAGCCGAAACACCAAGTTGCCCATCCCCGCGATAGTAGTAAACGGCACAACACGATGTACGTCCATGCGCCAGCTATACCATCTCTCGCCCAGGCTCTGCCGCTCCGCTCTTTCTACTTGACGACATTCTGACGTGTTCACAAATACAGCAAGCCAACAACATGTCTGCCGAAAACGAGAACGGTAGTCCTGCCGGCGGCCCCGCCGGCGAACCTGCCAACTCCGAGCACCTCAACATCAAGGTGACGGATAACAACAACGAAGTCTTCTTCAAGATCAAGCGCTCCACCAAGCTTGAGAAGCTCATGAATGCCTTCTGCGATCGTCAAGGAAAGTCGCTGGCTACCGTCCGATTCGTCTTCGAGGGCCAGCGCGTGCAGCCCACCGACACTCCTGACGCGGTAAGCCTTCACGTGCCTCGACCCAGCCCACGACGATGGATATGCTAATACGTATGTGTCCGAAGCTCGAGATGGCAGATGGCGATACCCTGGAAGTCTACCAGGAGCAGGTTGGCGGGCGCTAGAGGGTACAAAGGGACGGTCGATTAACACCGATCCACTGCCAGGCGGGTTCGGCGTCACAGGTTTTGGGACTCATCAGTCAACCCGATTTTATGTTGACGGGCATGACGACATCGCAACACCGGAGAGTGTGCTGCACGATAATGACGTGCATCCGCGATCACAAGGTCTATTTTACTTTCTGCAAAGCACACACTTCCTGCTCTCCCGCGTGAAATGCACCTACGATTCTGGCCAGTGAAGCGACAGACATTTCCACATTACTCGCAACATTTTAAGTTGACTCGTTGGCAATCAAGCAGGCTTGTTGTTGTGTCCCTGTCACATTTCCTCCTATGTTGCTGCCGAAATTCATCCACGGGTCGCAACCAGTTGGAGCACGTCCCCATGTCGTCGCAGGTGCCTCCTGCGGTCGATCAGGCCTTGAGTTCTACCATACGACAACCCGTACACAGAACTACCATCCTGCCATTCTCTTCCTTGGGGAAGATTTGGCCGTCTTCGAAGCCTCCTCGACAGTGCGCACATCTGAAGCATTCGTCGTGCCACTCGCCTCCAAGAGCCCGAAGGTACTGTCCGATGACGGCCACCCCGCACATCTTGCACTTGGGAGCGCGTCGTTCCGTTCTCTTGGTCTGGCAGTTGATACACCAAGCGTAGCCATCCTTCTCGATATGCGTCATGCCCTGCTCGAAGGGGTCCCCGCACTCGGCACAGAAGAAATGTCCGTAATGCCAATGCTCCCCCAATGCCACAATATGCTCGCCTAGGATTGGCGTCTTGCAATGTTTGCACCTGGGAGCAAAGAGCTCATGCCAGTCAAGGTGACAGAAGAACCGCAGGCGCTCGTCACCGTCTTCCACCGCGGTCTTCCCGGGTATCTCCTCGAGTATCTCGCCACAGGCTCTGCGTTGAATTCGACCAAGCCGCTCTTGACGGGCAGCATCAGGCTCGGGGCTGATTTCAAGAGCCTCGAGGCTTGTGCCACAGGCGTAACAGCTAAAACATTTGGGATGGAATCGATGTGAGATCCCAGCAAGCGCTACAAAACGCCCCTCGATTACGAGGCCGCACTCATGACATTCAGTACCCGTTCGAGGGCCGTGGCTGGGTGAAGGCGACCAGTGAGCTCTTCCACGACCAGCGGCCATGCTTCTTCTGCTTGAAGCAGCGCTTGGCGAGGGGAGAGGCCGCACTGATGGTTGTGTTTGCGTCTCTGTGGACGTTGTCGTCCCAGTGGGAGTCGCTTCAGGCTTGTCGCTATCATCGTCATCGGGCGTGACAATTATGGGTATCTCTGGCCGAGCACTGGTCGGCTCGTGTGGATCTTGGACGATGATTGATGGGATGGCTGGGCCCGGCGGCTTGTGGTCGTCCTGCGGAGTCTCCTCTGCCACCACGATAGAAGGAATGACCATGGAGGCAGCGGTTTGACCGCAGTCTTCTGCTGACGGTCCACCGTAAGCCGGTCCTGATTTTGGATCAGTTGTCTCTTCTGGTGCTTTCCAGTCTACGTCGAAGCTTACAATCGGCCGGCCAGGTCTATTGCTAACGGCAGAAGGCGTAGGAAGCTTTGCGCTGCGGTCCTTCAACTTCATGCTGGTGGCGTCACGGATGTCGTCCCCCCTGATTTCCAGCCCATGCTTTCTAGGCGTCTGGTCGTCGCTTTGCACGCTGATGGTCGGAACGTTGACAGTGTACAGCGGGTTGTGGGACTGGGAAGGCGGGTTCCGATGTATCTCAACCGTGGATCTCGTCTTGAAAGGGTTGACATGGCCTCGTGGTTTCTCAAACACGCTTTTGGTCCGGCTCTGGGTGTTGTGTAGTTTGGCGACAAGGGTGGCATCGTTGCCTGTCGTACCAGTGGTCACCGCCGGCGATCCATCTGTGTGCTTTGACGGCTCCTCCCATATCTGGTCTCCTGAAAAAGGCCGTTCAATTTCTCCACTGATGTTCCGTTTCATACTTGATCGACGGGGGCCCACAGCCAGGGGAGGTCTCTGCGCATTTGATATAGTAGCATATCCACGTTGCGAGAGGCTATCCCTTTGGTCGCAGTCACTGTCCGTGTGCGCGATGTTGTCCGCAATTGTGGCATCGCCGCTCGGGCCGTCCTCGCCGACGAGGGGAGGCCCGCCTGTTCCCTTCTCGAGACTCGCAGCTCGAGCGAGTTGGTAGCTGTTCTTTCTCATGTGCGGCTTGTATCGATAGGGGGCGTGTGGATCGGGCGTACGGCGGTTTCCGTTTCGGTGCTGCCAGACCAACTCGGAGGCCTCGTCCAGAGCAGCATTGTACAGACGTCTTTCTTCTTGATCCTCCGGCCTGTTGCTTTGGGGATCTTCGATGATCATGTCGTCCATGGCTTGTCGTAGAGACCCAACCTCCTCCCTTTCCATCCATCGCTGACCTCGTTCCATGTACGTCGCGCTAGGGACGACCGTCGAAGGCCTCGCTAAAGCCTGCGGAGAGGCAGTGGAATGATAACTACTGCTTGTAGTGCTGGAAAATGAGTGTCGAGAAGAAATGCTTGTTGATGCGGTTGGTGTGAGGCCCGTACTGTTGCGGCCGCGAACCGAAGGCGGGTTACTGGGATGCTCTCGAGCGAGACTATCGACTGCTGGGGGTGTTTCTGTCTGCGCTAAGTGTTCATTTCGAGGCCGCGACGAAGGGGGTGGCGGTCGTGCGCCGCCTGGACGAGCAACTCGATTGTTGCGGAGATCTGCCAGGTAGGCGGCTGGATGTTTGGGTCAGCTGCGAACCGGAGGGCCTGCTTGCTGGACGAGAAACCCACCGAACTGGTCATTATTCATGTATGTTGGAGAAGGCGGGGTGACCTTTCTACCTCGTTCGCTGGATCTCCTACGATGCATGATGGACGTGGTCGAGTTCAGTCAGATTGTCGGCGATAGTTGGGGCAGTTCAGGTGAGCGAGCTGCAAAGTCGCTGGGCTACAAGGGTTTGTCTTCAGAAATGAAGCCCGCCAGAAGCAGTAGTGAAGAATCCAGCAGTAATGAAGAATCCAGCAGCGCGTTGTTTATGTATGCTCGAGTCGCGCGATGAGGCGGTTCAGGGCTGTTTATCAGTGACATGACCTTGTCATTATAAGTCTCAATGCTCGAGATGTTCTGTGTCCGTCCCGGGCCCGGACCCTTCCATTGTTTGGAGCGCTAGAACCGTTGACCTGGCAACGAGATGCAGGGTGCGGTCATCCCACGCCACACCGCCTGATATGATTGGCTGTATTCAGCGTGTACAGTTGCCCGCCAAGTCGGTATTTCTAGGTAGCTCCAGAAATGAGCTGCCTTCCCAAGGGTTGGCTGTCTCTTATAGGTGGGTAAGTGGAAGCCTCTAGGCACTTCCCTTATCGACGTGTTCAACTAACTACGTGTCGGAAGTCGTGTGTCGAAGGGTGGTGATTGCATCGAAGAAACGCCAAAGGCTTCAGTTTACAAGAGGTCGCATTTTCATGTGCTTCAACGCTATAACGCTTCACTCTGACCTTGCCTGCCCAATCCATTGATCGGACCACTATGCGTCGGCTTGCACCAGTGTTCCTGCTACCTTACCCAGAGTTCCGGAGATCACCGTGAACGATTCTGAGTGACACCTTGACTCCCCAGCGAACCCTCACCACCGTGCCGTGTCGTGTCTGACGGGTCTGCGAACCCGAGGTTCTTGAACTCATCTTTGGCCATGAGGTTCCTGCCAGGAAGGTAAGCGGCGCGGTCATTCCAATACGGTACTGTGCTACATACTTGTCCATCCTGCAAGCAAGATATGATTTGGCTAAGTCACGGCAGTCGGGATCATTGACGCCTCGAGCCTTCTTCATACAGGCCAGGTATGTTGCTATTACATGCTTGCATTCGCCTGCAAAAACGTTAGTGCGGAGACACTACGTCAATTGTCGTTGGTTGATTCACCATCGTGGTCAAGCGGAAAGCTTCCGCGCTGAGGACTGTTTGGGAGATCAGCACACTATTCTAGCTGGCAGTTGCAGGTTCGTTGAGGTGGACTTACGGTATGGGCTTGGATGAGGCCTGCATGCCTCCAGGGCCGCCGAAGGAAGACATGACAGCGAGTATTTGGGAGTCAAACGTGATTAGATAAAAGAATATAAGAATGTCGGTGACATGTGCCGTGATTTGCTACACAAGGCGCGGCAGTCTTGTCTTGCCTGGTCACTCAAATCTCATTCTCATCACATCTCCGAGATGGGTCGTAGACGAGTATTGGATGCCAAGCAGAACAGTAGTATGACTAAGCAGATGACGGTATTGCATATTGCGAACAACTGTCTTTCGTCGCTCAGCGCGATGCGAAACATGATCCCTGTGTCATTGTTGCTGAAGGGAGCATCTGAAACGACGCGATGATTTCTGGTGTACACGTTGATTATGTGTTTTGCCTACGAAGGCGGTGCTTCGTGTTTGTTATGCGGTCACAACATGCAAGCTGCCTCGAGGCTATAACTGGGGCTATGCATGTAGAAGCATCTCCATGACGATATTTTACAGCGCGATTCTACTGGTCGGGTTTTAATGCATGTGCTATTTCCCTGCTTGAGTGCCCCCGTCTCGGCAGCACCACACCCGATCCGTAGGCTCCCTCGTCAGAACCTGGCACGAGAATTGGACTACGGTATGCTGTGGAGGCCTGCATGAACTGTCCAAATTGATTGCTCTTCACGACGCGCAACGAAGATCTCGAGTCGGCGAGATCAAACACCCCCCCTCCCCAACTTGTGGGCAGCAGATCGCTCGTGTACGATACGCCATCGACCTGTCGAACGCTTTTTCGAGTTGCAAGGAGGATCTAGAGCCCTCACTCCGAGTCCTCACAGTTCCCTCCACCCATCGAACAGCTTCATCCGCGGCGCAACACTTACCCGCGACAGCCAAGGCCAAGACTGCAACACTGCAACACCATCTAGCCCTCGTACTTCTGGGACATTCATCGACGACCGTTGCTCAGCACGCCGGTGCCCGCCATGGCTTCCCTCGGTGACGACCTCCTCAATACCGTCAACAAGTTGCAAGACCTTGTTTTCAACACCATAGGCAGCGATTCCCTGGACTTGCCGCAGATTGTGAGTACCATGTCTTGCTCGGGCTCCCTGCCACTTGCTGCATACGCATGGCTGACCGAACTTCTACTCTCAGGTCGTCGTTGGTTCTCAATCAGCCGGCAAATCATCCGTTCTAGAGAACATCGTCGGCCGCGATTTCCTACCCCGTGGAAGTGGAATCGTGACAAGACGACCCCTGATTCTCCAGCTCATCAACGTTCCCGAAGACGAAAATGCCCCCGAGCCCGCCGACCCATATCGATCGCCCTCTCAAGCTCGCCGATCCGAATGGGCCGAGTTTCATCACATCCCCAACCGACGCTTCACTGACTTCTCCGACGTGAAACGCGAGATCGAGAGCGAGACTGCCAGAGTTGCTGGCAACAACAAGGGAATCAACCGGCAATCCATCAACCTCAAGATCTACTCACCTCATGTGCTCAACCTGACTCTGGTTGACCTACCAGGTCTGACCAAGGTTTGTCGGCGGCATACCTCTGTGAGCCCTCCCAAAGTATAGTACTGACAACATGCGCTAGGTACCCATTGGCGACCAACCGGGAGACATCGAGAAGCAGACCCGTAACCTCATCTCCGAATACATCGCCAAGCCGAACAGTATCGTGCTTGCAGTTTCACCAGCGAACGTCGATATCGTCAACTCAGAGGCCCTCAAGCTGGCCCGGCATGTCGACCCTCTCGGAAGGAGGACTATTGGTGTCTTGACCAAGGTGGACCTGATGGACCACGGCACCAATGCTCTGGACATACTGTCCGGCCGTGTGTACCCTTTGAAGCTTGGGTTCATTGGCGTCGTGAACCGCTCTCAGCAAGATATTCAGGGGAGCAAGCCAATGGAGGAGGCCTTAAAAGACGAAACCGACTTCTTCAAGCACCACCCGGCCTATCGGAATATTGCCACCCGTTGCGGCACACACTATCTTGCGAAGACTCTCAACACGACCTTAATGGCGCACATCAGAGAGCGCATGCCTGACATCAAGGCTCGACTCAATACCCTCATGGGCCAGACGCAACAGGAGTTGGCCAGCTATGGGGATATGCACTTCAGTGGCAAAGAACACCGCGGCTCGCTCATCCTGCAGCAAATGACGCGCTTTGCAACTTCGTTCATTTCATCCATCGATGGCACGTCCACCGAAATTTCCACCAAGGAGCTTTGTGGTGGTGCCCGCATATACTACATCTTCAACTCTGTCTTTGGCAGCTCGCTGGAGTCGATTGACCCGACGTCGAACTTGTCTGCGCTCGACATCCGAACGGCTATTCGCAACTCCACGGGACCAAGGCCAAGCTTGTTCGTTCCAGAAATGGCATTCGACCTCCTTGTCAAGCCCCAGATCAAGCTCCTGGAGATCCCGAGTCAGCGTTGTGTTGAGCTTGTGTACGAAGAACTCATCAAGATCTGTCACACGTGCGGTTCCACAGAGCTCCTCCGTTACCCCCGTCTGCAGGCCAAGTTGATCGAGGTCGTCTCTGATCTACTCAGGGAACGACTCGGCCCTGCGTCATCTTACGTCGAGTCGCTTATTTCAATTCAGCGGGCTTATATCAATACCAATCACCCGAACTTCCTGGGCGCTGCCGCCGCTATGAGCCACGTCGTCAGCAACAAGCAAGAGAGGGAGCGGAAGCGTCTGGTCCAAGAAGAGCGCGAGAGACGAGAAAAGAGACGCCTCAAGGAGCTCGGTACCAATGGCACGGAAGAAGAGGACACCGAGGCCGTAGCCGGCGACAAGGGTGACGCCGCTGGTCGCAAGCTGGTTGGCAAGGGCGGGAGGAGCCTGTCTCCCGGCGTCAGAGAGAACGGAGTCTCGTCTCTGAATGCCGCAGTCAATGGCGCTCGCTCTGCCTCGCCGGCGCCTTTCAACCAACAAGGCCTGGGTGGTGCTCGCGACACTTTCCTGAACTACTTCTTTGGGAAGGATGGAGTTCCGGTCGGCCCTCCAGGCGCAGGGGGCGCCCACAATTCTGCTATCGCGAGGCATGTCAACCAAAGCTCTGAGCCTACCTTCTCCCAGAGCATTCGGAGAAGCGACGACATTATGCCCAGCCGTGCAGGTTTGCACTCGCACAGAGACGAGGAGGATTCCCGTGGAGGAGACATTGGGGCTCATTTTGTAAGTGACATCGTCTGACCCTGCTGGATAGCATACTGATATTTCTACAGAGTGCTGGAGGCGAGCCAGCGCTAACCGAACGCGAGGCGATGGAGACTGAGCTGATCAGAGCTTTGATCTCATCTTACTTCAATATTGTGAGAGAGTCCATCGCAGATCAGGTCCCCAAGGCTGTCATGCACCTCTTGGTCAACCACTGCAAGGATGTAGTGCAGAACCGACTCGTCAGCGAGCTGTACAAAGAGGCTCTTTTCGAGGAGCTGTTGTACGAGGATGACGGTGTCAAGAAGGAGAGGGAAAAGTGCGAGAAGCTGCTGCAAACATATCGGGAAGCGGCCAAAATCATCGGAGAGGTGCTGTAGGCTTTCCCACAAAAGCTGGCGCTTCGGGGTCTTTGTAATGTCATCATGTCTGTAAGAACACGCAGGAACAGCAACTGTTAGGGCGACTGCGACAATACCTGAAATCAGGTTGAATCACCCATGTCGAGGGTTGGTAAGAGTATCAGCCAGAGGGTGGTGCTACGCACCGAGGTGCCATTCACATGCTCATCCTCCTATTGTATTATTGGACCTCCCGCCTTTCATAAACTGTAGAATGCATTAAATGCCACATCAACTCTTGCGCATACAACACCTCACAGGAGTCTTCAATTGACAATCATCGGCGCCATCTTGGAGATGAGGAGATAACGATCGTTTGTGGTGTAGGCGGATGCCAGGTACATGCTACTATGCTACCAGCGTGTACATTGTATGGTCCAAACCCGCATCCATGTCTTTATTTTCTAGCATTTCAGGGACTTGGAGCCTCATCCCTCGTTCGTAATGTGTCGTCCCTTGATGCAGATCGTCGTCGAGAACCAGAAGAAGCTGAAGATGTATTTCGCCTTCGATGCTCGTGTCTGCGAGGGCTGCGCGAACCACCATCAGAAGGCGATCGACCACGGCGTCGAGGCCTCTTACGCGAGTAGTCACCGTCCGAACTGGAGTGACTTGATGCGTCTCTAAGCTTCCCTGTCTGGCGGCGGTGGGGTGGGCTGCCCGATCGGTCTCGCTTGGCCCTGCGATCATGGCTGCGGCTTCGCGAGCGCGAGTCTCTCTCTGGGGTACGAGATGCATGTCGAGACAATCGCCTGCGTTCTTGTTGATGTGGGCTGTTTGAATTGGATGGCGAGCGTCGACGTCGCTTCGGCGGTGGTGATGTGCTACGAGGCGAAGCACTACGGCGGGACAGCGTATCCCTTTGGCGCTTGGGTGGCGGACTCCGACCGCGAGGAGCAGAGGGCGACCTTGTTGGCCGTCGGCGACGGTTTGAGTCTCCTCCCTTGTCCCATCTCTGGCCCTCATTTCCGTGGGGTGTATAGCTGTCACGCTGAACAGGTCTGAAGTCGCCGCGGTCTCTCTGATCCCGATTTCGGTACCCGACCGGGGATCTTGACCTCTGGCCAGGTCGACCCTGTCTACCTCGCCACGAGTCGCCCCCTCGACCTTGGCCCCATTCACGACGATCTCTACCCCGTCCGATATCACGGCCTCGCCGGTCTGCGTCTTCTCGTCGTCGGCGAGATTCCTCAGCAGCTCTGTCCGCTTCGATCTGCCAGGTCGCCGCTGGTTAGTGACGCGCTATGTGAGCGGAATGGAAGTGGTTCCCTAACCTTCTCCTGTATCAACTCCAGCTTCTTGGCCTCCAGCAACTCCTTCGGCACTCCCTGTGGACTCGACTGGGCGCTCAGAAAAAGCTTCCAAAGCTCTTTGCAGAAAGGTGCGGTATCTTTGTCGAGGAACCCGGTGAGTTGAATCTGGAGTGCTTTGATATCCGGCTGTAGGGAGAAGCATTAGCGTTGGTCTTTGCTTGAGACGACAGCAGGTGGCATAGCATACGAAACGGGAACCCTCGATCAGATTGAAGCAAAGCTCGATGACAACGTCATCCTCGTTGCCCAGTATGTCGGATATCCTACTCGCGATCCATCTTGTAGAAGGTCAGCACGGTCAGAGAACCTAAGACAAGGAGCGAAGGGGTCCGACTTTTTCATGACCTGGAGGTTGACCTTCTGCATGTCCACCTTCTGATTGAATTCCGGGGGAAACTTGGTAGACTTCAGTAGCTTCGCGTCGACGGTGGCCGCCATGGTTCATGTGCTGCCTCGGGCGACGTGTTTTTCGTATCGAGCGGACCTGAATGGGAGCTGGACTTGGATCGGGACGCGTTCCGTGGAAGATTGACCAGTCCCCAGTAGGTTCCTTCTGACGTCGGAGCTGGACAAAGCTCCCCCTGTAACGCCATGCACGGACCAAGTGTGCCTCCGGCAAGCCGCTTGTAAGGTACCTACCCATCTTGGCAACTTCCCTAGTACCTACATCGCCTAGCTACGTACTTACCTTGTGCCTACAGGTACGGGGATGACCTACATAAGGTACCTCCCGTTGCCTCACCTCATCTTGCGCCTGCTGCACGCTCTCGTACCGCTATTTGGTTTTCTATATCCTCGCCCTCAGGTCGAGCTACCTATCATTCGCAGCAGATGATGGGATTACCTCTCAGAATGGACAACATACATGCACCCACTGTCCCATCCGGACCTACCAGCTCGAATGCTGGTGATAGCGACTGGACTCGCCTGACTTTCCAGGAGCTTCAGAGAAGGAAGGATAACATGGAAGCTGAGATGCAAGCTCTCAGTGCAGTGCTCGACTCGGTACGGCCATGACTGCAACACCCCGCACCCTGTCGCTCATGACATTGACGAGTTATAGCATGGAGCCGACATGAACACTCAACTCACCACCCGTGATGGATTTCCGAGAGCTGACATCGACGTCGCGCAAGGTGTGTATCTGCACCGTCTGAACGTAACCCTGGACCTGACTTTTTACTGACTCTGCAAGTGCGGACAACCCGAGCTCGCATCATCCATTTGCGGAATGATTACAAGGGTCTCATGCGTGTCATAGAGGAGCATCTCCACCAACACTTCGCCGGCGTTGCAGCAGGTCAGGATGAGACACCCTCAAGCCCGCCGCAGTCCCAGCAGCCGCCACCGATGGCCATGGACGAACCCTTTGCTAGGGTGAATAGTGTGGTGCCCGACAGTCCTGCGGAGCGTGCTGGCCTGAGAGCTGGAGATCAGATTCGGAACTTTGGCCACGTCAACTACGCGAATCACGACAACCTTAAGAAAGTCGCGGAATGTGTGCAAGCCAACGAGGGGGTATGTCACTCTGTTACTGTCATGTCTTGTGACACTTCCACTGATGCAAAAATACAGCGATCCGTCCTGGTCAGAGTAGTGCGGGCAAATGGTCAGGCTTCGCAGCAAGAAATTCGGCTTGATTTGGTACCAGCACGGGGCTGGGGTGGCAGAGGGCTGTTAGGTTGTCATATTTTGCCCGTCTAAGCCGGCCAGCACCCGCAGGTTGTCACGAGCCGAAGGCCTCGTAGCGCATATCGCATTGCAGAATCAGGACCTACACGTAGAAAATCACGATTTGCACTTAATACACACGTCAGAACTTTGCCCTGGTCGTTCTCAGACAATCCGGGCAATGATGCTGGATCGAGCATGCCAAGACAGCTGGCATCAAGGACCACTTGTCGGCAGACATCGATCGGGCGTGCGTATTGTGAAAGACGAGAGATGTTAGTGCTTCCTCCTCTTCTTCTTCCATCCTTTCGCTCGTGTTCAACGATCCACGAATTTGCGATAACAAAACGCTTTATCGACCAATTTGGAAGGCAGTACAATTCATCATTGATAATCTTGAAATGAGATACCCTTGAATGTGCTTTTGCTGCATTTCGCCGAGTACAGCAGCGTTGGTCGTGAAAGCTTGACACAATGGAGAGAACAACAAAACCACAGACTACTAAGAGCCAGGCCCGGCTGTTTGATGATGCCCGAACGACAGTGCCCAACAGTAGACCCGGCAGGTTTCACAAGCAGTATGTCCTCCGTGCAGGCGTCTCTAGAACAAACCACAGGTCATGAGGAGCTGCCCAACTCACCTTGGGTGCCCAGAGCTATGATGAGCAAGTGCGCGCGCTGGGGTGACTTGACTGCCTGGTCAAGATTCCTTCAAAGCCAGAAAGAAGTGATAGAAGCCCGGCCAGGCACAGGGCAGCAGCCTGGTGGCTTGCTTACATGGGTGCTGGTACTGGAAAGGCATCAGCCTGATAGATCGATGGAATGCCAGCCCAATTAGCCACTGCACCTTATCGCCAGGCACCGGAGGGAGATTACATAAGCCCACCTATGCGAACCTGCTTTGTGGTTGGCTCAGCATTGGGTGACTGAAATTTTCGCTTCAGGCTTCCCTGGTCCCGCCGCCCTTTGCTCTGGGTGAGGTCACTTGCTCTTCCCCGCCATCCCGCCTCTCGTCTCCAAAACAACTTCAAAAAGCCCAGGTCGGTAACCACCCTCCCACTTCCAAAGAAGCACCACCTCTCCCCACCACATAATCCTTCCTGCAGCGGCATTTTCACAGGCGCGTCAACCCCTCGGCCCTCCTTTCACTCCCCTCGATCTCTTCTCCGGCGCCTTTTCACTCTTCTGTTTCCTTGACTGCGTCTCTTCAATCGGTCTACTAACCTCTCAAGCAGCCCCGCTTGTTTACCGTTGAACCACCCCGACCGCCTAATCGTCCATAAGCCCCGACACAGCAATCATGGCCGAACAGCAGCAGACTCCCACCTTCAAGCTGGTCCTTGTCGGCGATGGTGGCACCGGAAAGGTAAGCCTGTGGCACAGTTGCCAGGATCTTTCACCGGCTCCTTACGTCTGTTGCCCCTAGCGGTATGCTAATCGTGCGCTCCAATGCAGACCACCTTCGTCAAGCGCCACTTGACTGGCGAGTTCGAGAAGAAGTATATGGCCACGCTCGGTGTCGAGGTTCACCCCCTTGGCTTCTCTACCGTGAGTCTCCTTGCATCCCTGGGTCCTTGCTTTGGGCCTCTTGCTGACAACCCGGCACAGAACTTCGGCCAGATCCAGTTTGACGTCTGGGACACCGCTGGCCAGGAGAAGTTCGGCGGTCTCCGTGACGGCTACTACATCAACGGCCAGTGCGGTATCATCATGTTCGATGTGACCTCTCGCATCACCTACAAGAACGTCCCCAACTGGCACCGTATGTACATCGTCATCACAACAACCGAAGTCAAGGCTATCATCTTGGACTGAGCACTGACGTAAATGCAGGTGATCTCGTCCGTGTCTGCGAGAACGTCCCCATCGTTCTTTGCGGCAACAAGGTCGATGTCAAGGAGCGCAAGGTCAAGGCCAAGACCATCACCTTCCACCGCAAGAAGAACCTCCAGTACTACGACATCTCCGCCAAGTCCAACTACAACTTCGAGAAGCCTTTCCTCTGGCTCGCTCGCAAGCTCGTCGGCAACCCTTCGCTCGTAAGTGAACCGTGACGCACAAGGGCCTCTCAGAGCGACCCGAAAAACAAAAGAAACGAGCTAACAGTGGTCGCAGGAGTTCGTTGCTGCCCCCGCTCTTGCTCCCCCCACCGCCCAGGTCGACGAGAAGCTCCTCGCCGACTACCAGGCCGAGATGGACAAGGCTGCTGCCATGCCCCTGCCCGGCGAGCTTTCGGATGAGGACCTGTAAATGCCAGGACAGTGCGTTGAGTGAGATACCTGCGCGAGTCGACTAGCACACCAAAGTCGCCGGCACGGGCTCTTTGTTCAAGAATGAAGGCGGCAGACGGACGGCACCCCCAGCTCCGCGCTGCCCAAATTCTCCGGGAAGGACCACCGCCCTTGAGAGGGCCCTGGTGGAATGACGGCATGAGAGAATCCAGGATCAGTGGAATGCAGGCGACGAGTCTCAAGAGACTCTAGAAACACTAGGTAGATTCGTCATAACGACTCTAGAGCTAATGGCTCACTTTCAATTACTTCTCTATGCCCTCATCTGATGTATGTGCAGCGCGAGAGTCCGCCGACATGCCTTCAGGTGTCAACAAGAGCGGCATACAGCCCTGGAAAGGAGTGTGATGTCACGGCATGTCAACGCTGTTGAAAGGCACACGGTCTCGGGCGTGGCCTTGTTCATCTGCCGGGGATGAAAAACTGGCATGATCAGGTGGTTGACCTGGACATGGAAGTGTTGCAACTTGGGCGAGAAACGAAAACACATGGCGGTGCTGGGGGTTCCTCCATTTGTACAGGTGGTGACCCCAAAAACCAGATGGCGCAGTCGCACGAAAACACGGTCTGCTATGGGCACCGTGAGACGCGAAATCTTGATGTATTCCGGTAATAAATACGCGCGACGTCCATGGCGAAAAGCGGGCTGGGCGATGCAGGTGTTTAATAGGCAAAGCGAGGATGTGCGATCGGTAGCCCTGGAGACATGTTGACGTGATTACCCTTTTCGAGGAGTCGCGCGTCTTCTGATTGGAGAATGGGTTGAGACGCGGGAGCGTAATGCGTACAGGGGGGTTCACGCCTCACGCCTCACGCTCCGGGTTCACGACGCGGGGGACCATGGACCCGCACTCGCATCTCGCATCACCGGGAGCCAGCCCGCCATTGAAGTGCTTCTCGCGACCCTTCTTCCTCACCTTGTCCTCTCCGTAGCTTTTGATCACTTCTTCTCCAGTCGAACTTGCACATGGCTTACTTGTGCCGGTGTCCTGTCTGTTTCTGTTTGTAGCCACGCTCGCCATCACGTTCAACCCTCAAAACACCCCGGGACTCTTCATATACAACACGGTTTCAGCCCATTACATTGACGCGACTTGACCATCTTCCAAACCCATTCTCGGAGAATTGACCACAGGTCAACCCTCGGGATACGCGTGTCTACGGCTCGAGCCCGGAAACGCTTCATACCGTCGCCATGTCCCTCTCGAAAGAGCCGGGAAGCCCTCCAACTTCCTCCCCCGAGGAACGCGTGAGCTGCAGCCAGATCCTGCCTCGAACCCCCCACTGTGTCTCCTCTCCCGACACAAGCTTTGAGCAAGACGGTTCCTCTTTTCAGCACGAGAAGCATCCCAAGGGCAAGCGAAAAAGAACGGCGTACGTAGCTAGCAACGAGACAGCTGGCGGGTATTTGCTAACATTCAGCAGCGCGAAAGACAAGTGTATCCTCGAAGCCTCCTACCATGCCAACCCCAAGCCCGATAAAGCAGCACGGCTAGATATTGTTCAGCGCGTTTCACTCAACGAGAAGGAAGTCCAGATCTGGTTCCAAAACCGCCGCCAAAACGACAGACGAAAGTCGCGTCCTCTCTCCCCCCAAGAAATTGCGGCTTTGCGGTCAGGTGGGATGCAGATCTTGTCATCAGATCCCATCACCTCAAGCTCTCAATCCGGAGATCGGACCTCTCCTGTAGCAGACCCGGCCTTGAGTTCTACTCACAAACTCGACGACGACCCGGCATTGTCTGCCCCCCACAGCGACGTGCTCGGCCCAGAGCCGCCAGCCATTGCCGGCAGTGAGGCGGATGAGGCGAAGAACGTACTTCTAGAGACGCCCGTCGCGTCGAGTGCGCAAAAGGCCAGCGTTGAAAGCCAGAGTCTGTCCGCATCATTTTCCGGCTCTGTTGGCTACTTGTCAAATCGCTGGAACCTCTCTGGCTCATTGTCGACGCCGTCTTCCCTTCGCCGAATGCCAGACGCGGCAAGGTAGGTCTCCAGGACAAAAACGGCGCCACCTGCTTGGTATACTGTGCTAACAATGTTGTCTCTCAGACGCGGTTCCGTTCTGTCCTCATCGCCACCAAGCGCGTCCTCCTCCATTCTGCCTCCCCCACAATCAGGTGTGAGGTTGAGCTTGTCTCTTGAGGGCAAGGCCGAACTCGTTTCAAACGAGCACTCACCTACACAGCAGCCTGTGGAGCTGTCATCGCCGCTGCCTCGTCTGCCATACAACAGGCCTCGCTTGCTTCAGCGAAGTCAAAGTGCTGCTGCCAAGGTCACCTTGCCTCCCATCTCGACTCTGACAGACAGCTTGCCGCCTAGCATGCCCCGTAACAGGTCACGTAACGCCCGGGCATGGGTGCAATGCTGCGACTCGGATAGTCGTGATGAGTTGACTACACAAGCCGAGAACGAGTCTACCGGCTCTGCTGCGGCTGCCATCAGTCTGCTTCGGTCGACAAGCAACATACTCCAGCCGAATAGCGCGAAACGCAATGCTCCTCCGTTGACTGGCCAGGCCCAGCAGGGCAAAAAGCCTCGATTGAGCCGTACCTCGTCCAGCAGTGCTATCCTGCAACATGGACTACAGAGCTCCGTGCCCCTCTCGCCGGACTTGAAGCTTGGGAAGATCTCTGCCATTCTCCAATCGCCGTCAGGTGACTCTGACAAGGAGAACTGGAGCCCAAAGGGTGCAAGAAGCCCTCGGAACGGCCCATCTGTGAGCGCAACCCGCCGGCCATTTGGTGCAGGGTCACCCAACCACAAGAACCCGAGACGGAGAGCTCGCGTGTCGCGCGACCAGTCAGCGCCGTGGCTTGCAGTCGGAGCTAGGGCCAGTACGATGCCTACTACGGGTCGCCGTGGAAGTCCTGAGAAGGACCTGATGATATTCGAAGATGCCGAAAGCTCGCGGCCGGAGCGGAGCGAAGGAGAAGTGGAGAACTTCATGCGAGGAGAAGTGAGTCCCAGCAAAAAGGGAGACATGGACTGCATCGCAGGTCTTCTGTCTCTCAGTCAGGGTAATTGGCGATAGTGCCCAGGAATGGCATGCCGTTCGGGTACTTTGTTGGGGCCATGGAAGGTTGATGTGTCTTTTCCAGGATGATGTATGGGAGGGCTTGTGGCCCCGATGTCGTTGGAGCATGTAACGTTATCGGCGGGATTCACCAGCATGGTTGGGCTACAACAGGAGGTTGAATTTTGAATGTAACAGCGCGGTGTTGGCAGCAAGTCCTTGGGCCGGTCACTTACCTGAGTATTTCACGAGTGGACCGAGTTGCAATATGTTACGACACATATTTCGGAGCGGTCAAGATATGGGCAGGGAGTTTGTTAGCTGTGCAGTGGACCTCTTCCAGTATCCATCTGACAGAGATTGACGGAGGCAATTGGTGTGGCTGGAGTACGGCCTGTGAGATTATCAAGTGCTCATAGAGTAAGGCTGTTCACGGCGGGCACAGGAGAGGAACGAAGCTTGAACCAAAGTGTAAAATGTAGTTGCATCAACATAAAAGATGGCGGTTCCTGCCTCTCCCCGAAAGGCAAGCCAATCTTGATGCCCGTTTCCATTACGCCTTCCATGCTATAGTTGTGAAGACCTCTGGGTCTTACGCTGCTGCGTGTTATCCTGGCGGTTCATGCTGAGAAGACCCAGGACCTCGATGAGCAAGTCTAATGATGTATATAAAATGACTCCACCGATGAAGGCGATTTCGAGGCTCTCCTGATCATGGCCGCCCTGTTAGGCCTCTCCAGTCGCCCTGGTCGGACAACAGGTCAACATGCGGCTTCAGACACCGAGTGAGCTGGTCCAGGTCGCTGCCTAGAGACCCAGCAGACTCATCTGTCTCCTGAGCGGGCTAGCGGCCATGCTCCCATCCTCGCTCGCATAGCAGGCGGAGTCTGTGTCGATATCCCATTCCGGCTCGTCGTCCTCCTTGTCTTCCTCGACCGGCGTGCCGGCGTCGAAACCCTTCTGCGTCGCAGCGCGGGTGTTCCACCGAAGGGTGCGAGACACACTGTCGAACCATTCCGTCTGGCTCCTGACCACGGTGGGGAACGGGTACTGCGAGGCGGTGATGGTGACATGGTCGCCCTGCTTGAGCTCGACCCGGCCCTTGCCATCGAATGCGCAGTAGGCCGTGGCGCGCGAGTTGCGAGGGATGGTGACCCGCAGGAGCATGGTGTCCGAGAGCACCATGGGCCGGAAGGACAGGGTATGGGGGCAGATGGGCGTCAGGAGAATGGCCGGAATGTCCGGATGCACGAGAGAGCCACCAGCGGAGAGGGAGTAGGCAGTCGAGCCGGTGGGCGTGGAGAAGATGCAGCCGTCTGCCTGAACGACGGTGAGGAGCTCGTCGTCACCGTACAGCTCGAGGTTCGAGACGTAGGGCGATGGGCCGCGGTCAATGACGAGCTCGTTCAGCACCTCGAACTGCTCGCCCTCCTCTGCCTGCCCTTGGGCGCCGTCCCGGTAGACTGTGCAGGTGAAGCGCATGCGCAGGTTGACGCGCATGCCGTCGTCGCCCATGACCTTTTGCAGGTGCTCCTTGTACCTCTCAAACTCGAAACTCGTCAGGAAGCCCAGGCTGCCGAGGCTGAAGGAGAGGACGGGGGGCACGATGCGCTGGAAGAGCCAAGAGGTGAAGAGGACGGTCCCGTCGCCGCCGAGTGTGAGAACGAGGTCAAACTTCTCAGGCTGGCTCCAGCAGAGATCGGGCGTCCAGTACTTGAGCATGTGCTGGAAGCGGGGGTTCTGGTCTGTGATCTCGCGCGCGTTGAAACGCTTCGAGTTGCGCAGCTTGGCGTCGACGAAGACGTTGACACCGAGATCGGAGCCGTACCTCGGGGTCTGCATCAGCCAGAGGGCCAGCTCGCGGGTGAGGTACACCAGCTGATTGTCCCTCGCCTTGGTGACGATCATGACGTTGCGCACAGCTCTCTTGATAGGACGTCGCTGCAGCTGCTTGGACACCTCGCGGACGCCGGTAGCTGTCTGGACGAGGCGCGAGTGGGACATGGAGTCGTCGTTCTTGATCTCCTCGAGAACCTTGTCGATGTTGACTGCATCGTCGAAGCGGTTGTGGTAGAAGCAAGGAGACTGAAGGGAGGGCAGGGCGGTGGTGGGCGTGATGTTGCGGTTGGCGAGGTCGTTGAGGGCATCAGCAAGCTGCTGGGACGAGGAGCTCGTCCTGTCGGCAGACATGTCGACGGCGGAGTTGTGGGTGGAGAGCATGCCGGACAGGGACAATGCTTCAGGCTTGTTGCTTCGGGCGACGGAAGCCAGTGCTTTCATGATAGTTTGGCGAGGGACTTCGTGCGAGGGTGCGTTGCGACGATGGCCAGAGGTTGTCGCCGGCCGCGATAGACCGGAGAGGCCTGGCGGGGCAGCGATCGCGCCTTGGGCGGTCGAAGAGGGCGAGAGGCTGTTCAAGGGGGCGGCATCGCTGGAAGAGGCCGTCGGGAGGTGTGCGCTCTTCGGTCTTTCGGCGGCAAGGGGAAGCTTATCTCCATCGGCGGAAGAGAAGGGCGTGGAATCAAGAGCGGCGGAACCGGGGAGGGAGCGGGTATTATTAGTAGTCGAGGCGGGAGACGAGCGATCGGTGCTCAGAGCAGGGTGGAGCGCCGTGGGCGAGGTGATGCGTCCGGTCATGGTGGCAGGCGACGGATTTCCGAAGGTACCGGGGGGGTCTAGCAGGGGTGCGTTCTTCGGGCTCGGAGATGTGCGAGGTGATGCAATGAATGCAGCCGCAACGATGTAACGAGTCGTAACGGGCGGGCTTGGGTGGCTTGCGGATCACGGAATCGCACCGACCGACTGGCTCTTGGGGGGTGCTACACACCGTCGATGACCTGCTGTGATGAGGAGCAATAGGATGCAGCGCCGAGACTTGGGCTGACGGTCTGAGCCAATGTGATCGATCCGCGATTGCTGGTGTCTCTCTTCTGGCGTTGATTTCGCGCACGGGTTCGGGTTCGGCGAAGACGGAAATAGCTAAAGCACCTGTCTCGACGGAAGAGAAGAGGCAGCAGGAAGGCCGAGCGAGCGAATGGGTGGGTATAACAAAAGGGTGAGTAAATAGAAATAGATGCAAAAGCGAAAGGGAAGTGAATGGAAGAGTAGACGTGGGAAAAGCTGCCAGAGCTAGTCTTCGTCTGCTTCGGACGCAGGAAATAAGTATGAAACGGGAGGAAAACGATCCAGCGTCGACAACAACACGACAGTCGGGACGAGGAGAGAGAGGGACTGAAGGGAACAGAAGATGGAGATGAGCGCCCAAACACGCTTTAAAACCTCCCTCCCTTCCGTTGAATCGACTCGGAGGCCCCTGTCCATGGAATCCCATGTTGAACCCAGGCGCCCAGAAACGAGAGACGGGGCCTCTTGCGACGGGCAGAAACATGAGATGAGCTGAAGCTGTCAGAGCTACCCAGCATCCCTGCCTCCCCATCTCGAGGGTAACATCTCTCGCACGACAACAGCCACGCGGTAGCAGTCGTATCAGCAAGCGGTCGGCGGACGACTCGAAGCTCCTGTCCCTCCCTGAGTCCCTGTAGTAGAGCCCACCCGTGCCCCCCCTCCGTAAGAGGATGCTTGCGCGGTGCATCCGGGGACTTTCCTCCATCCAGATGTTCCAGGCCACAAGGGTCTGCTTCCTTCATTGTTGAGCTGGTCCCTGGATTGCTACACAGCTAGGAGACTCCCCGACTTCAGTGAAGGCATTCGCACGATTTGCGGTGACTTGCCGTCCCCACTGTCCTGCGGCGTCGCAGACTCGCAGTCCTGTGGAGGCAAGTGTTCGTTCCCCTGCGTCTGCCCTTCGCTCTCAATGCATACAGCGTACAGCGTACACCGAGAGGCTAGTCCTACTACCACTACCACTGATAAACGCTCGTACAATTCAGCACGGGATGAGGGACACGTACTTGACCAGACGGCAGACGGTCACCGCGCGCCGCCCCTCCCGCGCCCGGTCCCGTCGCCTCAAACACGGTGACCCTTTCATCGAGTCCACCTCCCGAGAGCTCACGCCCCTTTTCGTGTCCTCGCCAGTGGGGAACGAACGGCACAAGCCTGCAATCCACGTTGCATCGTGGCACGCTATCTACTGAACACCAGCGTGACTTCTCACTGTACTGTACCTGTACCACTCGCACAAATACCCCTGCCATGTTCAATCCCGAGGACGGCGTCTGATCTTACACGTGTGCCTTGGCAAGTTTGCGGCAATTGGCCGACCGCACCACATGCTTGCTATTGTCGTCTAATAAACGAAAGGGGACGGGGAGGTCTTGGGAACATCGGAAACAGCTTGTTGTGATCTTACGTGACCCAGTGTCCAGCAGGATCCCTGAGCATGAGCCGGGGAGCTGGCTCACTTCCGAGCGGTGACTGGAGAGAAGAACCCAACTTGCCAACCCTTGTAGGCCCAGTCGCTACAACGCCCAGCGCTCCTGAAGTCGAGATGAAACGACACCACCTCGTCCCGCCACGGGAAGGCCCCCCACCCCACCTCCGATCCCTGGCCCTGTCCTGTCTGCGAGCCCTCGTTGACCTTGACCGCTGAAAGGCTATCACTTGAGCCCCTGGGAAATCGCAGACTACACTATTTGCTGCCAGCCGACTCCCCAACCACCCCCCTTAGTGTACTTGGATGCCGCTGTCAACCAGCGAGTGTCAGTGGACCTAGTCGAAGACGTCTGAAGAATCTGTTTCTGGTTGCCGACTTCGATGCAAGCATAAGTCTTGTCCGACATCACGTTCCCCTACGCGCCTGCGCCTGGCCTTTGCTGCTCAGGGGCGCGCTCTGTGCAGAGGCAACACCTCATTGCAATGGTCGCTGGTCAGGCGCCGCGCCAGTGTCACCTCTGCTGTGCCCATAAATTCGCTGGCATTCACAGGCTGCAGGCTTGCCGTCGATCAGTCAGACAGTACAGCCCGCGAAAACTGTTCGCGGGTCATGCTCGACGTAGCCCTGGGATTGATACAGTCGAGTGTCGCCGGGCATGTCACCTCCAGTTGGCCTCGGCGGCCACCTTGGCTTCGGTGATGGACCGTAAGACCCGGGCCATACCCGGTTGCCCCTCTTCGTCGTCTGTAGCATCTCCCGCTTCCGCCTGCATTTGGTGGTTACAAAGCTTCCTGCCCAAGTCGACAGCAGACATCCAGCCCATGTCCGTGAAATTGCCCTCGCTCTCTGCAAGCAGCAAGGTTCCCTGCGTGGTGAAGCCCAACAGATGCAAAGAACTTGCCTCGTTGGCTTGCAGAGGGGATGGATCGCTGATAGCCTCAGAGCCAGAGTCATCTGAAGGCAAGGCCACGATGACTGACGTGGCAATGCCCTTGAGAGGCACAGCACCGGAGAGCAGTGCCAGCAAGGCGGCGTGGAACAGCGGAGGGAAAACCAGAAGGTTCTGCGTAACGTTAGCAAGGGCTCCAGATTGGTGCTGCCCAGGTGCGCTAAACATACCGACTTGGCCTGGACGACCTTGCTGTTGACGTAGTCGTTAGAAGGACTCTGTGTGAGCTGCAGGGTGATGTGAAAGATGCATCGAGGCCATCTCTTTACCAAGATGAGCTGGCGTAAGGCAGCTTGAAGCATGGACTCCAAGTGTCGCTCACGTGTGCCTGTGTTCCAAAAGACCGTCAGCACGCAGGCACTCTCTGGATGGCTCTTGGCAGATAGGTATGTTTGCCCGAGCCGAACAGGCACTGACCTCCCACGCCCGCAGCTGGACGGACAGCAACGTCGACGACTGCCTCGAACGGGTTTTCGTCACGCCTTTGCGCCTCGATCGGGCCGGTCACGGACGCAACAACTGTGTAGCCTCCGTAGGTGAAGGCTGCCGAACCATCGGCTTTGCTAAGGTGCGAGAGACGAGCCTCTGCCTGTTGGGTGGCGGCCATCTTCCTCGATAGAGGCCGGTGCTGGCAGTGAATGGCGTTTACAATGGCTGTCAGTCGTATCAAGGGCCTGCCAGGTCGTGCTTTAAGCTTTCCCGGTGATGGCAAAGGCGACGTTGAGTTGATATGTCAGTGACAGAAATGAAGTCGTCTTTGGAGCGTATGGGAAATCTGCCGTAAATGTTTGCCAATTGCTAGAGTCGCGGTGGGTCCACAATAATCCCAGACACTGCAGGAGGACCCTGGGTGTGCTTTCCGTTCCGCGATGAAGAACGACTCTTGTCATACGGGTGTGTCCCCGACGGAGCTTAAATACAGGCGATTTCTCGAAGACGTTCTATACCAGTCGCTATGTAGAATACCTACTGTAAAGTAAGGTAAGGTAGTATGTGACCATGCTCCATCACTTCGGAGATCTTGGAAGGGGGCCATCAAGGGCGGCACCTAAGCTAGCGCCGCCTTAGTAATCCACCAAACTCACCATAAGGTACTCCCACCCATGGACCCTTGTGATCCTCACTCCCGCATTGTAGCATCACTCATCCAAGCCGAGATCACTCACGCTCTTAGACATCTTATACTGCCATACGACCTCAGTACTGCTCTTCCGTCCAGGCAACGCAATACGTTCCCGCGGCTGCCATGGCTTCCACAACATCAAGCCCCGTTTCCAATCCGCCTCCAGCAGTCGAGAGGCTCGGTGCACCCGCTTCGAAAGCGCAGATCCCCAAGCTGGAACCACGTCGCCGGCGTGCGCCTGCATCAAATCCCCTGCCTCGCCCGGACACGCCCGCATTACCGCCGCCACCAGAGTCACTGTCAGCCTCGTCATTCCAGACACCTTCTCGTAGGATTCTCTCGCCCAAGGATCACGAGCTGTTCCTCGCTTCGCCAACGTCCAAACTCATCCAGTCTTTCGTCTTCACTCTGTCGGAAGCCGTACAGGACTTCCCGCGCTCTGCAGTCAGTGTCGACAAGTCAAGTGCCGTTATCAAGATCCTTCTCGGGGTGCTCGATGATGTCGAACAATTACTTGTCAAGTCGCCTCCCACGGAACAGGGCGGTTCCCGCTTCGGAAACAAGGCGTTCCGTGATTTCCTCGACCTCGTCAAGTCCTCCGTGCCCGAATGGCACAAGCAGCTTGGCCTAGAAGAGGCCTCCGCAGTGGACGAAGTGTCGACGTATCTGACGCAGTCGTTCGGCAACAGGACACGCATTGATTACGGCTCCGGTCACGAACTCAACTTCATCATCTGGCTGTTATGCCTCTACCAGCTGCGCATCGTGTCGCGGACGGACTTCCGCGCCCTCGTGCTCATCGTGTTCGACCGCTACCTCAAGCTCATGCGTCAGGTACAGCTGACATATTATCTCGAGCCCGCTGGGTCTCATGGCGTCTGGGGCCTGGATGATTACCAATTCCTGCCCTTCCTCTTCGGTGCCTCGCAGCTCTTGCACCATCCGTACATCACACCCCTGGCCATTCACCAAGACCTAACACTTGAGGAGTCAGGAGAAGACTTCCTCTACCTGAGCCAGGTCCATTTCGTCAACACTACAAAGACGGTCAAGGGTCTCCGGTGGCACAGTCCCATGCTGGACGACATATCGTCCGCCAAGTCGTGGACCAAGATTGAAGCTGGCATGCGCCGCATGTTCGTTGCCGAGGTGCTCGGGAAACTCCCTGTCATGCAGCATTTCCTGTTCGGAACCCTTGTTCCTGCAGTAGAAGGCATGAGCACCGAACAAGAGCTGGGCCTGGGCACAGAGGAGGAGGAGACAGAAGGAGGCCAGCTCCATATCAACGGGGAACAACCCCACAAACATCAACACGTTGGATGGGGAGACTGTTGTGGCATCAAAGTACCAAGCAGCATTGCGGCAGCACAGGAGATGAGGAAGAAAGGGGACACCCTACGCAGAATTCCCTTCGACTAGTCTTGGTGAATAGGAAGACATCGCATTTATGAGCTCTTGTTTCGAAGAATTCGACTCTATTAATGAAACTACCCATTGGTGTACTACCAGGATGTGTCTAAACCCAACTCCGTTAAAGATGATCGGTCCTCCCTTCCCCTCTTCCCGATATTGCCCAGATGACATTACTATTATTACTCTTGCTCCCTTGCCATTATGTGTTATCAAGGATATGCGACAGAATTCCAAACCAATGCTCCAAGGGTACTCAGGGCCCCTTACTCCAGTCCGATCTCCGCAAGGCGCGCGAGACCCGGCAGGCCAGCCCAGCGAGGGGACCGGGGCGAGCCGCACTCCAGGTCGAACCAGATGTCGGGGTGGCGGTCCTCGATCTTGTCGAGGGCGTAGGCGACCGAGCTGCCGTACAGGTCGCAGCGGGGTGCGTCGAGGCCGCGCTCGGGATAGAACCTGTAAGATTGGCAACCCTTGGTGGCATCCATGACGCTCTATCTGCTCGTCAGCTTGTGTCCTGCGGTATCATGTCCCCGGAGGCATGGGCGTCGCTGGTTTCCATGAGAAATTTCACTTACGTTACAGAATTGGTAGCATCCCTCCAGAGTAACGGGTACGTTCTTCGAGTTCTCAACGAAGCGGGCGATGAAATAGTTGCCCACGGGGAGACCATGGACGCCACAGTGCCTGCTGTTCAGCTGCGGTGTTCCGGTTGGCGCGTCTTCTTCCGAGACGGTCGTGGTAGGCTCGTCCGTGGCACTGGGAACGATGGTCAAAGTTGCCGTTGTGACAGGCACGATGTAGGTGTCAATGACGCAGTCATCCGTGGGCTTCGGCACGGGGTCCGAAGTGGTGATGCGACCAGTCGTGTGGAGAGACAGGGTCGAGAAGCCTGTCTTGGTCGTCTCACTGCTGCCGGCAAAGGTCGTGTTCCAGTAACGACCAGTCGTGAACGGTCGAGTGGTCGTCTCAGCCGGATATTCGACTGTAGTAGACAAGGAGAAAGCTGTGGAGTTCCCATAGACATGGGTTTGCGTGTGGTAATAGTCATCGCCGGTGTGGGTGATTACAGGGCCGGGAGGATAGTAGACGTGATCATCGCCGTCGGGGTCAGGGGTCTCGACATGGCCGTCCACGGTCGTCGACGAGACAGTCTGGTTGAGCCACCTGCTAGTAGTAGCACTCGACTCAAGGCTTGCCGTCTCATGTATGGAAGTGACTTCGTCGTAGCTCTCCTCGGTCACATAAATGGTGACCTCGAGGGTGGTGGTGCTGATGAAAGCACCTGTTGGGCAGTCCGTCGGCTCCAGTTCCTCGCCATGGGATGTTGACGTCGCCCCACCGTCGGGATAGGGATCCAGATAAGTCGGAGAGCTGATGGGAATCTGCGGGACAGTGGTGTTCGTGCCGTTGTAGGCGAACAGGGACCGCCCACGGACGTGGCGAGATCGCAAGCCAGCCCATTTTCCGTGGCTGCCATCATGACGCGACGGCCACGACGCGGCATGTGCAGCGGGTGACTGTTTTACGAGTTAATCCATCAAAGACTTGAGCTTGTCGGGTCATGTTGCAGCTTACCACATTCTGGACACCCTTTGCTTTCGGTGCTGCCTCTGTGGCAAGTATGAATGCCGCAGCAACTCCAAACAGGACGGGGAAATGCATTATGAGGAGCGGCAGAAGAGTTTTCGTGAAGGTGGACCGGGTTTGAAGAGATGAGCTGGTTCTGGGAGCTCGTTGATGCTGGCACTGCTGTGTTCTGTTCAGAGAGTTGGCTGCACCCGCCCGCCCTCTTTATACCTGGTCGACCTGGAGACATATGAGCAACTCTTCGAAGAAAATGCAATACAGGGACCGATCAAGGGTAAGTTCTAGGAATCCAGGAAGGAATATCGAGCGGTGGTGGACCTCATGAAGGGGAAGGCTATCGATGGTTAGGGATGGGTACGGTCGCCTTGGAACCAGGGTCGCGGTGCTGCAAGGGATGAATCGTTAGCAGAACCAGCAACGCCGCCCGCCCTCATCATCTCAGAAGTCTCGGGATGACGTGGAATAAGGCAGTCGTGTGTTGGATTCAACAGAGTACGCAGAATGGTGTGGCTGTCGTTGAGAATATTTTGGACATTCCCTACTAATAGCAAGGGTGACTGACTGGTCATGAACGAGGAACCAGCTCTCAAGGCTAAGAAGAATACACTACAGAGTCGTGTTTGCTCTGCAAATAATAATGAACGACGAAAAGAAGGGTATCAAAATGAGTTCCGAACGCCCCGATGCAATCCCCTCAAAAGTCATGATGCCCTCAGTCTAGGCATTGTCGTGGCGATGAGACAAGGAATAGGCCTCCTCCGCCTCAATCCTCCCATATCGTTTCGAGATCAAGATCTCCGCGCCTTTCTGCGCCGCAGACGCTCCAACGTTTCCTCTTATCTCTTGAACCATAAGTCATAGTTCTGCCTCTAACGGGCACATCGAGGCTGCTCCTCCCCTTGACATCTGGAGAATCAGTACCTTCAGCGGCGTCGGCGGCGGTCTTCAACTGTGCAGTCCTCTCCGCTTCCATGGCAGCCTCTTCAGCATCCGGCGAATCTGGTATGGTTTCGAGACTCGAAATACTGGGGCTTCTCGAGCGAGCCGACGTTGGGGTGGAAGGCACAGACGATGAAGGGAGTGTCAAAGCAGTCCCGTAGCTGCCCGACAACCCGTCGTATGGTCGCATCGAGGGCGATGATGACCCCGACGAAGGCGTGGAGGGCAGAAGTGGCAGTGACGGGACACTGGAATGATTCATGTGACGTAAAGGCGAGGAGGGTCGCCGATACCGAGTGACTACTGGGTTCGGCGCGGCAACCGTCAACGTTGGAGAGCTGCTACGCTCCAGGCTGCCCCTTCGTTCAGGCTCAATGACAGAGCTACGAACTGGCGATGAGGGGAAAGCTTCGTCAACAGGCTTCCGAGGGGTTCGAACCCGACTCGGCGAACCTGACGGGCTCCCCGGGCGCAGCGATGGCGGAAATAGTATGTGGCCCGATCCGTTGACGCCGGGCATCGATTGCGTGCGGGACATGGGAAAGCCTACGCTCGCGGCCGATCTGGACCTAGCATGGCCGGACAAGGGCGAGGTTGTTCTGGGACGGTAGGGTAAGCCCCACGAGCTAGATGTGGGCGACGATGGGATCGGATCTGTGGAACGGCGCAGCGTAGGCGGCTTCCTCGCACCATCGGAGCCAGGGTATATGGCGGGTGGACTCTGAAGTCGAAGTGATGGTAGAGGTGAAGAGCGGAACTCTTCCATCCTCTCCGTCTCCGGAACAGGCTCCATAGGCAATGGACGGGTCAAGCCCAGCGCACGTGTATACCGGTGTGGGTGTATGTTGTTGAAGACTCGATATCGCAGGCAAGCTGTCACTCGCTGGGTGGATGAGAAGGTCGGCGGCCGCTTGTAGCCCCGGGAGGGGCGTGTTTATTTGGCGAGCCGTCGAGAATGAGGTGGGCGGGGTTGGCTGTTTCGGGCGAGAGCCACAGAGCTGAGGGCAGTGAAGGAAGCAAGTGAAGTTGCATTCCAGAGACGACAGGTGTTGGCTGGCGGGGGTGTCAGGTCGTCGAGGACATGGGGAGGGAGTGGCCAGATGGGTGGTTGATGGTGCGCCGCGTGCTCGTCACCGCAGCCCGGTCGGTAGTCCGAGTGTGCTAGGTTTGTTCGTCAGTGACACTGCTTCTTGCTCCTCTTCCATCGAGAAGAAGGAAGGGAGGGAAGTTGTTGGTGGTCGGCCAATGTCGGACAGAGCCCCTTGGACACAGGGCCGAGGTCGAGGTCGAGAGACGTCTGATGCTTAGATAGGTGCTCACCTGCTGGTTTGACAAGTACCTAGGTACTAAGCGTTGCGAAAGTCTGCAGCCAAAGGGACATGTAGGACATGGCCGGCCGAAGAAGATTGCGGGAAGAGGGAATGAGTAGCCGTGGCTACCGAGTTGTCCTGCCTTGTGACCGGGATGCACGAGGAGGTCGAGCAGTAGGCGAAGACCGCGTTACCATAACCGGCGGGCTCGGGAAGCTGTTTACCTAGCGCTCGCCGCAGGGTTCATAAGCCTGCCAGTTGGGCGGAAGGGAGGCGCGGGACTTGTTTGGCGTCTTGACTCGATGGGACAAGGAGGACCTGCCTGCGATATTCATGCCGCCCTGGCTTTCACTCCGGCTCAAGTCGTCAAACTGGCGCACCAAACAGGAGCTGGTGGTCAGGGAGAGGGGTGAGGGGGTCCGTCCCTTTGGTTGGAAGAAGGGCGTACCTTAGCAAGGGACCTCGTGGACAAGGGGGGGAGAGGGGCCCGGGATAAATGCTACCTGCAGCGCTTGCCTAAGGTAGGTGGACTTTCCAAGTCGTTAGTGGTGAATTACTAACTAAAACTGCACGGGCAGAGGACCCCCGATGGGCGTCAGGTGCGTGGAGCGCCTTCGGCGGCGCCTTGCTGTGGGCCCCGGGGCCCTGGACTATGAGTGTCCCCTGCACCTGAGCCTGCGACTGCTGAACAGGATTGGTGCCCGGAGCGGCTAAGCCCGGACGCCCCAGCTGTCCAGGGATCGCTTCAGGCTTAGTGTCCAGCGGTCCATGAACGGAGTGGATTCCATGTTCTCGTCCATCCAAGAAGGTGCCCGGCTGCCAACTTCCATTTGGAAGGCAGCCTCTGGCTATCACTGCCTGAAGGGCGTTGATCATGGGTCGGTGGAGCCAGCTACTTACTCTCGAAATGTCAGCAAATGGCAATAGTGACAATGACTGAACATGTGAGCAGTTTCCGATCGATGCTATTCACAGACGAGCTAGATATTCGCACAGTCAAATAATGACCACGCCGACATCAAGCGACCCAGTCGTATTTGCTACAGCGTCAGCTCGGCCAGCCCTGGTGCATATCAACCTACTTGGGGGTGTTTTGTTTGGCGCATGACAGGCCAACAACCAAGCGCATGGCTCAGCAATACTCACGAAACGACCCAATACGAGTTGTTTTACAGTCACTAAACACACGGGCTGGGAAGTCATCCGGGCGGGGGGCCGTGCTGGCTCCTTGAACATGGGACTGGGTAGCCGGATCATATGCACCAGTAACATGGATAGCATGGAGTGAATAGGCCTGAACTGCGAATACGACGGACGATTTACACAAGCGAATTTCATTAACAAAAGCCTCTGTTCTGGTCTTTTTGGTAGGACGAGCGCAAAAAGCGCGGAAACGACTAATTGATCGCGAGGCAGCCGAACGAACAGCCTACTTACTCACCTTACATCGAAATGGGCGACATATCCTCGAGGCGGCTAATAACAGCCCCTTCCATTGAGCGACGACGCACATCCTCGGCTTCCTCTGTGCCGTCTGGCTTCTTGTCCGTCAGCTTCTCTACCTTCTGCCGCAGTTCGTGCATGAGCACTTTGGCCTGCGACATGGTTTGGTCCAGCTTCTGGCACTTCTGGCACTCGGCCTCCACATGGAGCCGCTTCAAGGGATGAGTGTCCTTGACTGTGCAGGCTGATGCCCTCTGCCCTGCCAGGAACTCGCGCTGCTGGCCACACGCGAATACCTTACGCGTCAGTTTGACGTGTTTGCAGGTGTAGGTAACCTGCTGGTAGATGCACATATTGAGCCGCTTCCCTTCCAGAGTGAGTGCTTGTAATGCCGCTGCGTGGATGTGTGGTGTGTGCCTTCACGGGAAACATGCTAAGAAGAGAGAGGCACGGCCATTATAACGAGCATCACTAGAAGCATCCTCACCCCGATCAGCATATGCATCGTGGCCACAGCCCGAGATGAGCGTGGTGTACTGCCCATCATCGACCTGTTCTGTCGCGAAGCAGGTCAGCCATGGCACAGGTCGACTGGTAAGTACATCTCCCAGGTTGTTCCGCTCTTCCTGTATACAAAGTCGTGTGCCAGCACAGGCACTCTTTGTCAAAGAAACGTATCAGTAGTCTGTAAAATCTCTACTTGCTACGATTCAACCCCTCTTCCGCCACAGAAAAGAACGGCGATGCTTGAACATCTCGAAAAGAGCTGCACCATACCACTTTATGGTTTATCCCTTCATCTCCTGCTCGCGGGACCTCGATACCAACTCGCCTCAGCGTGCGAAGCAGACTGGAGCAGCTATCCTCCGCCATTATGACCCCCTTACCAACCATCAAGCATTCGATATCGGTTGTAGAGTCACCAAAGTAGACCACATCCTCAGCATGGGTTGCGTCGCGCTCCATAATGGCTGTCAAAGCCCGTCGCTTGTCCTCACAATTCGTCAAAACCGTCCCCTGACCTCGGAGGCCGAGGCCTCCAGGGCCGTGGATAGTACCGTCGAGCTGTGTGCTGTTGGCGTAGATGTTTCGAATTGAAAATTCATCCAGGACTCCTCGAATGAACGCGGCTGACCAGTTCACCGAGAGTACCGAAACGTGCCAGGCGTTTTGAGCCGCTAGCTCTAGAATATCGGCGAAACCGTCCCTAATCCGTACAACACCTTCTTTGACGGCCTGTTTGCCTTCAACAAAGAGCGTCTCCTCGTTCAGATCTCGGAACAGGCCAGATGTCTCGACGCGCTGGAGGGAGCGCAGCTCGACCTCTCGTGAACCCCGCAGAAAGCGGACCTCCTCCGCGAGACTTCGTCTTTCCTCGGCGCCTGGCCGATACGTTGATACGTACTGCTTGTGATCCTGGCTGTACGCTTCAACAATGGCAGACCACGGTGGAGAGACGGCGCTTTTGCGAGTTTGTTGCAACCGATCTGCAGAACCGGCTAGTATCCCAATCGTATCCTGACTGGTGATTGTACCGTCGAAATCGAAGACGAGACTCAAGGTCCGCGACATCATGTTGCGACGAGACCTGTTTGTGACAAATCGAAACGGTGACATCTGCTGAATGAGGGTTTGACGTGAAGACAGTTCAGGTGGGTAACAGAGCATGTATTGTAGAGGACGGCGTATTGTAATAAGGTTGGCGTTGCCCGCAAGTGGACCACAGAGCCACTTCTACTCTGACTGCCCGGGTCAGGTCGGTCTCCTCAAATACCGCTGCTCATGCTTTGGTTGATCTGACCTCCGAGGAACGTGAAGAAGGCCATGAACGAGAGACCTGAAGCTACACTTTAATTGACACGCATTTACCATTCATTGCGACCAAAGCATTAGTTTGAGCATGTTCGGGGCTTTATATGAAAGCCTCAATCTATTACCAAGACATCGTCCGGCCGCCGAAGTACAGTTCCCCAACGCCATGCGATGTGTGTTCAAGTCGGCATGCAAAACAAAGGATCAAAATTTTGGATCGAGGCGGGATTCAACCAGGCAGTACATCCTCCATGTCAACCTCATCGTCATCCTCCTCAACCGCATCAGGGGCGCTCTCATCCAATGCTCTGTTGTTGATAATCTGCTTCAGCTCGGGCTTAAGCTCCCACTCGTTCGAGTGCGGACCTGATCGGTTCAAGGTCGCCACCTTTTCAAGTTCTTGACGCAAGTAGGCCTCGGGCTGGTTGAATGTTGCCTTGAGAACAGAAATCTTCCAGTATTGGTACTTGGTGGTGAATGCGTCCAAGAGCGCAGTGCGAAGCTCGCCCTCTTCCATACGAGTTGCCTTGTTCGCGGGCGTCTTCTTCTTCGTGGTCTTCTGAGGATTGGTGGTTTTCTGTTCCATGTCAGCCACGCGTCACGGTCCGTCACGGCCGCGGTGCTTACAACGAAGGTTCCGAACTTGGTCATGGCCGCAGCAGAGCCCTGAGCGATGACACCATTCATCTGCCAGTGATCAACGATGTTGAGTGTGTGTTTGGGCTTGTGGGCCTGGATTTGCTTAAGTTGCAATATGGCACGGCTCTCCTCATTGTCAACGGGCCTACACGCCATCTCATACTGGATACGCGCAGCGATCTTGGTCTTTTCTGGAAGAGTTGTCAGCACGTGGTTCGGGCGCCCGTTGCTACCAATGAAGCCTGCTTACTCGGTATAGCCTTCCTGTAGAAAGGCTGGTAACGATTCTTTCTGTCGAAGGGTTTGCGCGAGGACTTTTCTACCCTCTCGGACTTGGGGCGTAGGAGATGAGCAGGAATGCCGGCGTTCGAGGCTTCTGTCCTTGCCTTAGACTTGGCTTTGAAGCCAGGGAGATCTTCCTCGGTGAACACAAAGGTGCCTCTAGCAAGCTCCTGTCCCATCTCCAAGTCGTACTCTCTAGGTAAGCCTTGGTGGCCAGCCAGCTCGTTGTTCAGAAGCATTCGAAAGCGGTGCTACGCAAACATCAGCACGTGTCCATATGAAGCAAGAGAGCCAGCTCAACGCACATCGACAGCACCGTCGGGGCGCACCACATCCCACTGACGCATTGTGCCAACCTCGATCTCAGCGTCGTCCGGCAGCTTGCTCCAGGCCTCCCACACTTCCTTGGGCAACCTGGCTAGGTACGCCTGACCAACAGTGCCTTGGGGTCCATTGGGATCATAAAACTCAAGATCTCCGGCATCTTCGTAAAGGTCGTCTTCGTCGGGTGGCAGCGCAGGAGATTCACCCTCAGGGTCGGGCTTGATGTAGGGTTCGCTTTTGACCTGGGCTGCGTCGGCCATGGTGCTGGAAGGGGAACGTTGTCGGACGGATGAGATGGGTACGCGTAATTGCGCCCTCAAATACGTGTATTCGGACTGAAGAGGCGAGGAAACCAACAGCGCCGTCAATGGGCGGTTGTCAGCCTTTGTTCGAGGTGTCTTTCCAAAGGTACTGGCGAGGGTGAATGGGGTTAAACGCGTCCGAGAGTTACTACGGTAGTAGTTTAGTTGGAGAAGCTCCCTGCCTGCTGCCGCCTAAATGCCAAGGGTACCCCCCTTGCGCCCACCCGTGAGGTCATCCGGCGCATCCCCGTCAGTCCAGATAAGATAAGCAAGGGAGGCCCTGAACTTGAAGCCACGAACCTCCGTCGACAGTACTAGTAGTACGCCTTGAGCTCCCACTGCGACCCATGATCATGGGCTACACCGGATCAGAACACCACCCATTCTCGATAGCCTTCCCTTCTTACGCACCTTATATTGCTTGCTCGTCGCTTGATGGAACATGCGATTCTTTTGCCTACTGTTCTGCATCTGTTCGTGACCGACCAAGCACCGCCTTGACAAGGGACAAACAAAGCAATTGTATTTGCAGCACAAGCGACCCGAGCGGCACACTTCGCAATCATTTCGACTCGCCTTATCCTTCGAGAGATAGTCTGGCTTCTCGCTTGAATCAAATTAGCCATGGGACCCATCAAATCTCTCGTTGAGCTATGCATGGACACTTGCCAACGACACATTGGCCAACTGACTTCTTTTGGCGACGCCGAGTTTCTGATGCCACGAGAACGGGTACACGACCTTTTGTCCAAGATCAATAACCCTTCGCAACTCCGAACCATCGAGATCAACTCCCCTCATCTGCAGCCTGAGACCGCCGAATACTGGAAACGTCTGATCCAGAAGCAGTTTCCAGTGGAGAGCAAGGAGAAGAACTACACCCCGAAGAATCCTACAAGCTGGTACAAGATATACGAACGGTATGAGGTAGAACGCCGGCAATCCCAAAAGGAAGCGGAAGAACGTATGCGCCAGCAGTTTCAGGGTCTTCAGCAGAAGAAGGATACGCGGGTCAGCCACATCGTCGACCAGAGATTCCTCCCACGTCCCCCAAAGACTGGCCGCAATATCGGCACCGGCCAACGCGGCAGCAACTACGAGAAGGCTACTGGAAATCTTAGCTTCGGCAAGGGGACCAGGACGAGCAACGCTCTGCAGAAAGCCCGCAGGCAGGCTTCCGAATACAAGCTTGTCCGACGATCGCTCGCCAACCCTTTCCGTGCCACACCAACAGGCACCGTCAAAGCTGCGCCCGTGGGCATGATTGATGCAAAACGCATTGCTGCCCAGCCTGCCTTTCGCGCAAGTTCATCGTTGAGGCGGTCTGGGTCTGGAACGTCTATCCCTTCCAGGCCTTCAAACCCAGGCATGGAGAACGCCAGTCGACCCCCACAATACATATCCGACTCAGAAGAAGACGATGGCGATCTGTTCGACGAGCCATCTTCCAGCAAAGATGCCCCCCGAGCTTCCCTCAATAGACCTAGCACTGGATCGTCGAGTCATGTCAGCAAACCAGTCCGCCGCTCGGGGCTGCTAAGTTCAGCCCCTCGGCCCAAGCCTTCGGTTACGAGAGTTGCCAACACAACAGCCACCGGCAAGCCAGATAACAGACCAGCACCGACTTCGAGCAACAAATCACGGCAGGAGGAAGCACTCGAAAACGCATCGGAACAGTACACAAAATCCAGGCCAAGGACGGCTTCGGGCTCGGAGCCTTCTTCGAATGCCCGCGCTAATTCTCCTTCGGGTGCCCAGTCGCCGCCGCTCATGGCCAAGAAGCGCAAAGCAGTAGACATATTCATGCCCCCGAAGAAGCGAAAGAACTGATTAAGTTCCCACGAAATCCAAATGATGAGACGGGGCCATGACACCTAAGCAAGCAAGACGGTGGCACCGCTGGATATGGTGTGAGGAGAAGGTCCGTACAGAAACGGGCGGGAATTACTGCATACTCCACTTGGATAGATATAATGGCCGGGGTCATAGTAGCCAGGGCGGCTGGCTGCATCGAGAATGAAAGCCTGGTGAAAGCAAAGCAAAGGTTCGGAGTACGGCGTTGTCAGATAGATACCTTATACCCAATGTACGATTTGCAAGCTCTTGTCAGAAACATCCAAAGTATGATTTGAAGTACCGCGTCGAAGACACAGTAATGTTTCATTGGATGACGTCCTTGGGATTACTTCATGCCTGCCTGTTGATATGCCACCTTGTTACGGGAAACTGGACTGCCGCGATGAACTCAAGCTGCAGATCCCGCCGCATCACAAGAGGCCGCTTGCTCCGTTTCGCGCAATGGCAGGCCCGTACATGGCCGCCAGCATAGTGTGCCTCCTCCAGTCTTCGCCCTTGTTGAATCGATGCCTTGCTGGCTAGGAGATCGCAATCAAGCTTGTCCGCCGCGCAGGGCAAGCACGAGATGAAGCGTCGCGCCAGGCTCCAGCTGGTACTCGGATGCGGATTTATCGTCGACCCTGAAGTTTCTCGTAGTTAGCGTTTTCCCGAGTGACATGCTATTTGCGGCGAAGAGGCCTACATCTGCTTTCCGCCGAAGATGAGTCGCTGCTGAACGGGCGGGATGCCCTCCTTCTCCTCGACCTTCTCCTTGATTTGCGATACCTAGGAATGCGTCATTTACGAGACCATGCCCATCAGCTTCGAGAGCTGTATCTCGGGCCTACGTACCTTGTAGTCGCTCTCGATGTCGAGCTCGATCTCCTTGCCCGTCAGGGTCCGGACCCTGCAAACAAACGGTCAGCCATGGCCCGAGGACGGGGGTAAGATACGGCACACTTGATGAGCATTTTGGCGGCACTGCAATCGCGAAAACAAAGTATGCGACAGGTCTCTTCTGGGTCCTGTATTGCTCTGGGCGTTCAAGAGCTGTGTTATCTGGACGTGTTATGTGATCGTCGTGGCAGGGTAGGTAGGCTTGGGGGCAACAGCAACGGCAGCTCAGGCGAAGCCGTCGATATGTCATGGTGGGGGCGGGGCTGTGGTGGATCCTTCCACCACCCAACACTACCTACCCTAGGTACCCTTCCCAGTGGAAGGGGAAGCATCACGCACTGATGTCTACAAACGTGTTTGGGGCTTGTCAGATGACTCCTACCTAGGTATATTGGATAGTTGTAGTAGGCGACTGATCCTGCCGGGTATAACCACTTGGTTGTCCTTTCTGTTCTGTGCCTCATTTGGGTACCTGCTCCGGCTGTCTCACAGCATGAATACACAGACAGACCAAGAACCCATGCAAGCCGTGTCTCCCGATGTCGACATCGATGTCGGTCTCTTTTATGAAGACAGTCCCTTGGACAATCCCCCAATGCGGGGTTTGTACCTTTCGACACAGCTTGTAGCACATGTCTTATACCGGTCGTGATTCATGCTCCCATGCCACCATGATCGTTGATCGAGGGGGCCCGGGAGCGAACAAACGGCTTCAGATTTGATCTCCAGATTTCATTATCAAGTTGAGTAGTTGTACAGAAAAGCCTGCTAGGCTCTAGGAATACAGTGGGGATTCGCACCGATGCAAGCCTCAGACCGCGAGCTCCTTGCTCATCGCCTTACTTCTTCTCATTCACATCAAACACATTCAGGCCCAGACCCTCCGAGTCAAGGAGCAGCCTGTTCTTGGAGCCCCCTTCGTGCAACTGCGCCGCGATGATCCGGGCGTTCTCGATCTTCTTCAGCTCGACGTAGGCCTTGTTCTTCTTGACGGCCTCTCCGATCAGCTCGGCAGAGCGTGCCTCACCCTGCGCCTTGACAACCATGGCCTGCTTCTCCTGGCGAGCCTTGTCAACGACGAATGCTGCACGCTGGGCCTCTTGCTGGGCAACCTGCTTGGCCTCGACGGCGGCCGTGAACTCGGGCGAGAACGCAAGATGCTAGAGAAAACGTCAGCCAACACGTCCCTCAGTTTGTTAGGCGCCCGAGAAGAGTCTTACCGTGAGCGAAACATCGTCAAGAAGAATGTTGAAGCGGGCGGCTCTCCTCGACAGGTTCTCGCGGACGAGCCTGGCGACCATCTCTCGCTGCGTGATCAGCTGGCTGGCGTTGAACTGGGCAACCACGCTCTTGAGGACTTCATTGACGATGGAGGGCAGTACCCTCTCGTCGTAGTCGGTGCCAAGCGTGCGGTAGATCTGAGGCAGAGCCGAGACATTAGGCCGGGACAGCACGCGGCATGTGATGTTGACCATCTGCAGGTCCTTGGTGCCCGTCAGAGAGGCGACGCTCCTGGGCTTCGCGCGAACGTCGTAAACGACGGGAGTCTCGAACCACGGAAGAATGAAGTGGGTTCCTGCGCAGGCTCTGCATTAGCAAACGATGGTAAGCCGTCAAGGTGCTTGGGCATCCTCATTACCTTCGTTGTAAATGTCCTTGCCCACGCCACTTATCCTCCGGTACTTGATTGCCCTGTGGCCACCGTCGACGTTGAACAGCGAGTTCTGGGCCACCATAACACCTCCCGCGAGAAGGAAAAGGGCACCGACGCCGAGAGCGCCCCGGCCGCCGCCAGGCATGCCGCCACCGGGCCTCTGGGCCTGCCGGGTCACCGAGCGCAGCCTCTCGTAGGCCTGCTCCATGGGGTTCCTCCCTCCCGAAGACATTGCGCGAGAGTTCAGGGAGATCTTCGATGGGTTTCTTGGCGGGTTCGGATGGATCGATGGTCGGAGCAGCTTCGTGGTGCTGCTGTCGGAGCTAGGACGAGAGCTGGACAGGTGTGGTGGTGATGGGTAAGCTTCGAAAAGAATCTGGGGATCATTACCGGCCAGCAGTGGAGCGCACGGACCTGGGTCTGTCGGAAGCTCGGGCATCGTCTTCTAAGTCTGACAGCTGGCGACAGCTGTCAACAGATTTCTCTTCTCATTGGAATTGTAATGCCATGACATGACTTCGACAGGACGAAGCATGTCATACCTAAGGTATGGTGTCTTAAATTGACAACGATCACCAGGGATCGTGCAAATACGATCCTGCCGAGCTTTGATGCTCACACCCTTTCCAATCAGTGCTAGCAACATAAACACATCAAACGTACCTTTCAGGGTGATTATGGCTTGCTCGCTTTGGCTTAAGCTTGAAGACTCCAATACAACCTGAGGCCTGATTGAGAAAATGACACTTCGTAGTTTGCATGATTTGGTTGATATTATTTACATGCGTGCTACTGAAAAGGACAGTAATCAAGAAGCATAATCGTGAGTCATGGCAAGTCTATGCCTTGAAAGCACCTGATGCACACACTTTGCTATCAGTGCTTGTTCTTCTTTTCAGCAGCTGCCCTACGGCCAAACTTCTTCGTCCAGGAGGCATCATGCGGATCGAGCTCTACCGCGCGCTTCTTCTTTCTCTCGGGGCTGGCTGCTTCGATGTCGCCACACTCTGGACGAGTGAGGTTGTTGCCGAACGTATCAACAACCCAGATAAGAACGCCGTTCGACCAGCCGAATCCCTGGGAGATGGTCGTTAGTTCTGGGAATAAGGATCTTGGGAGATTTAATCATTCCTACCTCGACAACTTCGTACTCGCCACCCTCTCCAGCCTCGTTGGTAGAGTTATCAGAATACTTCTCGAACATGATGCCCTGTTGAATGTCCTCAAGACCTTCGAGGCGAGCAAAGTCGGTCGTGTTACCACCTGTCGCGTACCATGTGCAGAACGTCGAGTCCAAGTATCGCTGACCAAGTCGGAGAGCCAGGTCCTGCACATCTTGGTACGAAGGGTCGTTCTCGCCAAAGGTCGGTGGGGTGTTTAGAAGACCCTCCATGAGAACATGCATAAGGGGCGGCCACACACTAGGCTGGTCCCATTGCTCGCCACTGCGCAGGTTCGTCGCGGCAATCCCGCCGTCCCTGAGGTCCAAGTAAGCTTCGACCCTCTCGAAGGCAGTCTTGACAGCGTAGGGGTTGTTCTTCAGGTGCTCTGGGGCAGCACCGGTCCAGAAGGGATAGAACTGAGACACGTGGAAGAAAACCATTTGGTCGGCAGGAGCTCCTCGTCGGTCAATAGCTGCGGCATCATCATCTGCCGGTACAAAAGTGTACTGTGAGCCAGACGTGATGTTGTAGTCGAAGAAGCTGTTCAGGGTGTCGTTCCACATGAGGTCGAAAATGGCCTCACTCCGGTTTGCGGCGCGTTCCTCCCATTCCAGGGCGTCAGTCTGGTTGCCAGACTCATTCAACATTTTTCCGATGGTAATCTCGTTCCAGTAGAGGATCGAGTTCAACTCAACGGGGACGATGTTGATGATGTTGAGATACCGAAGAGGGAAATACTTGTGTTCGAGAGCATCTTCAGGCCTAGAAATCCAGCGAGAGGTGTAGTCCCATCCACTCTCAGCACCACTGGCAAGGTTGGCGTATACAATGGACTTCTCCGTGTCGTTGAGCTCCACGTTCTCGGGGTAGATAATACCGTCCTCGGCATAGAACGAGCTGTTGGAGGCAGTGGTGTAGTCCTCGTAGTATGATTCGGGACGCGGCTGGGTGTTGGAGACGTTGTAGCTTTGAGGAGGAGTCAACGGTTGGCCATGGAAACACCCACACGACAAGGTTTGGAAACTCACAGTGTCAGAGAGTAGGTCTTCTCATCTTTAGTGACCTCGACTGTGCGGTTGGCCACCCACCATTCATGCTCCTTGATCAGCAGCGGCAGTGCCCGATCAAGGATCTCCGTATCATTGGTCTTCTCGACGTAAAGACGAACCATCTGGGTCAACATGGGCGGCTGCGACCTGTTAAGATAGTAGCGCCGGGCGCCGTTCATGACAAAGCCGTACTGGTCCACAAGATCGAGGAAATTCTCGATCTGCTCCCTGGAGACCTCGATGAAATCACCACCCGTGAGCAAAAGGCCCTCGAGGATCCAGAACGAGTCCCAGTAGTAGGGTTCACGGAATCGACCACCAGCAACCACAAAGGTGTGATTGATGGGAATGAAGCTGTTGGGGCAATCGGTGCAGTTGCTACCGGAGCCACTGTACCTGCGAGTCAGGTCGGGCCAGATATCGATGACCTTCTCGGTGAATTCGCGAATGTTCGTGTCGTTGATGTTGTCGAGGAACTGGGGGTCGGTCTGGAGGTCGCTCACTTCCTCCAGCTCGCCACCTGCTTCGGCGAAGTTTTCCCGGAGGAAGTCATTGAGAGCCGTGTTGTTGCTCAGCGGCTTCTCAAGACGATCGAAAGCCCTCTGGATCTCAGCGAGCGACTTCTTTGCGGGCCTAGAGTCCGTCAGTGTTGTGAACCCCACAACTGGAGAATGACTTACATGTCCACGAAAGTCTTGGAGTCGGAGAAAGGTCGAGCCAGTTGGATTGCGCTCAGAATCTCACCGTGGCAGTAGATTGGAGAGTCGCAAGGGGCGGTGATAGTCCCATTCTGGAACAGCTGGCCCTGGGCGAGAGGCGCCAATGCCGCGAAGGCGGCAAGGGTTCTCGTGAACATGGCCATGTGCGCAAGATCGAGACCCGGGGATGTCGTGGAGGAGTATCTCGGTCTGCCAGAAATCACAAAGACAGACTTGACCTTAGGATTTGAGCTCCCGCTGAAGGTGTATCGACAAGGTAAAGTAGACTGAGACTCTAGATAGCCGAAGACCAAGTAGGGGCTGTGGGCAGGTCAACGCATTAGATCTCGGGGGCCGGGCATCTACCTTATACTCGAAGACTAAGGGGGGGTCCATGATCCGGCGCCCTCAACGGCTTCGTTGACGGGATCGCCGGAGTGGGTTGGTGGGCTTGGGGAGAGTGACGCGGACAGACGCGAAGGGTGGCCATGGAGCAGGAACCTGGAAGCTCTCCCGGGGAAGCGTAATCCAACGAGGAAAGATCGTCCCTAGCTGGGCGCCAGTAGGCCGGCCAAGCTAAAATCTTTGTCCAGACGCATCAGGGCCCTTGGGCGGCCAAGTCCCACGAGTTGCTGGGACGTGGCTGCAGGAATGAGCGGAAGGCGGGCAAGACCGTTCGGCGACCGTCATCAAGGCGTGAGGCCATACCAAATGCCTGACCTTCTCGAAATGAGTTCATGCTCGGAACCTGTCATGCCATGCTACCTCGATCGAGGCTCACGGTCAAACGCAGTACCTACGGCATCGAACAGCTGGATACGACTAGTACCTCAAACCATCCCACCTTACCCTCGATCAACAGGAGTCAAATGCGTTAGTGCCTAGCTCACCGAACGGGGTGACCCAATTTCGACATCAGGTGAGCCAGTTTAGGGCGGGAAGCACGCGTGGCTGCGTAGAACATCAACGCCGTACCTTGCCAACTTGCACGGAGGTGGGAGGCTGGGAGGCTGGGAGAGGGTACGCCTGCAGTGCTGGGCTGATGCTGTGATGATGACCCGGCAGCTCCCCCGCATTGGGGAGAAGCCCCCCGGTCTTACTGGGTCCGGAGTGGTAGTAACGTCAGGGTGTGCCATTGGCGTTGGACTCGAAATGCCGAACGAGAAGCACGATGCTGAGGAAAGCCGGTCTGGGCCGATGCTTGTTCTGGTGCTCTGGTGGCTGTTGACTTCTCGTCTAGCTTCCTGGATATGACGTCAAGCCGCGGGGTATCGGCGCCGGAAGGATTGGAGAAGCTGCGTTTTCTCGGGAGCTTGGCAAGCCCCAGCGGGGAAGAAGCTGGGGATTCGTCCAACTTGCGTTGCGGCCTCGAGGACCCCAAGCAACCAAGCAACCAAAGTCCCGTCCGGCACTCCATACTTGCCTAGCCATCAGAGTTCATGTGCCGGCGTCGGCGGGGGCCCAAGCCTGTCGACATGGAGCCTCGGCGACTTGTCGTCGGCCAAACTCTACCACTTACCACGACTAGTTCACAACGGGCAAGTGAGAAGACCTCGAGAAAAATCTGAACGGGCCGTTTCCTTGAGCGGTCCCCATGTTGACTCCTCACACCGGACCCCAATGGCTTATCCGTGGAGCTCCAAACTGCACGGTCGTGCTGCGGGGTCTGACGGACCGACTGATGAGCTTTTGGACCTGTTGCCTGGGGCTTGCGGCATCAGCTGTTGGTAGGCTTGGTAGTCGCGGTAGTGCCCAAGTCGATACAAGTAGATGGATCCCATCCTCCTACTTACTCGCCCGCTGACGTATCATCTTTGGGCGCAGGGGACAGCAAGTCAAGGTTCACTGGATGCATCCTCCCCGAAAAGGAGGATCGATGTCAGTGGCTGCGCCAGTGTGCTTGGCGGCGAGGAGGCTCGTACCCATCGACAGCGTGACCACTCACCGACAGACCACCACTTTTGGGATGAAGCGCTAGAACCCTGACTCATTCTCGACGTTGTTGACAGAGTCGAGCCGGAGCCCGGGCTGCTGGACTACATACAAGTTAGCCCAGTACCAGACCAAGACCCGCCTTGGCCACGTCGGCCACCCCGACACAGGTCCTGCACTGCGCCATGTCGTCCACGTGCAAGGACGGTGATCGCAATTCTGAATGACCGTAAGACTGTGTGCACATAGAACTGTTCGTTCGGCCCTATCAACCTCGTAGGACCATCTTCGCAATGTATACGGGGCGTGTCAGTCTCGGGAGGAACCCATGATCCCTGATGGAGACCAAGACCATAGTCACAGATGCATCTCTATAGTCTTTCCAGATATTAGCGGTACATGCTAGAGGGACCAGTCCTTTGCGTCTCGGTGTCCGACGAAGCCTTCGCCTCAAACACGCGCTGGAAGACCTGACCCAGCCTTCTGAGTACTTCCTCCTCGTTCTGGGCGATCTGATAATGGATGACCATGCGCCCGGAAAGCAGCTTGAGCCCAACCTCACGTCCGAGATCAACAAACCTCGCGGCAGAGCATCCTGCTGCCTCGAGGTCGATCCAGCACATGTTCGTATCTACGGGGTAGACAAATTGACCGCCGAGATTCCTCCACATCTTCTCGACCTTCTTGGCCACCTCGTGAGAATGCCTTAGAAGGCCACCCTCGCCGTTAGGGCCGCTGCCAAAGGTCACATCGACAGCAACCCTAGCCGGCGCGGCGACGACGCCGGACTGGCGGAGACCGCCGCCAATGGACTTGCGTGTCCACCGCGCGTGCTTGATCGTGGCGGCATCTCCAACAAGTAAGCTGCCTATCGGGGCGCCGAGGCCCTTCGAAAAGCACAGGCTGACCGTGTCGAAAAGTGAGCAATACTCGACAAGACTGCCTGCCCCCGATGCCGCGGCCTCCCAGAGCCGAGCCCCGTCGCAGTGGAGTTTGATGCCATGCTCCCGAGCAAAGGCCGCAATGCGCTTGGCTTCCTGCAAGGGCATGATCGTCCCGTTCAGAGTGTTCTCGAGGCTGATGACTCGCGTGGGGCAGTCGTGCACGTCGTCGCTGACAACGGCGTGCGCGGCGATATCTTCCAGGGTCAGGTAGGTGCCGTTACGCGGGACGATAGGCAGAGTCATTGCTCCGGTCAGAGACGATACGCTACCGGGTTGTTCAGCATATTATGCGGTGAGTGGGTGGATGAAGGGTTGTTTGATAACATACCCACCTGCCTCGTACTTCACAATGTGCGAGCGATGATCACATACGACGCTGTACGGCGGCTGGGTGAGGAGGGAACGAAGGGCAAGTTGGTTTCCCATGGTGCCTGAGAGCACGAGGAGGCCAGCTTCCTTGCCGGCGAGCTTTGCTACGTGAGCCTCCAGCTCTTGGGTGGTAGTGTCCTCGTTGAAAACATCGTCGAGCAGCGAGCACTCCTGGATAGCCTGCAGCATCTCCGGTGTAGGAGTTGTCATGGTGTCGCCTGCGAGAGTTAGCAATCATTTCCCAACCCCGCGGGCATCAGCTTCTTGGCTCAGAGATCCAGAAAGGGGCGGAATCGTACTGCGAAGATCGAAGCCTGCTGCTCCCTTGTACCCAAGCCAGCTCGAGCTTGCGCCCTGGCTCGTCGCATCAATTACGGTGCCCATCCTGGCGACAGCGTGCTGCTGCAAGGGAGTTGATATGCGATTGAATGAAGCGATCCTCGGAATTCGAGATGTTTTTGGTTGACAGCCGCGGATACAGGAGTGTCGGCAAACGCGTGCGAACATGACCCAGAGGGAGGCAGATGCGGCACAGGCTAATCCAAAGAAGCAGGTATCTCGTTGATGCTATCTTCGGTACCCTGAAAACTTGACCTCGCCTAGGTTGGACTCAAAAGGTTTCTGTGCAGTTCCGCGGCCACTAGGATGCATGTCTTCAACACAACGAGTTGGCCTGTCGCTGCTAAAAGCAGGTAGCTTCCATTGAGAGGGGAAACTATTAAAGGTGGAGTCGTGTCGCTAAGCAAGCACGACGCTGGCACCTTCCCTGGCGAGGAAGCTCAAATGCTCCCGTCTTGCGCTGGGGTTTTCCAACCGCTGGCCTCTCGGTCCCCGACTTTAACTCGTCAGATCACATACTAGTAAGGTCCAAGGAGAAACAAAAAGCCCCTTCGTCTGCCTTTACCCGGCGATTTCCCAGCAGCAGTAGTAGTAGCTATACCAATGATGTAAGCACTTCTGGCCCCCGTACCGTGCTTGGCGCTGCGAATTGGCCTCTTCGAAGCCTGACCTACTTCCCGATGCCTTGTTCGCCCGCTCAACATTCGGCCTAGAAGCGCCTGGGACTCTCGTTTCGATCATTCTGATCATATTGCAATAGGCCATGCGGATGGAAATGATCAGGGCCGGACAGCAAAGACATTGCCAGCGCATCGACCCCACGGACGCAGGTACTTAGATCGACATGCTCTCCCGAGGCGCTTGGCCGCATGTCCTACGAGCACTCCGTGTCGTTCGGCGAGTGGAGGAACGAGGCATCGACCGTGTCCCTCAAGTATCTCTTTGCATTCATTGACCCTCCGTTGAACGGGGACAGCTCTTCCGCCGACGCTGATGGCCATGTCTCGCGTAGCCCTTGACCGGCTGACTGAGATGGTCCCGGTAGACGTGCTCTTGGCTGGCAGGGAAAAGAGGACTGACTGTGTGTTTCTGCAACCAATCCTGGTCAATCTGCATGATGCGCTGGCAGTCTCGTAGCGTGCCGCTCGACCTCATATTCCCTCTACCGCGCCCACCTCGATGAGTCCGTCGCTCTCTCTGCCTTTTTCAATCCTTCGCCGTTCATCACATCACACTCATGCGCTTCTGCCGTCTCCGCGCTGCGACGAGCTGCCCTCTGTCGGCACCCCGCGCTTCCGCCTGAATGACAAGATCAATCCCCCCAGAATCGCAGCTATTCTCGTGCGACACGGGCATGATGAAATGCCCGTCAATCCGCTTTGCTATGCCATGGGCGTTGGTGAATTAGACCGTCCAAGGCCTGACATGTTAACCGAAAATCGATATTCATTAGGGGGACTACGCTCATGGCATCATGGTCATCATGGTCGTCAACGTCCAAGTACATCTTGACGAGACCCCCGACGCAATTGTCGCGGGCCACACGCCAGCACCAGACACTGGAAAGGGCAAGCGCCTCTGAGGAGCGTCCCTTCCTTCCGCCTTCCCGGCATCGCCTCCACCACGCCACAGACACTCACCTGAGGATACCTTACACAACAAGTCCATCGTGTGCGAACTCCACCTAAGCTCATGCCGCTGCTGCCCCAGTCCTTGACAAGATCAATGTCAACAAAAATGCAAAGGTCTGATCGATTCTAGACACTGGCTCGCTTCATGAGCCACTGCAAGACAGCCTCCAGATTCGTCTCCTCCTTTGCGCTAATGCCGTAGCAGCTGACCTCGCGGTTGCTAACGCCTTTGAGATCCAAAGCATCGATGAGTTCGTCCACTGACAGCTTCTCAGGCAGATCCGACTTGTTGCCAAGCACGAGGAGGGGGATGCCGCGGATCGAATCATGCCCCATGAGGGCATGGAGCTCGTCGCGCGCTTGATCAAGCACCGCCAGGTCGGCGATGTCCACGATGAAGACGATCGCGTTGACGCCTCGACAATATCTTTCCCACATGGTCCGGAATCGAGGCTGGCCTCCAATGTCCCAACACTTCAGTGTGACATGCCCCCGTTGCACGCGCTTCATGTTGAAGCCTACCGTCGGAATCGAGCTATACGAGTTCCAAATTAGCTGAAGACCTTCACGACTGGTGTCGCGGGGCGCAGCCGGCAAAGAAAATGGTGGGCACGGAGTTAAGGGATGGGTTGTCGTCGCTTACTCGATCGTGAATTCACCGCCCTGGAGAAAAGGGTAGGTCAGTCAGCTGTTGTAAGACCCTTTGGTTCCAGGGGCAAGCCACTCACCGCTAGGACTCGGAGCAACGACGTCTTGCCGGCATTCTGCAGCCCAACCATGGTCACATCCATCTCGGTCGCCCTGGGTTGAGATTATTAGCACCCACCAGGTCGGCATTGGCATCACCTCTCCCTATGCCATTGCGGAAGCGACGATAGAGCATCGACTCACCAAAAGGTCCTGAGCAACCAGTCGTACATCTTCCGAAACAGGCCCGCCATAGCGACGAAGCGGTGGCCTGGAACCACGCGCCGACCGGGACGTCGAAGAACAGGAGTAGCCCCCCGACAGAAAATGCCAGAGGAAAGCAAAAGAAAGAAGAAGAGGAACAAAAGACCGAGGAGGACGTTCTGCGACGCGACGGCTCGGATCTGGACTGACGGTGAATCAGAGGGGCCGCGGGGGCGGGGTCTTATTAAATTGGACGTGGATGGGGTTCTCGGCGTGCCGTCTATTAAGACGGGGATGGAGCAGCAACTCTGGGAGGTGGTCGCGGCCGACGAGCTGCCGCAGAGCTCTCACTGACTAGGGAGAGCGCTATCGAATCGTCGGTGTGATGACCGCCTGGGGTTCACCTGTCGATGAGCAAAAACAGTCCGAGTCCAGGCGGCAGGCAGTAAACAGGTGATGCTGAGGGGAGCGGCACGGTCAACACGTTCCCCACCGACAAGGGGCCGAACGCACTACCGGTCACAAGCTTGTCCGCGCAGCCACAGTATACGCAGGTACCTGTCGAGATGAGGTGCGCGCGGTGTACGAGAAATCCAGCGATTTTTTCTTCTCTTGCAAGAGGCAGCTCACCCCACTGTCGAGCGCCGGGGCTCAAATTCAACGATGCGATGAATCGGAATGTCCCAATCTCCTCCTGCAACTTGTGTCACTCGAGGCGATGCGCGTCGTTGCGAATCTCGCGTGAGGAACGGTGGCGGGTGCGACGACAAGGTCAACAAGCAGCAGCTTGGCCACCTCTGTTCGGCAGCCGGGGTACGCTGTCACTTCGTGGTGATCACCGACGAAGCCCGATGCGCTCAGACCCGGGACTCTTCGGTGCGATGCTACGTTCTCCGAGGGTGCAAAACTGGAACGCACGGGCTAGGCGGCTAGGAACCGCCAGCGTCGGCAAGGGTGATGTGTGCCGCGCGCAAGCACTCGGTTATGTGCCGATATTTCGCTGCGTAGATAGCTGGCGACGAAACAGCCGGCAGGGGTGGCTACACAGTATCAGTGACTGCGGCTTCGCTGAGAACAAAGCGAGAGCAAAGCGAGTGGTGGTTCAACTGCCTGGCCGCCAGATAACGACGGCTTTGCTGCGTAGGTAGATGATGAAAGCAGTATCAGTATCGGAAAGACGATGGGTGAGTGGGGCTTCGCTGGCTGTCGGCACTCGACGAGATGACCATGAATCGATGTCGTCGTTGAAGCTCGGATTCTTGGTGGTGATCCTTGAGGATGGTCGTAGCTGGTCAGCAGGTTGTCAGTGGACAGCGCCAGAACCCCGCGGACCGAGACGGGACGGGCGGGCAGGGCGGGAACATTAATAAATGGGACTGGCGCTTGTAGCGTAGGTATACTAGTGACGTCCGTTTCTGGGGGTCGCCTCGAGCGAAGGCCGGTATTGACACGGCCGAAGGTGGAGAGCACGCGATGACACTACGCGGCCTGTCGACGGACGAGATACATGCCTGTTTCCATTGACCGTTTCAAGTGAGGTTAAACCAAGACAGACCCAAAGGAAGGCATGTTCAGCGGTTTGGGTCTCTGCCGGGGCATGGAGCAGTCAGTGGCAGCATTCGGTTACTTCTTGGGGAGTTCCTTATGCAGTGCAGTACCTACTTCACGGTGGTGCCTGCGCAGGCGAAGGGCAGCACTCGCGTCGGGCTGCAAGTCACACATGCCATCTCCACCTACCCAAGGATCCCTCCTGTAGGTACGTACTAGCAGTACCTTAGCATGCATTCAACGGCGTGGCTGTTGGGCTCATTCACGTCCCAGTCGTTCTAAGGGGCCTCCTGGTTCACCACCCGAGCCGACTGGACCAATCGTCGGCACGTGTTGCCGTTGGTTTGGTCGCTCTGCTGGGGGGCCTCGACCACCCGACCACTTAGCCAGTCCGTAACCCGTCACCGAGTCCCAATCCAGCCGTCCTTGAAAGGTACTGCACCATGACATTTCGTTGTTGGCCCTCGGATTGACCATATGGCGCGTCGTCGGCCTCGCGGTCTTTTGCCCGAATGGAGGAGTGCTGTCCTGCGCAAGGCCCTGCTCTTGGACCGGTCGTTGAACCATTTATGCTGTCTCCGTGTGTTATTAAGTGGACTCACGACGCGGAGGCAGGTGTAATTGGGGGCTGATGTCCTCAGCTGCCTCCATAACAATAGTAGTTCTCAGTTGGATGAATGCAACATCTAGGTACCGAACGCTCATGCATTATCGACCTTGGGTGATTAGAGGTGCTGTATTCCGACATGTAGTACACTGTCCTAGTGAGACCCACCTCTGCCACCACGGCGAACTAGCAAGCAGTCCTAGCCACATACTAATGCACACTCACCCCGTGCCTCAGCCACTTCACCTGCAAGGCCCACGCTCTTATCGATAAGACTCAGTCAATAATTTTTTTCCCCGTCGGTCTGCAACCTGCATCGCCGACCTGGAAGTGAAGAGCACCGCCTGTCAATTTTCCACTGCCGGCTTCCACCCTCCCCTGGAACTCAGCGAACCAGGCCGGATCACCCGAGGTCATTTTTCAAGATGGCGCCCTCGGCGACAAGTACCGAATGGGATCACGAGTACAATACCCTGCGCCGAGAAACCCTCTTCAGGAACCCCCCAAAGGATCATTCGGCCTACCCAGCTCTCCAAGAGGCCGTCAACCCGCACATTGAATCCTTCAATGCCCTGTTCCGGACCGATGGCAAGCCCAGCCTTCTCGACCATGGCATAGCCGACATTGGTTACAAGACATACTTGGACGGCGACGACAGGGCTCCAGAGGGAAGGAGGAACAAGTTGACCATCCGGTACAAGGGCGTTGCTCTACAGAAATCCCAGCTCCCGCCCTCGAACAGGTTCGCCAAGAACAGGGACATATACCCAGCGGAATGTCGTGAGCGTCACGTCACCTATCGTGGTAAGCTCTCGGCTACCTTCGAGTATCGCATCAACGATGGCGACGCGCGAGAGTTCACCCGCGATCTGGGTCATATGCCGATCATGGTCAAGGTATGTCGACCAGTGCTCGTGATTCCCCTCATGCATCCTCACACTAACGTCCATCCAGTCGAATAGATGTCACCTCGAAGGCAATTCCCCCCACCAGCTCGTCGAGAGGAAGGAGGAGTCGGAAGAACTGGGCGGCTACTTTGTCGTCAACGGCATTGAGAAGATCATCCGTCTTCTGCAGGTGAACAGACGAAACTTCCCCATGGCGATCTACCGACCCAGCTTCACCAACCGCGGCCCCGGATATAGTCCGCATGGTATCATCATTCGCTCCGTCAAGCCAGACGAGACCTCTCAGACGAACGTACTCCACTACCTCACTGATGGCAACATGACCTTCCGTTTCTCATGGAGGAAGAACGAATATCTCGTTCCTGTCATGATGATTCTGAAGGCTCTGGTAGAAACCAACGACCGCGAAATTTTCCAGGGACTCATCGGACCCAAGGGCTGCAAGGCCGCCCAGAACACGTTCTTGACCGATCGCGTGGAGCTTCTCCTGCGAACCTACAAGTCCTATGGTCTTTACAGCAAGACGGAAACCCGCGCCTACCTTGGAGAGAAATTCCGCGTGGTTCTGGGCGTTCCCGACACCATGTCTCACTACGATGTCGGTACGGAATTCTTGCGAAGAATCGTTCTAGTGCATCTGGGCAACGTCAATGTTACGGAGCGCCAGGACAGCGACAAGTTCAAGATGCTCCTCTTCATGATCCGCAAACTTTATGCTCTCGTGGCCGGGGAGTGCGCCGTTGACAACCCTGATGCCATCCAAAACCAGGAGGTACTGCTCGGCGGTTTCCTCTACGGCATGATTCTCAAGGAACGTTTGGACGAGTTTCTCGGCACAGCAGTACGAGCCTCCCTTCGAGATTATCACCGGAGATACCCGGGAAAGACATTTACGTCGCAAGATTTCGAGAAGGATTTCCCGACCACCATCTTCCGCCTCGCTAACGAGGATTTGGGCTCCGGTCTCGGCTATTTCCTGTCCACCGGAAATCTGACGAGTCCGTCAGGGCTGGATCTACAGCAGACGGCCGGCTACACCGTGGTGGCCGAGAAACTCAACTTTCTCCGTTTCATCAGTCACTTCAGGATGATTCATCGTGGCGCATTCTTCGCGGAGCTGAAAACGACAACCGTGAGAAAGCTACTTCCAGAATCGTGGGGCTTCCTATGCCCGGTCCATACGCCCGATGGTGCGCCCTGTGGCCTGTTGAACCATTTGGCTCACAAATGCAAGATCATGACTGACTCGGTGGATGCTTCCAAGCTTCCGGCACTCATCTCGGAACTGGGTGCCGTCGATACATCTTCCGCGGCTACCGACGAGAGCGTAGTTGTTATGCTTGATGGCAAGATCGTCGGCTGGTCTTCACCGCTCGAATCCAAGCGCATCGCCGACACCCTTCGTCACTGGAAAGTGGAAGGCAACCATGGTGTGCCGTTGCAACTAGAGGTTGGCTATGTTCCCCCGTCAAATGGAGGATCGTATCCTGGCATTTTCCTCGCCTCGAAGCCTGCCCGTATGGTCAGGCCTGTCAAGTATCTGCCCCTTCAGAAGCAAGATTTCGTCGGGCCTCATGAGCAGCCTTACATGTCCATCGCGGTCAAGGAAGATGAGATTGTGTCAGGAGAGTCCACCCACGTCGAATTCGATCCCACGAACATGCTCTCCATATTGGCCAACATGACACCCTTTTCAGACTTTAACCAGTCTCCCAGAAATATGTACCAGTGCCAGATGGGTAAGCAAACCATGGGTACGCCCGCGACGGCCTTGCGCTATCGCACAGACAACAAGCTGTATCGGCTGCAGTCAGGCCAGACACCAGTCGTTCGAGCACCCCTCCACAACACATATGGTTTCGACAACTTTCCGAATGGCACAAACGCTGTCGTTGCCGTCATCTCTTACACCGGGTATGACATGGACGACGCCATGATCATCAACAAATCCGCTCACGAGCGGGGCTTCGGACACGGAACCATCTACAAGACGAAGAAAATTACTCTTAAGGAGGAGTCGAGGAGTCGGTCCGCGAAGGGAGTCACGAAGCTCTTCGGCTTTGCTCCGGGTGGCCAAGTGAAGGGGTATCACCGGGCGCTCTTGGACGAGGACGGCCTTCCGTACGTCGGTAGGATGGTCCAGGAAGGCGACGTGATCTGCGCCTGGCACACCGTTACCGCAGACTACAGCGGGACGCTGACGAACCTGGACGGGCAAACTCACTACGAGAAGTACAAAGATGCCGAGCAGGCTTTTGTCGAAGAGGTCCGAATCATCGGCAATGAGATGGGCAACGAGCCAGGACAAACTGTGTCGATCAAGCTTCGTGTGCCTCGTTCGCCAGTCATCGGCGACAAGTTTTCTTCCCGCCACGGTCAAAAGGGCGTCTGCTCACAAAAGTGGCCGGCCATTGACATGCCCTTCTCCGAGTCGGGCATGCAGCCGGATGTTATCATCAACCCTCATGCTTTCCCATCGCGTATGACAATCGGCATGTTCGTCGAGTCGCTGGCTGGCAAGGCGGGTGCCCTCCACGGCCTAGCGCAAGATTCGACGCCATTCCGATTCGACGAGAACAACACGGCAGGGGATTACTTTGGCCATCAGCTCATGAAGGCTGGCTACAACTACCACGGAAACGAGCCCATGTACTCCGGCATCACGGGAGAAGAGCTGGCGGCAGATATTTACGTGGGAGTCGTCTACTACCAGCGTCTTCGTCACATGGTCAACGACAAGTACCAGGTCCGTACCACGGGGCCGGTCGTGCCGACTACCGGCCAGCCGATCAAGGGCAGAAAGAAGGGTGGTGGTATCCGTGTGGGCGAGATGGAGAGAGATGCTCTGCTGGCCCATGGCACAGCATTCCTTCTCCAGGACCGTCTCCTCAATTGCTCGGATTACACAAGATCGTGGATCTGCCGGAGCTGCGGCTCTTTCCTGTCGGTTCAACCCACGGTGTCGCCGTTTGTGGGGAAGAAGAAACAGGTTAGCACCGTACGCTGTCGCAACTGCGCGACACGGCTGGACGCCGAGAACATGGAGCACGTCAAGATCGAAGGCGAGGTGTGGGAGGATGGCCACGGTGCCCAGTGGATTGGTGGTGACAACACGACCCAGGTGGTGGTGCCAGGCGCGTTGAAATTCCTAGACGTGGAACTGGCTGCGATGGGCGTCAAGCTCAAGTACCGTGTCGACCAGCGAGATGCGCCGAGAAAGGGCCCCTTGAAGCCCATGGCAGCACTGACAGGCGTTTTGGGCAAGGCATGAGTCGGGGGAGGGGCAGGAGACTGACCCGGTCTGATTGTACATCAAGCTCCCTCTTTTTGTTTATGACTGGAGTAACGATCAGCTCAATCTTGATGTTGGGTGTTCTGTAGATAGTGAATTCCGGCGTTTGTCCAACTGAGTCAATAATTGAAGTGCTGTGCCACCCTTTGCCCTTGGACCAAGGCTGACCCGACTGTTGATGAGCTTGGCCGTCTTGCTTTGACACGCAACCTCCTGAGCACCCATACCATATCTGACGACATGTCGCTAACATGCGGTGCAACTATCCGAGACACGCGAGCGATGTTTGAGCGTGGCGTGATTTGTGGGAGAATACATCCGAGGATGACAAGCCATCCCCTCGATTTCGGTTCTCGGATTCTACCGGATATACAAGACATGGCCTGGGAAGGGCTTTGGCCTGTGAGTCTGATCTGGGGTAATATGAACGGTGTGACATGTCCAAGCTTGGCAGGATGTTTCTGGACTTGTATGACCTCAGCTTCGGGCACACGTCCGCCGACAAACACCTGCCTCTTCCATCCACATGCGGGTACCTTGGTGATGTCTTCCTCCTGACACGGCAGGGAGGGCCTCGGCAAGAAAGGTAGTAGTTTCCAGGACTGGATCTCTCCAAATGCCATGGTGCTCCACTTGATTTCTGGCACAGCGAAAGGGGAAGGAAGGCACGAAGGACAAGCTGTCGTGGGCACCTTCCCAGCCATCAGGTTGCCGGGGCATGGGACCTTCCGCCAGTGTGCTTCATGGCTTGGGACACCTCAATTACCACCTACCACACGAGGTGCCTCACTTGGGCTGTCCTCACCCTCACGATCTGATTTCTCAGCGGACTTGCCCACCTCGGTCACCTCATCTCCCCTTCTTTGTGCCTCAGGAAACAGCCGCCCGAGACATGTACGCAAGCTTACGCTATATCCATACATCAGAAGCAATATCTCTGTATAAACCCCCAAGAGTTTTATCTCGCCACGGGTCAGCACTCTTGTCATGGTGTCCTGCGAAAACCGGCCACTCGCATGTTGGTCACTGACAGCGTTGCGCAGGGACTCTTACCTTCACCTTCTTTCTGCCTGCCGTTTTTCTCCCGGCTAGTATGCCGGCAGCCGCTCTCTCCTTCTGGTCCGCCTGATATCACTCTCACGTCCACGTGTGGCCAACCCCCAACGGACTCGCCCGCCGTGCACAGAACAAGGCGTCAGATATATGTCCCTGGTACACACCTGCGTCAAGTTTCGAGCCCATTCTACCCAGAATCTTCCCCTACTCTCCACAACTCGACCTGACTTACTACCTTGGAGGTCATTATCATCTGTGAAGACCAGTGACCCGGGCGAAAAGAAGCATATATTCGAGAGTCACGATTCCTCGAAACCTCCGCCCTTGACCGCTGCTCGTTTCAACCTCTTGCTGAAACCATGCGGCCGACTTCATTCTGGTTCTATCTTTTGGCGGGTTTCCTCCTCTTCGCATTAGCAGCGGCACAAGGGGATCTCGGTTCATACAGCTATGGATTCGACGTGACACATATTCTGCGGCGCCAAGCGAGCCAGCGCATCATCGTCTCTCGACTCCCCTCTGTTAACGGAACTATTCCTGTCCGCCCAGAGATCCGTCAAATGAAGCGCAACGCTCACAAATGGAATCTATACCTACTCGCTCTCAGCATGATGCAGAACACCAGCCAAGACCAAGAACTGTCATGGTATCAGATCACAGGTAAGTGACCATCTGATGCCCTCCCCAACCTGCCTGTGGCTGAATCTGACGCGACCAAGGTATCCACGGCGTACCTGCCGTGACATGGAACGGCGTTCAACCTGCCGAGGGCGGCCAAGGCGGCTATTGTACTCACATGTCCGTCCTGTTCCCAACGTGGCACCGTCCCTATCTTGCTCTGTACGAGGTATGCAGCCATGGGCCAGACTACGAGAGATTCTATCTCTGTGGATTCATTTACCCGTTTTGCTAACTCACACCCCGCAGCAAATTCTGTTCCACCTGGTCCAAAGGATCGCCTCGTGGTTTCCTGACCCCGCCGAACGAATCTTGTACGAGACAGCCGCTGCCGACTTTCGAATCCCGTACTGGGATTGGGCATTGACGCCGGAAGAAGGAGAAGATGCATTTCTTGATGACTTCGTACAACGAGGGGTCAGAGTGTACGGGCCTAACGGGCCGCAACTCATTGCCAATCCTCTCTTCAGTTACCACTTTCGACCCCTGGATCCAGGGGTATTCGAATGGGGAGATGTAAGACTTGTCAACAAAACATACGATCGTAGCCTCAGAACTGACCAGCTTTTCTTTTTAGTTTCCGTGGTGGACTGAGACCAAGCGAGCCCCCGTAGGCAACGTTTCCCACAACGAGCGTGTCAAGCTGGCCATCAACCGCATCCAGCCAAACCTGCAGGACCGTCTGTTCAATCTCTTCGCAAACTACGACGAGTTCGGCCCCTTCAGTACCAAGACCTGGAATGAAGATGTAACAATCTCAAGGTACGACTCTCTGGAGTCTCTGCATGACGAGATTCACATCGAAGTAGGCGAGGGCGGCCATCTCTACTTTATCCAATATTCCGCCTTTGACCCCATGTTCTTCTTGCATCATACAATGGTGGATCGAATCCTTGCCATGTGGCAAGTTTTGCACCCTGACTCCTGGGTCCCGCAGCAAATCACCACAGTCCCGAGCTTTACCATCGACAATGGCACGTTGGTGGACGCAACCACCCCCCTGGCACCCTTCTTCTCCAATGCCAACGGGGAGTTCTGGGATTCAGACACGGCCCGATACACAGAGGCCTTCGGATACTCCTATCAAGAAGCACGGGGGGTGAATGGATCCCCGGACATAGATCGAGTACAAAGCAATCGCGCTCGGCTGAGTGCAACGATCAACCGGTTGTACGGCGCATCAAACATGGCCGCAAGTCTGCGGAAACGCGCAGAAAGTACAGAGCAGGCGGAAGGCTGGACATGGGCGAAGGGATTTTTTGAGAAAAAGGCCCGGCGTTATGATGGCGCGGAGGCTTCGTCCCCCAGAGCAGCCCCCTCCACACCCGCGACAACAGTCCAACACCATTACACGGAATGGTTGGCGAACATCCGCGTCGAGAACGGCGCCATGAATGGCAGTTTCTCCATCTGCTTCTTCCTCGGGGAGCCGCCACAGGATGTTCAGTCATGGAAGGTGGCCGACAACCTCGTGGGAACTATGGGCATTTTTGCCATGAAACATATGCAAGGACGAAATCGAGTCTCCGGTACCGTCCCCCTGACTTCGTCCCTGAACCGAGCACTAAGCACTCCGGCTCACGCGGGGCTCGAGACTGGGGAGGCCCATCGATATCTGCGCCATAACTTGCATTTTCGTGTTTCGGGCGTGGACGGCGAAATCGACCCAATGGCCATCCGCGGTCTGTGCATCGACATTGCTAGCTCCGAAGTTACTTCGGCGAATCACGAAAGGGAGCTACCGCATTGGGGTCCGGTTGAGAGAAGGTTCATTATGTTTTGTTAGTCTTTTGCAAGGTGGTGGATGTAATGCTACAAGATCAGTTGCCGGGACTGGATGTTTCGCCGGAATACGGCGTGGTCATCAGAATGAGAGAGATGGCAGAATGTAGGAATAGCGAGATGATATTAGTTTCGTCCGCTTAATGGAAGTCGTCTCCTCTGAGTATCATGAAAGGCAATGCATGTGGTTGAATACGTTGATATGCGGCACGTGACTCACATGTCGACGCGACGTCAAGTTGATTGGTTGTTGCTGTAAATGTGGGACTTGACGTTCTACTTTTCTGGTAGCTCCCTGAAGCGACGCTCCTCGTGCAGGCATACCGCGACCATCGCAGCTCGGCCTTCCACGACCCTTCTCGAACCCAACAAGTGCCCATCGAAAGGCTGCTACGTGCTGAGACAATCGCCGCCATGAAGCTCGTCAGGTAAGCGCCAATTGCTCATATAGCGGTGGTTGACATAAGCATGTTAGCTACGCTGCGGGCCTTGCGCTCCTGCACCTTTAGGGAAGTCCTGCTGATGATGCCGCCTGCAGATTCCTTATGAAATGCGCCAACGAGACGGTGACAATTGAGCTCAAGAATGGTACGCGTATATCATTAGCCCGCCGGGGGTAGCTTCAGCGGAATGTTGGGCTAGCCGTCGGTCGTTGTTGCCATAAGTCGCGCCTCGCTGACATATTCTTGCCCGACATAGGAACCATCGTGCACGGCACAATCACATCCGTCTCGCCCCAGATGAACACGGCGCTGCGCACCGTCAAGATGACGGTCAAGGGCCAGGACCCCATCTCTCTCGACACCATGAACATCCGCGGCTCTACGATTCGCTACTTCATCCTGCCCGACTCCCTACCTCTCGACACACTGCTCATCGACGATGCACCGAAGCCGAAGAACAAGGCGAGGAAAGAGACGGATCGGGGGCGGGGGGCCCGCGGTGCCCGCGGCGGCAGAGGGCGCGGCAGGGGACGGGGTCGTGGCCGTGGTTAGAGAGGGGTCTTGTTGCTCTACTGCCTCTCTGGTCCTCGGTACCTGGAGGGTGCGGCTCGCTTTCCGATGCAGCGCGTAGAGGCCACGCTGGGCTGGCGGTGCTGGGGAGGCGACGATCGATCCGTGCGGTTCGTGGGTCTTCGGCCAACAGACGGGGCACTGAGGCCGATGCCACCGAGCACCATGCGTGCTACGACGCCGGATCGGCCAACGGAAACGTGGGTTTATGATACCTTGTACAGGCAACCCAACGGTTGGTCATCCGCTGAAGCTATCGGGTTGTTTGCTTTGGGCGTTCTGGAAGATGGGGAATTCATGCAGTCTAGGGAATCTCGAGAGACGAAAATCAGGTCACAAATGAGGCTGTCGATGCGCAGCTTTTCGCAAATATCCGTGCATCCGTGTAATCCTTGAGAACAATGATGCAAGGGGAAAGGTTGTCGTCGAGTGAAAGTTATCAAGGTCCATGGATCAGTGTTTCGACGCGACCATGGAGAGTGAGATGCCCGATCCTCTTTCTGGCTCTCATTCCCTCCATATCCTTACAATCTGCAGCTTTTCCCACCCCGCCTTCTTGCCGCTGTCTCCCACTGTGAGGACCCTCCACTCGGGCCCCAGCTCCTGCACCTTCTTCTTGACCTCTTCGGGCTTGTTTCTCGCACAGAGCAGCACGTAAGCGCACCCTCTCGGCGAAAGTGTCTCGGGCAACGCAGCAAGAAGCCTCTCCGTGGTCTCCATCCCGTCCCTGCCGCCATCGTACGACAACTGCAGCAGATATGTGTCCTCATCGAACGTCGTCTTGCGGTCCTTGACGCTCCCCCGCCCGGCTGCCGCCTCGGCCTCTGCGACGGACCAGGTCTCGGGCGGCACCGGCATCTGCTCGGAAGGCACGTACGGCGGATTGAACACCAAGACGTCGACGCACCCAGGTCTCAGGGGCGTCGTGAGGTCTCCGCGCGAGACGCCGAGCCAGCACCGGCCCGACGTATCGGTCTGGTCGGCCTGCGCCTTTCGTACCGTGTCATTCGTCGCGTGACAGGCAAATGCATTAACGTCAATGGCAGTGGTGAGGATGTCACGGGTGCCAAAGAGGTGCTGGGCTTGGGCGACGACGAAGGCGATGACAACGCCTGAGCCAGGGCCGACCTCGAGCACGAGAGGCGCGCCACCTCCTTGGGCTGGCGAGAACCGTGACTGAAGAAATGAGGTCTCTGTTTCGGCAGAGAGGGTATCAAGAAGGAGATATGAGTCCTCTGCCGGCTCGTATACTCTCTGGAAGGAGACGTGAGATGTGCTGGGAGTCGGAAGCATGACCGCGGTCGTTCCCGAGGCTTCGGCCTGCGGACCTAAGTTTCGCGTTGACAAGATGGATGAGTAAATTGTGATGCAGTTTTATACGAGCCGCAAAGTTTTGAGATAAGTTTAGTGTTTTGGTGTTTCGTGATTCCGTAGGAGTCTCATTGTCGGCGGAGAGTTGGTTTTTCATCTGGAGGTCCAGAGGCCCAAAGCTATAGTGGGGCCTCCTCACTTACACCACCCGCCTCACTTCAGGTAACTTTCCAGGAAGTTTGGATCACACATCTCAAGAATGCCAATACTGTTTCCGTGTACGGGCTCTAAACAGTGAACTAGGATCTCCTGCGTGAGACAGGTTCCCAACGCCTGACCCTGAAGGGCAAAATGGATCTTCTCGGCAGTAAACGCCTTGAGTCCTCGCGACATGATGCTTCTATCAGCGTCATCAGCCTCATGCTCGATAGTCCGTGTACCAAAATCTCGCGGAACTTCTTACCTCACATGACGAGGCATTTGACCTCACACCCCTCATCCTGCACACTCGGGCCTTTCCCCCACTTGATCCCCTTCCTCGTGCCGATGACCATGCGAACGGCATTCCGGTCATAAAGACCCTGCCATCCATGCTCTGGGCACAGCTTATACCCGCTTCTGTGAACTGGTGGCTCCCTCTGGGCAATGCCGCTGCCGATCTGCCCACATGTCGAAAATCCCATGCCGGGGCCGCAGGGAAGGATAATCTCGCCCCATTGGCATTTGCAGTGCACGTTCTCGAAAAGTGCGACTTGGCACATTGCTGGGTTTCAACGACGGCGATGATTTGAATCGATGGTTTTGTTGATTCGATCGAGTTGCGTGGATTTGCTGAAAGTAGTTTTAAGGAGATGAGGAATAGACGCTGTTGAATCAGGGGCCTGATAGTGCTGGCCGCTGCGATTGAAGTTCAGGAGGAGTAGCGAAGAAGGAGCTGGGAAGAAGTTCGCCTAAGGAGTTTCTGAAGAATACTCTGCGTATGACGGGGCAGGTACATAGAAGCCATGACTGGTTTGCATTGGGATCTGACCCTGAATGAAGTATTTCACTCCGCACCTTTCTATTCACCAGCGGAATTTCCTTTGCACATGCAGAGAACAAATAATAAGCAACACTTCGCCTGCGGCTAGTCGTCAGAGGGATCATGTAAGGTACTGGTCTCACCCATCCCAGCAGTCGAGTCGCTCTTCTCCAATTTGCCGCCATATACCTGCCTCATCATGTTTTCCATCCTCGCCATCGAATCTTCCAGCGAGTCCATTCGAGAGTTCATATCGTGCATGTCTTCACTCCCTGTGAACGAACCTCTCAGCCTCGGGTTCACACCCGGGAACATGGAATCCCTCCTCGACGGCCTCCTGAGAGAGTCAGTCGTGTTCTGCCTCGTGAACTGGCGTCGGATCAGATGGTGAGTCAGCTCGTCATCGACGGCGATGTCGATCGACTCGGGCGGTGGCATGTCAAACACGGCCCTGATGTCCCTGTGCGCAGTGATGCGCCAGTTGACCCAGAACCACTGCTTGACCCCATTCCAAAACCCGCCCGGCGACTCCTTCCTCTTGTTTGGCGGGTCCGCCGGCCAGAGAATACGTCGCTCGGCCACGGCAATGACGAGAAGCAATGGGAGGTTCACAAATCTCACGCTCGCGACGTGAATCTTGTGGAACCAGCGAGGGCTGACGACAAACTTGAGAGGAAGCAGTAGGAAAACCGCCAAGATGTTGAAAGGGGCCTGATAGGAGAAGACCGCATCGCTCTTGACACCTTCCAGTGTTAAAACGGCGTGTCGAAACTGGATCTCGGCTGTTGCGTTTGACACAATCTTGCTGAATGTGTTGGAAAGCATGGACACGAGAATAGTCAGAAAGAGTGTGTTGCCCAAGAAGGCGAAAGCAACCATGAGCGTCGGTCCGAGCAGCCAGTGGAATTTGACCTGGGAGCTGTTAGAGATCACAACGATCGTTTCTTGCAATGTCGGGTACTCACGGATTGATCGATGCCATACCCGTCAAGTCCGAACCAGATCCAGAGCATCCATTTACTGATATCACTGAATCTTCATTAGCAAGGGTTCTTCCGAGGCATGGAAGGGGAATGCACTCACACCACAGGATGAGCTCCCTCGCCTAGCCACAACAATGAGAGCAAAAACCCAGCAAAGCACCATGCAGATAGCACGGTTAGCAAGAAGAAGTCGGCCATCATCGATCTCAGTGACAGAAAGACAATGTTATCTGAAAGCAAGTTGAAGGCCAAGCGCGGCACGAGCACGGGCGCCCCCATGGCAAGAACGTCCAAAGCCTGCTGCTTGGGCACAAGCTCATCGACGCGCGCTCCATGTATGCGAAGGATGGCATAGATGACGTAGATACCGATGAAAGTCACGTCCAGGAAGGACCATAGGTTCTGCGAGTAGACATGCCTGAGAGATGGGTCGTTAGCGCTCGGGCTTCTTGTGCAGCCATGACCGAGAGTCACTTACCATCCGTGCTCGAGGATCGTAGCAAACTGATCCAGGGACCAGCCAAATGCATACACGGAGAAGCATGCTTCCAGGGGTCCGAACCGACCAGGGCTACGCTCAGCCATGACGCCAAGATACAGCGCAAGAAGGACCATGAACGACACGACGTCGAGAATGTTCCTCGTCCGTGGCACCATGAGGCGGTATTGGTTGAGCATCGGCCCTTCGCGCGGGTTGTAGAGAGAGATGGGCTTGTGTTTGTAGTGATCAGGGATAATGTCAATATAGCTCGAGGGCGTATAAGTGATCCTCCCTTCGTAGATGGCGTCTACACTTTAACAATGTTAATAGTGTGCCATGTGTCCGTCCTTCGAGAGACCTACACTTTTTGACACGGCGTGGCGCTGAGGAAGTACTTGCTCTCCGTCAATATAGCAATTTCAAGCGCCGGTAGTGTCCGGTTGTACGTCCAATCTGTCGCCGCAGATGCCTCCTCTCTGATCTCATCCGGCGCATTTTGAAATGGCTCGAAGCCTGCGACTAGGATGTTGGCCAGCAGCAGCAGTCCCTCCGGTCCATCATTGTCCTCGCTGTAACGTCTTAGAATACGAGTAGCCACCAGTTCGCAGAGAGTCGCGCGAGAGAAGTTGACGTTGTGGCGGTTGTTGAGGTGGGACTGCTCATGAAGAAACTGGGCACGGTTCACGAGCAGACAATAGACAATAGACACATCCGAGTCGTAGAGCATGTCGACTAGAGGTCTGACGACGCTGATGTTGATCCGTACATCGCGAAGCTGCTCGATACTCAGGTAGTCTTCGACCACTGAGATGATGTCCCTTCGTATCCTGTGGATGTTGGTGTATACGGGGAGGTGGCTGTGTATATTAGTGGTGCAGCTGTACATGGCGTCCGTCTCGGTTGTCTGCCGACGCTGGAGAAGTGGTCGTCTCTCATTCTCAGCCGGGAGATGCACCCTAGCACGGGTGCGGTTCCGTGCACTCATCGCGGTCCAGGGTTGGGGAAAGGGCGAAGCAGATGCTTCTAGGGTGGTTGTGTTATCGCTGCTCACGATACATGAAGGCTATGTTTCTGCTCTGCTGAATTGAGGGGCAAAGGTGTACAGATTTGTGCGCGGGCTGCTTGGACCAAGGTGCGGAAGCTCTCCGACTCCTTGTTGTTGGCGTCGTGACGTCGAGGACACAGCTGAAGGAAAGTGCTCGTCTCGCGGTCTCGACAATTCGACGGGTCCACACGTCGGTCAATCTGTAGTCGAGATGAGGTGATAGGGTCCAATCAAGAAGTATATGTAAAGATAGGTCCTCCGGGCGATGAATGGCTCGGGAAGGAAAGGAAGAATTGAAGAATTGAAAGCAGTCGTGATGATGAAATAAGTTATCGTCGATCAAGGTCCTCTGAAGCACACCCTGGCAGGACAAGACAGGGCCTGGACCGACCAAGGCCCGAGCACCTGAGGCGGCTTATCAGGCCTGTGTCGGATGGGGCCGATGGAAACCTGGAGGCGCCTATCAGCGAACGTCAACGGGGAGCACTCGCTGGAGTTGCTGCGCGTCGCGAAACCCAGCACTTCGTTCAAAGGTTGGTATCACGCTACATCCCGCCTTTTACATATTGGTAAATGTGTCCCTTGATTAACCAACAAGTCTGACAAGTAACATCGAGCCCCAGATGATGAGATACGTGCGGCGCACATCAGCTTGGCTGAGATCAGTGAAATGGTCATTATTATGGCGACGCAGGCGTCTTCAATTTGTGCTTTCTCTGTTTCGAGTCGTTAAGTTTGTTTATGGGAGCCCTTATCGTCATCAATGTCATCATGAGCCGTCGTTCGTTGGCCCAATTAATAGTCTCAACTGCAAATCTGCATTTTCCCAGTCCTACTCCTTGCTCCCAGGGATGCGCCGCAGCGTCCCTTTGTGTCAATCGCCTCTATATCGAAGGCATCTGACTTAGAGAGTGACAGCCTTGCGGAAGTTGGTGCCGGCGTAGATGGCCTTGTCGCCGAGCTCCTCCTCGATGCGAAGAATCTGGTTGAGCTTGGCAAGACGCTCGGAACGGGCGGGGGCACCCGTCTTGATCTGGCCGGACCGGATGCCGACGACGACGTCGGCAATGGTGACATCCTCGGTCTCACCGGAGCGGTGAGAGACCATGACACCCCAGCCATCGGCGTAGGAGTCCTTGGCGGCCTGGATGGACTCAGTCAGGGTGCCGATCTGGTTGACCTTGAGCAGCAGGGCGTTGGCGGCCTTGAGCTCGATGGCCTTCTTGATGCGGATGGGGTTGGTGACAGTCAGGTCGTCAGCGACGAGCTGGATGTCCTGGGTCTTGTAGAAGTAGCTCCAGGCCTCCCAGTCATCCTCGGCGAAGGGGTCCTCGATGGAGACGATGGGGTACTTCTTGGCCAGATCAGAGTACAGGGCGGCAAGCTCCTCGTACGTGATCCACTTCTCGGGATCGGACTCGGGGTTCTTGAAGTCGAGGTCGTACTTCTTCACGTCCTCCTTGTAGAACTCGCTCGAGGCAACGTCCATGGCAATGCTCATCTTGCCCGTGTAGCCGGTCTGCTCAATGGCGTCGGTGATGAGGTCAAGGGCCTCGACGGCAGTCTGGATATCGGGGGCAACGCCACCCTCGTCACCGACGTTGCCGGCGGACTGGCCGTACTTCTGCTTGGCGAGAGACTTGAGCTTCTGGTAGACCTCGGCACCCTGGCGCATGGCCTCGGAGAAGGAGGGGGCAGCGCTGTAGTGGGGTTAGCAAGAGCAGGCCGCGACACAGGAAGAATAGTTGCGCCTTACGAGGGAACGATCATGAACTCCTGGAAGGCAAGACGACCACCGGCGTGGGAGCTGCGTTCGAGTTAGCATCTTCTCCATGTCATTCAATGGTAAACAAGGGATGGTACGTACCCGCCGTTGAGGACGTTCATGAAGGGAACGGGGAGGACGTAGGGCTTCTTGGTGCCGGCAAGGTCGGAAATGTGAGCGTACAGAGGAACGCCCTGCGAGTGGCTGGTCAGTTACGTATTCCTTGGAACGGAGCCAACAAGTAACGGCAGTGGGCGGAGACTGACCTTCTCAGCAGAGGCGGCCTTGGCAACAGCCAGAGAGACGCCGAGAATGGCGTTGGCGCCGAGCTTGGTCTTGTTGGCGGTGCCGTCGAGCTGGATCAGGAACTCGTCGACCTTGGTCTGGTCCTTAATGTCGATGTTCTCCTTGATCAGAGCAGGTCCAATGATGGTGTTGACGTTCTCGACGGCCTTGGTGACACCCTTGCCACCCCACTTGGACTTGTCGCCATCGCGGAGCTCGCAAGCCTCGTGCTGGCCTGTTCGAGTGTTTGATTAGCCTGTGTTCGCAGGCTAGCAGAACAGCAGCCGCCTTCCCTGGGGACGTACCGGTAGAGGCGCCGGAGGGGACAATGGCGCGGTGAAGGCCAGTCTCGGTCACGACATCGACCTCGACGGTAGGGTTACCGCGAGAGTCGTAGACCTGACGGGCGTGAACGCGCTGGATGGCCATTGTGTTCTTGAGGAGGGCTTAACGGGTGTGCAGCTGAGGAAGGGTATATCAGCAAAGCTGTTGGCTGGATTGAGTTCAAGCACCAGGAAGAAAAGTAGGGTGGGAAGGGGGGGTATAAGAAGAACCCCTCCCTAGCGATGAAATCAAAGCAAGAGTCACAAGGCAATGACCCAAGCACCCAAATCGCTCAGCGTTCGGGCAAGAAGAAATAATATGCCGCACAATGTCCGTGACCGGGCAGGCCGTGATTTCTGGTGGGGGAGGGGCACGTTGGGAAAACGAGGCGGGATAAGGGACGAGGACGAGACATGGTGGGGGTGGCGGGGAGCTGGGAAGCTCTGGAAGCTCAACTTACATCGATAGGATAGGTTGGAACGGTAACCGAGATTGAAGCAATCAATTGCCTAAATCACGATGTAGGATATGAGAATAGCTGAGGATGTTGACGGGTGTAGAAGAGAGGTGGGGGGAGCTGAAGGAGGAGGAGGGCAGATGAGTAGGTAGGTTAAGTAAATAGTATCGGACGTCCCGTCTGATGGCGGCATGGAGCGCCGCAGCACCAAAACAGGAGCTTCATCGGGTTGAGGGACCGGCCGGACCTGACTGGACCACCTCGACACATCGTGCCCCTCTTTGCCCCACCAAAAGTTTACTCTCGACCACAGCACGGGCAAGCAGCTCTTGCCAATTGCCCCTCCTTAGGGTGCCAACTTGCCTCATCAGCCCCTCCTTCCCTAGTGCTTCCAGCCTTCCACGCCGGTGACGCCGTACCAACCACGGCAACACGGTCGCACGACCTGGTACCAGCCTGCCAGTGCATCTTGCCCTCTTGCCCTCGCTTCTACTACTAGGCTTCCCGGCAGCCAGTGGTCCCCGAGTCGAATCAGCGAATCCAATCGTCCCTCTTCATGCTCACTTGTCGCGATGCGCATTGGTCGAAACCCTGACCGACGGCAAACCACGCGTGTCGCATCATCCAAGGGAACAGTACTCATCAGTGGCAGGGTATCTTTTTTTAACTTGCCTCCACCCCACTTGCGGACCTAGATGAGCCCTATTCTCAAAGCTGTTACACCGTGTTTTCATTTCATACCCTTCAAACGAGATGATCCTCACCACTTATCGCCATAAACCTCAGTACGTTTTTCGGACATCGATACAGACATATGTCTGGTTTATCCCTCAGCAGCGCACCTCAGATAGCGAGAAAAGGGCCAAAAGTGAGGTCGATTGTCGGCACCGGCCGCACCGCCCTCATGTGCACCACCACCATGTTGCTGTTTTCTCATATCGACGTTCGCGATGGTCTCCGTAGAGCCTCGCCCCGGGTCTTCCCTTGTCACATCTGCAGCAGTGACGAAATGCCGGGTCGAACACCGCAAGCTCTCCCTACCCAGCGGCAAGGAAACGGGCGCTAATGTGCCTCCACCCCTGGGCAGTCCGTCCCGAGGATCTCACTCGGGCACCGGCTCTGGGAGCCTCACCCCGCGGTTTCTCCCGATGCTTCATGTAATGCCCCGGCCATCCTGGCCTTTTCATTGGCGTCGACAAGGGCAGAGAGCAGAGTGTTTCTCCTTCCATGTCCATCTATCAGCTAGGTTTCCCATGATCTCCAGGTTCCGGGCCCAGTGGGCTTGCCCTGGCCCCTGCCGCCGCGTCCTCTTGACCCGAGGTCAACCGTATCCCTGCCGCCACGGAGCCCCGATGCCTGTGCCAGTTCACGCCTCCTCACGCGATGCCCAACCACTGCCGAAGGTCCTGGTTGTCCCGCTCCGTCCATGCAATCTTGGCTCGGACCGAGTCTGTTGCCTGCGCCAGGGATCGGTCGAACCCGGCCTTGCTCTTCTCACCGAAGAACTTCTCCACCTCCGAGAGCTGCTGCTGCGTCGACAGCCCGCCGACAGAGTATGCCACGATCGATCCGATCATGGTGCTCTCCTTGGGGAACTTGGTATAAATGGCGTCCCAGTTCTTGACCATCCAGTGGAACAGTCCTTCAATACCCTCCTTGCTGCTTCTAAGCCCGCCTATGGGCAGGTAGATGTCCTGGTCCCGGATCTTCCCGCTTAGCAGCAGGTCAAGTGTCTGCTGCACCATCTGCCGGGATTGGCCGAGGGTCCGGAGCGCCGAGTTGCGCTGGTCGCTCGTCTCGGCAGTAGTTCCATAGTCGAGGATTGTCTGGTACTGCGAGGGTGTCAGAGGATCTCCGTCACGTGCGGGGTCACGGCAAAGCTTACCTCCTTCTCGCCGCCGTATTTCAGGCTCATCGAGAAGACACTGCCTCGGATGTTGGGGTGAATCGCGCTCTTGTCGCCTGCAGCGAATTTGGCGAACATTTCTCTGGCAGCTGCCAGCACCTTTTCATCACCTGCCATACCCGCAGTGCTGAACATCAAAGCCTTGAACTGTTGTTCGACTGTCGCACCACATGTTAGCTACGCTCTTTCCGGAGTGTGTTTTGCACCTCATACCATGCCCATCATTGTCGGAGAACTCCCACCCCAGCTTGTGAGCCAGCGGGGCGGTGATATTCCGCTGCAGCTCCAGGAGAGCTTTGACGACCGTCTCGTCTTGAATCCAAGCCATGCGGATCGAGCCAAGACGGGCCAGAATCTGGTCCCAAACGAGGAACTCGTTTTCGCCCGCTTCGGCAAGCGCCTTGAAAAGGGTCAGGGCTGAGGACGTTTTTTGGTAGCCAGATGTAGCCAGCGCGCAAGCATCGGCGACCAGGCCAACTCGATCGCGGACGCTCAGTTGGTCAGCGGCCTCGCCGAGCTTTTGCAGGCGCTCGCTGGAGTATTGCGTCCTGTAGAAGCCGGAAGAGTCGGCGTTGAGCTTGAAGAAGTCCGAAGATCCCGGGAGCTTGAAGTTACCCTCGCGATCCGTCAGTGTGGAGTCTCTGTCGATGCCATCCTTGGTGCGGAACTTCAGGAAGACAGGCCAGAGTGTCTTGTCATCCTCAGGCTTGACATCGCCGGTGGTCAAGAAACGATGCTGCTCGAGGTGCACGTCATCGCCATCCTCGCGGACCTTGACAACCGGATAACCAGTCTTCTTGACCCAGTTGTCCATGATGGAGGCCACGTCCTTGCCACTGGTCTCGCTCAGAGCTTTCCAGAGATCCTCCGTGGTGGCATTGCCGTACATGTGTTGCTTGAGATACTTTCGCACGCCTTCCATGAAGACGTCCTCGCCCAGATACTCGGCAATCATGTGCACCACGCAAGATCCCTTGGAGTAGCTGATGGCATCGAAGATCTGGTTGATTTCTTCGGGCTTGTTGACAGGAACTTCGATGGGGTGGCTGCTTCTGAGACCGTCCAGGGACAGGGCAGATTGGAGATCCTCCGAAACGAACGACTCCTTCAACTTCCACTCAGGATAAATATGATCCAGAGAATAGCGAGCACCAAACTCAGCCCAGCCCTCGTTCAACCATAGACCCTCCCAGAACTTCATCGTTACCAGGTTTCCGAACCATTGGTGGGCCAGTTCGTGGAGAATGACCGAAGACACACGTTCCTTGACAACAGCTCCGCTGGTCTTGGCGTTAAACAGGACCTCGACGGTGCGGTACGTGATGAGACCCCAGTTTTCCATCGCGCCGGCAGCAAAATCGGGCATTGCCACCTGGTCAAGCTTGGGCAAGGGGTAGGGAATGCCGAACTCCTTTTCGTAGAATTCGAGACCCTTGGCCGCGATATCCAGAGCCCAACGACCGTTCTCGATGTCCTCGGAAGGGGGAGCGTACACGCGAATGGGAATCCTGAAGGCATTGGTTTCGATGTAATTGAGCTCGCCGACAATGAAGGCGATCAAGTATGTCGACATCATGGGAGTCTTGTTGAAGGTGACAGCCTTCTTTCCGGCCTGTGCTTCCTTCTCCTCTGCGACGTCCATGTTGGAGAGACATGTCAGGTTCTTGTCGGCAATTAGAGTCACCGTGAACTCGGCCTTGAGGTTGGGCTCATCGAAACAGGGGAAGGCGCGGCGAGCGTCTGTAGCCTCCATCTGACTGGTTGCGATGATGCCCTTGCTGCCGTCGGGCTTGTTATAATAGGACCGGTAGAACCCGGCCATCTTATCGTTCAACTCTCCAACAAACTTCACCTCAAGAGTGGCTTTGCCTCCCTTGGGAAGGGTATCGTTGAAAGTGAAGGTGGTGGTCTGTTTCTCGGCATCAGATGTGACCTTCGGGCTCGACAGGGTCGAGTCTTTGCCTGCTGGCGATGACACGCGAAGGACGGCATTTTTTATGTCGATGTCCAGGGTATGGACAGTGATGCTGTTCGAGTCCTCGGCGATATCGACGTCGATCTTGACGAGGCCATCAAACTTGAGAGTCTCGAAATCAGGCTCGAGAGTTACATCATAGTGCTTGGGTACGACATTGACCGGCAGCAGCTCGCGCTGAATGGTGGTCGTAGCCGTTCCGTCCGAGTCGTGGTATCGGCACATGTTGCGTCGGTAGGAGCAGGGACGGGACGCGATGATACGCCTGGGATTCTGGAGCCGGGTCTTGCGTGATGAGATCGCCAGTCGGTGAGGCTTGGTTGAGAGGAGTCGGGAGTGAACTGTGGGTAGAATGCTACGAGAGGGAGAGAGCCTAGATAGTCAGCTTCAGGTCTTGTGTGAGGTAGATAGGAGAGGTGTACCGAGGCTTTTGTATAAGGAAAGATCCCAGTCTGAAGGTCTGAGACGTGGAGCGAAGAGAAGCTAGAGGAAGGAACGACATTGCCTCCGCCTGAGGTAGGTACGACAGGTACGCGAGGAAAGGACTGCAGGGAGGGGCGCGGGGTAGGCAAGTAGCAGTGGAGGGGTCGGAGCTGGAGCTGCAGCATGACGGAAACCAAGCCAGGAGCTTCTCTTTCCTTGTGGTTGCTTTGTCTGGGTCCGTAGATCTGCCGGCCCCACCACCACCACCTTTCCCTCACGACACCACCATCCAGCGCCATCCGGCAGTCCATTAGCCACAGAAGCCAATTTGACTGATGCAGGTTGGAGCAAGAAAAATGGCCGAATCATTGGAAAGAACGACATGGCAGGTCAAGGCCGCGGCGGATGAGCCCCTCGCCGTGGTCTCTGTCCGTGAGCTACAGACCACGACCAAGGCGTGCGCCGATGCCTGGGGCCGGACAGGCAAGGAGCAGCCGATTCTGGTGTCGGCAGAGCTGTGGCTGCGACAATCATTTCAGAGCAGCTCAGTCAACGACCAAGTCGCTCTTGACACGGTCCACTATGGCATGCTGTCCAAGGGTATCTTGGCCAGCCTCAGCACCTTGGGTGCTCCTGGCACTAAGCATGAAGGTGTTGCTTCGATATCAATGCGCGATCTCATTGAGCACATTATCAGCGAGGTTCAGTACCCCTCGTTGAGCGGCAGCGGCGACGGCGATAAGATCTTTTACGACAAAGACCGACTACGGTACGCCGGCATTACCGTCACTTTGCCCAAGGCCTCCCTTCTGGGCGTCGGTGCTGGCGTAAGCCTGTCGCATCATCACTCATGGGCAGCGCAGTCGGCCGAGCAGCCTTTCTGGAGCGATCTTCTGAGTTTACATGGGCTACGCGTGCCAACTCTGATCGGTGTGAACGACAACGAGAGACTTGCCAAGCAGGTTGTCGTGGCCGACATTGACATTGACAACTACAAATGTCTCAAGGGCGATGATTATCCATCGATAGAAGCTCTTGTTGTAAAGGTATGTGCCCGCTATTCTTCATGTAGAACGCATCATCTCGATTTCTTACTCGTCGGCAGGTTATGGAACAATCCTCTTTTGAGACGCTGGAAGCTCTCGCGGCGGCGATTGCTGCGAGACTTGCAGAACATCTGAACTCGCCAACAAGCCTTGCAGGCCATACATGGCAGATCAAAATCAGCTTAGAGAAGCCGACAGCGATCCCCATGGCCCAAGCTGCTCGCATAGAATACCGACTTGCTCCTCACCAGCACACATTCGCTTCTGAGCCGTAGCCAATAAACATGCGATACCATAGCCAAAAAGGAAAGCTCTCGAGATGTCAACCTCTTTAACACACCCGTGACCTGATAGTTCAGTACTCGTGCGTCAATTGAAGACCCAAAGCGACATCCCCTCCTGTGATCCTGCGGACGAAGTCTGCCGGCGGGTCGTACAGCATGACATGGAAATGTTCGACAGCATGTACGGACTTCAAGCTCCGCCAGTTCTTGAACCATATGATCTGCACATCTCTGCTTAGCCTCCGATATTCTCTTGCTGACTTGCAGTTATTCTTACCTGGTTCCCCCTCACCTGGCCCGAGAACTTCTTCCGTACAAAGTTCTCGACCTGCTGCCTCGCATCGGGAGTCATATCCCCTGTCTCGTCCTGCATCTCCTCGAGCTCAAACTTTGTCCACACGACCAAGTGTACGATCTTCTCATCAATCCCGTATGGCCAATCGTTGAACAGCACCCGGTAGTCCTCCTCGAACTCAAATGGCGCTCCCCTCGGGACCAGTGCATCTTCCGTCCAGCCCAACCTTTCAGCAAGCACGAAATTCATCACGCTCCCATACTTGCGCGTGAGGTCGTGGACAAACATCCGATACCGCCTCAGGTCCGACGGCACCCTCCGGAACAGCTCCAGCTGGTTCGTAGTCACGAAGTATTTGACTTGCTCCCACGACTGCCGCGTGTACTCGGCATCGGGCGTCGAAATAATCTCCTCGTCCTTGGCGCTGAGGCCGCGAAGACCCTCGGGGCAGTGTGCAGTTCTCTGGAATGGCGGGACGTTGACCTGCCAGAACGGCAGCACGGCAGGCGTCGGGTCCGGGCGGCCCCTAGCGAAGGGCCGAGTGGTCGTGATCATTCTGGCGTACTGCACGACCGGACGAGTGTGAGAGGCAGCTGCAATAGACCGAAAAGCAAGAGGGAAGAAACAGGCGAGAGAGACTATCCCGTTTAGAAACGATACGAGCAGCCGCGACAGGGGACACGCTGCATTCTGGGCTTACTTTATCTATAACTCCTAAATAAGGGTCCCTTGTCAGGCCAGTCGAGAGTCAAGCATGTGGCAAGGTTCGGTTTGGTGGTTGCATGGGTATCACGGTCCACTTCTTCCACTCCCACGGGCTGAAAGCGGCCATCCAGCATGCCACATGGTGCAGGACCCTGTCAACCGCACTAGAACATGGCACTGGAATGTTGAGGAGACCCGGATCGAAGCATAAATTCGCTACGTGTTACTGATTAAAAGCTATCGTGCTAGTGTACTCGGGCCTGATCGAGTATGATTTTCTCGATGCAGTTCTGCGTCTATCATGTTCACCACGGTAGTTCCCAGCTTATTGCCAGTTTGACCCCGTGACCTTGAGCCAACATTGTCATGATCCATTATTTAGTGCATTACAAGCACTGTCAACTAGAAGCCCAATCATCGCGTAAGCGCTTAGTGCTCCAGGAGGCGCAAGCTACCCTGGACGACGACGTTCTCAAGGATAGAGCCGGGAGGAATGTCGATGGTGCTGCCCTCGGTGGCAACAATAATGACGGTGCCCTTGAGGGTTACACCGCGGCCGAGGTTGACGGCACCGGTGATGGTGAGATGATCCAGCTCGATGATCTTGGGGATCGAGGGGATATGCTTCGAGAAGTCCGAGACCTTCTTGAAGTCGCTGCCGAGCTTGATAAGCGGGGCATCGCCGAAGCGAGAAGAGCTCATTTGGAGCTGGCCGTGCTTGACAGTGTACAAGTCAGACTTGACGAGCATGAGGTCAGAGCATGTCTTGACGGGAAGGAAGCGACGGCGAGGCACGTTGACGCCGTGAGCGTTGTTGAAGTGACGGATGGCCGCACCGACGGCAGTCTCGAGCTGGATGATGGAGATGTCCGACTCGCCCTTCTTGTCTCCCGGGATGGTCTTGCCGTTGGGGATGATCTCCATCTCGAGCTCGTCATTCTCGACGACGCGCTTGATGGCCTTGAGGTTCAGCCAGATGTTGTTGGTGTTGAAGTACTTGAACTTCTTGATCGACTTGAACTCGTTGGTGTGCTCCTTGGGGACCTGAGCGATCTCAAGCAGGCGAACGGAACCCTCGTAGTCGATGATGGTACCACCCTTGACGTCAGCCTTGGTCTTGTTGGTCAGCTCCATGATGTACTCGGAGTCGGTCTCGATCATGTGTTGCAGGATGCGGAGATCGACGACGCCGCCCAGGTTGTCGACGTTGGACAGGAAGATGATCTCGATGCCACGCTCAATGAGCTGCTCAAGAACGCCCGAGTTGTAAAGTGACTCGAAGACGTCACCGTGACCGGGAGGGTACCAGTCGGAGATAGAGGAGTCGAACTTCTTGGGAACGGGAAGGAGGGAGTCCTTGAGAATCCTGGGGTATCTGGACTGGTTGAAAGTGAGAATGTCGACGTTGTGGCCCTCGTACTTCTTGATGATGGAGGCGGTATCATCGTTCGTGTTGAACGAGTTCATAAGGAGGAAGGGAACGTTGACGTTGTAGGTGCGGTTGAGGTACTCGATCTGGCGAACCGAAAGATCGAGGAAGGACATGCCGTCGCGGACCTCGATGACGGACTTGGGGCCGACACAGCCCATGGAGGTACCGAGACCACCATTGAGCTTGAGGACGGCAAGCTTGTTGAGGTACTGAACGGCCTCGGAGTTGGCGAGGTCTTCGTAGTCAACGACCTGGCCCTGGGCGGGGGGAGCGATGCGGTCCCAATCACTGCTGGCATGTTAGCGGCCACTCTTGTGCTTATGTATGAGAAGGGGGGCACGTACACAGCATTGCCCTTGGCCTTGTCGTTAAGGTATCGGCGGAAAAGGGCGAAGAAGTTGTCCATCTCTGTCTCAAAAAGCTAGAAAGAAGTCAGCCATTGAGTCTCCCGCCTGGGAACACGAATTGCTTGCCTTCTTCTCCTCGGGGTCCTCAACCGTCTCTGCCAGCTGGGTCAAGGCATTGCGCATCTGGGCGGCAGCAACGTTGGTAGAAGTGTTCTCGAAAGCCTAGGTAACTGGTTAGCAAGTGAACTAATTCGCGCCTTGGATGGCATTCTCTAGCCATGCTTCCGCAGTATTCTCTGCGCAGATGCCACTTCCAGAAGACACATCGCACATCTGGAACTGCGGAAGAGCGTGTGGTCCTTGGTCCCCAATCCGAACGACACAGAGCCCAAGCGCTGGCTGGCAAGGAAACCATCCACAGGGGGCTTGGGCGACTGTGGTTGTACGCAGCGAGTCGCAAAGCGGGAAAACAGTAACTCCATTGTCTGGACAGAAGAGAGCAATGAGATTATGGGAGCTATCAAGGGTCCTTACCATGTGCGACCTGGTCTTGCCGTGGTGGCGCGAGGTGAACTCGGCATCGTTGCCCTCGCCAGCCTGGCTAGGCTTGAGGTGCGAAGGCAGAGCGCTCTTAATCGCGGAAGCCATTGCGTCGGTAAGTCCTGAGCTGGTATTCGAAACAAGTGGGCGGCGTGTTCTGGCAATCGAACGCTACGACAAGAACCTGAAGAATATCGGGCCTCGAAGAGTTGCGGGTGAAATCGTTGTTGGTGAAGGGTGGAGGAAAGAAGCGAGCGATGGCGCGTTGGCGGGGTTTCGTTTCGGAAGCTCCTAGTAGGGAGGTGCGCCTGGATTTATGTCTCCTGACGTAATTTGCGTGAGCTTGGGCAACTTGAACCTGGGCTAACACTCGAATTCGGGGGAGGGGGCAACAAAGTGAATGCGGCAGGATCAGGACACCATCAACCGCATTTCACGACGATTGGTGCTTCCCCGCGACGGTTGCAAGGAATCTGGTGAGGGGAAGAGGGCAAATGTCACCAGGGACAGGCAGTACTACTTAGCACGAGCCCGAGACTGGAGCAAAGCTCCCGACACCCCCATCGATCGGCATCTCTCTCGTCCACCATTTGTGCCAGGCCAGGATGGAAGGGTTGGCGCGCTTCGGGGTTGCTTTCTTACCTGGTTCTCAGATTGTGGAGGGACTTTCTGACAGTGGTACTGTAGATGCGACAACGACCAGAGACGGGCGGACAATGGTAAGTCGCTGGGAGAGCTGGAGGAGAAGGGAGGTTGGAAGTGCAGAACAGAGAGAAAAGGGGAGGAGTCTCGCGGCCTGGGTGACGAGGCGGGCTTCAATGTTCTTTTATCTCGCATAATCTATCTCTGCCTATCGACTACTACCTTGCCGTCTCGAGGCCTGGAACGTGCTCGGTGCTTGCCCGTTGCGCAGGCAGCTCGCTCAATCATCGCCAACGACAGTCGGATCGCGGTGCCCCCCATGCATTGGCAGAAGCCCAGTTGCCCAGGTAAAGGTCTAGCTGTGGCGCCGCCCCTCCTTGAAGGTCCTAGCTCCTGGCTGCTGATGGCTCAAGCTCCATCGCCCGCCCATTCGTTGGCCCACGGCCTCTCCTAGCTCGGATCACTGTGGGAACTGCCCTCCAGCGTCCAATTTCTGCGGAATGAGCCCAATGAACCACCCCGCCAGCCCCAAGTCTCAACACCACGGCCCCTGTATCCTTGCAGCCTCGTCCATCGTTGCGATGCACGTCTTATTCAGACTGGTGCAGTGCTCGACTACAAGATCTGTGCTCTCGCACCACAGACAAGCAGTGCCAAAGCAAATCTTGCCTTGCTGCCAGCCAAAGCCCTCTTCCAATCCCTCATTACTCTCGGCCACAAGTTTTGTGCATCTCTGCTCTTCCCCCTACGTTTGTCGACAGCTCGGGTCTTGCATGCGCTTCTCCCGGTTCCCCCCACCATCCACACCATTTCCACCGGAAACCGAAAATTCCACCCCCGACTTGTACCGGCATTCTGAGAGAAAGCCACCCAAGCCACCCAAACAGCCAGGATCCTCCCACCCACCATCATCGCCCAAGTCCGATGGCGAAAGTTCCAGACGGTCTAGCTGCTCACGGCGCTGCTCGGCTGGTGGTAAATCTTCTGCGCCGTCTCTCACATCCACTGTGACCTAGTTGCCACGATACGAGGCTCTCCGTCTGCACCCGCAGGTTCGACGTACTTGCCATGCTCTAACTGACTTGCGAGGGCTCTCATGAAGCCTCCATGTTCCGGGGAGCGGCGGATCACGGTATGTCTGGTGTACATTATTTCCTCGTGGCGCCTCGTGATCCGTATTTAGTAACGGATCGAGGGAGCACCCACCGCGTGGAGCCCAAATCCGTGTTGGCCCGTTGGGTATGTCACCCTCGCCTGACAGGCGTCCAGAAATGCAAGCCCTGGTTGTCAATTCCATCTCACAGCCGGTCATCGAAAACAATGTCTCCGGCCCGCCTCCTGCGCCGTCGCGGGCCCCATGTACGTGCTATGAATGCACGTAAAAACCCGCTGCGGGAGCTAGGACTTTCTGGTCGCGCCCGCAACAGGCTGGCCGCCGTTCCGGTGCTGAGCTCGCTGAAATGCATGCGGTATATTAAAGCGAGAAAACCACAGGCTGATCAAGAGCAAAAGGTGTGCCGAAAACTTCGCAATGTCCCGGAAACAACAGACACAGGGGTGGCCAAGGGTCGAAAGTATTCATCGCCAGCCGTTCCTCCACGTGGAATACCAGCCCAACGTCCTGCGTGAAGACCTGCTTGACAACAACTAGTTCCAGTCACACTACCTTATCCAGGAGCAACTGAGAAATCTCGGTCACAAGCAAGGGGCAGCACGGGCTCAAAATCGTGGGTCATTCTTGGATGTGCACCTCAATTAAAACGCGAGGCGTCAGACAGATGCACATGGTGGTATACAGAGCGTAGATGTAGATGTCTCATTTCCGTCATGGAGACCGTGATCATGGAGGCCGACGCCTTATTTCCTAGGCGCTCCTATCATAAAGAAGGGTATCATCCCGCAAATAAACAAAGCCTTTGACGCCGTATCATCTTCTTACGCAGCTCGCCTGAGCATGGCGTGGACCTCAGACCTCTCTCATTTCTTCTTCATCTTTTCCGTGCAGACCGGGCAGTACCATGTACCATTGGGCTCGCTCTTCAGACCGACACAAGACCAGTGGAACCACTCATAGGGGCAGTCGTCGTTGTCGCAGGCCACCATATCGCCAAAGCTGACGTTCTGGCACGTACAATATTTCTTGTCGTCGCCAGCTTCGTCGTCTTCTGCCTCGCCCATGCTTTCATCGCCGTCGGCATCCTTGCCGTCGCGATTCGGCGTTCCACTGGCTCGGTCCATGCGGCTGTCATCGCCCTCATCCACGCTGCCCGTCTCAGCCTCTGAAAGCTCGCTATCCGCCGTGGACGCCGGGGAGTTTCGACTTCCAGACTTCTTGACGCGGGACAGAGAAGATTTGTTGCCGCCTACACCAGACTTCTTCCGGCTGATGCCCGTGGGCGTGCTTTTCCTTCCCACAGTCGAGGTCGTCGTTTTCTGAGACCCTGATCTGGGCCCAGCACTACCAGCGCGTACCGTGGCGCCTGCACCGGGACCTGAGGCACCCTTGGGCGTACCGGGCCCTAGGGAAGAGTGTCTCGCCAAAGCACTGGAGGTAGTCGGTAGACTGCCCAGGCCCAAGCTGGACCGTGGACCTCGTTTCGGCGCACCGCTACCAGGACCAGCAGAACTCTCCCGAGCTTGTCGATTCAAGATCATGCTAGCCGCCGGCGTCGTGGGTGCTGATGCGGCATGAGGCTGCGCCTGCGCACTCCGGACTTGAGGGTTTGCCGGCCTCGCGGCGGGCGTGGCCGAGTTGACGATCGTGCCAAGAGGCGTTGCCGTGATGGCGCTATTCGCAAGATGCGCGGCCGGGTTTATGGAGCGCGCAGAAGGCGCTGAATGATTTGCAGCGCTGGGACGCAGTAGGGAGGGACAGTCGTCGGGGTCGGTGAAGCCTGGTTCGTTGCGATCGTACAGAAGCTTGATGTGCTGGTCGAGGTTTCGGAGGTGTTTGTCCATGTTGAGCTGCAGCTTCTGCGTCAGAAGGATCTTCTCGCCGGCAAGCCTGTCGGCACGCATATAGTTTTCTCGAATCTGGTTCTTCATCGACTCCTCCCGAGCGTTGGGCTCCAGGCTACCGTTGGCCTTGATGAACTTTTGGATCTTGTTGTCGCGGTCCTCGATGAGTTTGACGCACTCGTGGTACTGTCTGTCCTTGTCGGCAATTTCGTCCTGTAGGAACCGGATCTCTTCGGGCAGGTTTTGAACCCGGTTGAGCCAGTCATCGAGGACGATGGCCGGGTCGAGAGCCTCCACGGGCGGCATCTTCCTGACAAAGTCGATCGAGAGATCGTCTCTAGGCATGATGTTAACGAGGGGTTTGGGCCCCGGTGCTTGAAGACAATGGCAGATGCGACGCTGAGCAGAATGTTGAGATTGACGAGCAGGCACAGTGCTGTGCTGGCGATGGAAAGGACTGGAAGAGTCCAGCAGACGCAGGAATGCTTGCAACGCGAAAGCCCCGCGGATATATATAAAAAGCAAGCGGGCAGGATTGGAAATAGTGGCATGCAAAGATGCCCAGAGTGGCGTGAGGTCGCAAGCCGGTTGAGAGACGGCCTGCCCAGGGTTCTCTGTGCGAACAACAAGTGACAGATTGTGACTTGGGCTCACCTTGAAGAGAAGTAGTCCGGAGGCAGGAAGGGATAGAGAGGCCAAGGACCTCGCGCTGTCGTGAGGGCCGCGTCAAGGCGGGAGAGGTGAGATTCACCTGCTTGCTGTGAGGTGGGGGCGCGGTCGAGGCGATACGCGCTGGAAGTTGACGTGCGGTGAGTATGACGAAGGCGGAAGCGGAGGCGGCGTGTCGTATCGTATCGCGGATGGGACAGAATTTCTCATCAGCCTCTCCCTAACCTCGCCGTCGTGCTTTCCTTGTTCCGTGCAGGCATCCGAGTCGGCAAAATGGTGGGTTTTTAGATCTAGTCCTGCAAGGGGAAGGTGCAGTCGAGACCCACATAATGCCGGGTGCCTCCTTCTCAGGGCCTGAGATGACCAATCGGGCACCACTTCGAGGTACCGTCTGTCCTTCCACCTCTTGGAGCCAACATTTGACATGTTCACTTCACCTCGACAACATCGCTGGGAATCGGACAAGAAGGCCTACGATTCCTGACTCATCTGTCACTGTGCCTCGCTTCAGATTTCCCATAGTTCCGTGAGGCGCGTCAAGAAACCTGTAGGGCTCACCTTGATTCTGGCACATCTTGGACGACAAGACCGCCCAGTCACCACCGCGCAAACTCATACCATCTGCGAGGAAGTACACAACAAGCCGCCCTGTATTCCTTCGCATCGCCACGGGAACCCTGGGTTTCCGGCCTTCATTAGCCTACCATGTCCAGCACAAACCTGCCATACAAGTTCCGGTCAAAACCCAACTACCTACCCCACACAATAGGAACCGACCCTGTGGTCGAAGAGTACACTGTGCCTCTCGGGCGGCCAAGTGACGAAGACAACGCGAAATACTTTGCCAAATGCAAGAAACTCGCACAAGAATCCGGAATCACCCGGCCCAAGGGCTACAATGTCTCATTCCATGTTAATCCCGAGATGGAGAGGCACCATTTCGGTCAGACACATCCCATGAAACCCTGGCGGCTCACCTTGTCGAAAAGCCTCGTTTTCTCCTACGGAATGAACTTTGCAATGGACAACTATACGGCCAGACCAGCAACATACGAGGAACTGAACACCTTTCACTCCAACGACTACCTGGACTTTCTCGGAACTGTGCTCCCTGAGCCGATGCCCAGGGACGTTGAAAACTATAACCCCGATTTGAAGTTCAACCTGGGCGGATCAGACTGCCCCTTGTTCGAGGGCCTTTACGACTACTGTTCCATGTCTGGCGGGTGCTCTCTGGACGCCGCTCGGAAGATTTGCTCAAAACAGTCTGACATCGCTATCGCATGGGGCGGTGGACTTCATCACGCCAAGCGGTCCGAGGCCTCGGGATTCTGCTACATCAACGATATTGTGGTGGCCATCTTGCAGCTACTGCGATGCTATCCCCGAGTCTTGTACATCGACATCGACGTACACCACGGGGACGGCGTCGAGGAAGCTTTCTTCTCGACGGATCGTGTCATGACCGTCTCCTTCCACAAACACGACCCCGTCAACTTTTTCCCTGGTACGGGCGCCCTCGAGGATAGCGGACCTAAAAATGAGCATAATCCCGGCGCGCACCATGCCGTGAATGTTCCCTTGAACGACGGCATCACGGACGAGCAATACGCGTGGCTTTTCGAGAATGTCATCGGCAAGTGCATTGAAAAGTTTCGCCCTAGCGCGATTGCTCTTCAGTGTGGCGCTGACTCCCTGGCCGGTGATCGACTCGGCAGGTTCAACCTGCAGGTTCAAGGCCACGGCGCCTGTGTGGAGTTTTGCAAGAAGTTCGGCCTGCCGATGATCCTGTTTGGTGGCGGCGGCTACACGCCGCGCAATGTTGCCCGTGCCTGGGCGTTCGAGACAAGCATTGCCACGGGGCTTCAGGACAGGATCAACCCAGTGATCCCAGAGCATACACCCTGGCGTGACCAGTTTCGCTACGATGAACTGCTGTTCCCCTCGCTCGAGCAGATTCTTGGCGAGCCGCGGGTGAATAAGAACCCCCAGAAACGTTTGCAAGAGATTGTTCAGTACGTACATGAGCAGTTGCGCTTCGTTGAGGCTGCGCCAAGTGTACAGATGCAGGTCATTCCCCCTGACCTCGGTGGCATTCGGGATGAGGTGGAGTCTAGATTGAAGGAAGAGAAGGAAGAGAGGGACGACCTGGCCAGGCGGGCACGAGAAGAGGCCATTGGCGAGGCAATGGAGCTAGGAACCTAACATGTCTCATGGAGGGTATCAATCTTTCGATGTGGATTTTGGGAGGCAAGGCGTTCAGGGTCTCGAGGTCGAGGTCGACTTGCGAAAGGAGGGAGAGTGTATGTACACGCTCAGCATCGGGCATACGTCAGGCGCTCATCGGCGTATTCTTCATGATCGTGTATTAGGTGAATATCATGAGCGAAGAGTTTAGCACAATGAGGTGCGTCGCTTATCCGATGCTTGGCTCGATTCCGCTACCCAACATGCTATCATTTTGAACAAGGCCAGCCACCTACGAAGCCTTGCATATGTCGTGATACCCTGTAGCCTGTAACGCCAGAAATGCAGACTTTACAGTTGTATCAGCCACAACGATGCGTCAAGCATGTAAATGCACCGTCCAGAACATAGACCCGCCGCAAGTGCAGCCATTTAAGCCCTACATGGCAATGTGTAAATCAGTCAGAATGGTGAAAAACAGCATCTTCCGCCTCTTGCTCGAGCAGCTGCCTCCTCATCCGCCTTGAGCGCAGCCCGACGTAGCCGACGAGAGAGATGCCCACCGCGAAACCGGCGGCGAGCAGCATGACATTCACGGGAACGGGGTCATTGTTGAAGGTCTTGTGGAAGAGGTAATCGAGACCCGACTGAGAGAAGTTCAGGAGACCCGAGAGGCAGATGATGGTGCCGTACACGGTGCCAAAGGTACGGAAGCCGAAGACCTTGGCGCTGTAGTCAGAGACAGCGGTGTAATAGAAGGGGCGATAGAGGACGAAGAGGCAGATGCCGACGTAGGCGGCCCATTGGTAGGGGAGGATACCGAAGATGCCGATGGCGGTGGCGGTAGTGACGAGGACGGAAAGGACGGCGACGGTGCTGGTGTGGTCGAGGAAAAGACCGATGAACGGGATGGAAAAGATGCCGCCGACGGGGAGGGCGACGTCGAAGAAGTTATTCACTTCGACGGCCTTGCGATGGTCGCCGAGAATGGCCTCGTACTGGGGTCGGATGGTGGCGACGAAGTAGTTGATGCGCGTCATCTGGATGACGGTGAAGAGGCAGATGAGGATGAACCAGGGAGAGGCGATCTGCTGCAGGGCAGTATAGCCGTGCATGACGCCCCAGACGCCCGAGATCTCATTCTTCTTCTCCTCGCGGCGGGCCTGCTCCTCGGCACGTTCGGTGCCCAGCAGCTCGTCGGTATCGTTGATGACGGCCTCACGGTCGGCGCGGCGCTCATCTCTGATGAGCGCCGTGTTCTCGTCGACCTGATCATCGTAAGGGACATCGTCGTCGATGGCCTGCTCGGCCTCGTGCGCCTGCTCCACTAGATCGCCGACCGTCTTGTATGATTGCTTCGGCATCAAGGTGATCTGCACCAGGAGAATGAAGGCTGGCACGACCAAGTAGACAAGGAAGAACTTGTGGTAGCCGAAAGCGCCATCCGTGGACTGGTAGATGATCCGGTAGATCAAGAACAAGGCGCTGGAGGAGTCAAATGCCCCCGTGAGCAGAGCCAAGATGAGGCCGGAGTGTCTCGGGAAGGCATTGGACAGCTGGAAGGAGGAAATGAAAGTGAAGGGACCTCCGAGGGCGAGGAACAGGTAACCAACGAGGAAGCCATCGAAGGGCATCCTGGTGGCGTATGCCATGAGAAGCGCACCCGCGGCGAGGAACAGGCTGCCGATGATGCCACAGGCACGAGGACCGTAATGATCGAGGATGGCGCCCACGGGAAGCGCGGCCACGTTGGTTGCGACGGCGGCAACGGTGAACATGAGGTTCAGGTGAATCTCCACGCAGGTGTCGCCATCGATCGCGTCACCTTGCGCCTCGAGGTAGCACATGTCCCTGTAGGCGCCCTCCTCCTTGAGCACGGGCTTCAGAGCCGCATATCCGAAGACAACGCCTGCGGCGAAAAGGCAGTAGGTTACTGTGATGAATATCTGAACTACATGAGACCGAAGAAGGAAGTGTCAGCGAGTGGGATCTTCAGCTTACCAAACGACCCGGCATGGCGACTTACGGATTCTCTTCCACTGAGGCACGTCAAAGGCGCTCACGGCTTGGATGTTGTCGGCCTTGAGAGCAGGAGGGTCCCACTCCTCGGGCATAGGGTTGAAGCTGAGCTTCCGCGCCCGGAAGGTCGACGTATCGCTTCCACGACGCGAGCCAGGCTGGTGGTGATCATGGTGCAAGTCCTGAAAGGTCTCGAGGGAAGCAACTCGGTTTAGCGACATGGCTGCGGTGCCGGCGTGTGGCTAGGCGGAGGCGCGCACAGGGCCGCAACAGCAATGCGCGGAGCGAAGCACTTCACAAAGACGCCGTCGGTCGAAATCGAGGCGACAGAGATGTACGCGAGGTTCAATCTTTGGTTGGCGTACTTTGGGAGGAGTCTGGGGATTTCACACCGAGGGAAGCAGGGCAGCAGGAATGGCGACGCACTTAAGTCTCCCGCCAGGGGTAGTGAGAAGAGGAGGAGGTCAGGTCAATCGAAGAAACTTATACGCCTCCTTGCTCGGCGATGGCGACCTGGGCCAAGGAGTGTCGATGCGACAGCTTGGTAAGTAGAGTGGACCACGTGAAGCTCTAATTCTGGTGAGCTCCTAGTGACTCGCTCCACCCAGCTGCGTCTGAATAGCGCCTGAAGCCGGATTCGGGGGTGTCCTGCCCCGGAGGTCTGCGGCCGGCGGCGTGCCCGAACCGGAGCTCGCCTTGAGAGAAGATGGACTAAATGGAGATGCTGATGTCTTTGCAAGATGTTGGTCGCGGTCCCAGGCTCCGCTAATTACCCTCTCTGCAACTGATTCAAGGCCATCTTGTTTGGAAGAACCATCATTGAATATGTGCTGCGTCTCCCGCGGAAGCCTAGGATGGACTTTCCCATGTCGTCATGATGATCTTCCGGTATCATGTGGTGAGGAACCTAAGCCTAATAAAACACGGCGCTAGCGGGGCAAGCTGGTGCCCTCAAGGTCCCTTCGGTCGTCGTTGCCCGGACTCCAAGCTTCTATTTATCAATTGTCATCGTGGCTTTCCCTCATATGCCGGACCGTTGTGCTCTATAACCGCATCAGAAGCAATGCCGTGCCGTCCCGTGTCTTAGACGACCACCACCTCAAACCCCCCAGATCTTCCGTTGCCCTGCAGGTAGTCACTACCGCAAGAACCTGTTGTGTAGCAGTCCTGCAGGATCAGTCAACCACGCGACATGGAAGAAAAAAAAGTCTTCTCAGCGGTAGGTAGCTGCAGCCGCCGTGCGCCCGCTCGCTGTCTTCCGACAACCTTACCCACTGAAAGGCCGCCACGGGCCCCACACAACCCGTCCGGCGCCGGGCGATGCGCTAGGGTAGCCACGATCCCGCTGAAATTCCAACGTGGAGTGAGTGGCTTGCGGCTTGTATCCGGAGCGCCATCACGAAAGCCCACCTCATGCCATCTTTTGACTACACGTCCACAGTGACAGGACCAAATGTCATATCGTGAAGACTCTATCTTAGACACAACTCATCGACGGGAAGAACTATTTTCATGTGAGTGCATATCATGTTCAACACACGTTGCTGAGGCACAGACATGGGCCATGTGAGACGAGACGGTTAAACAACATCCATTCAAGCACTCAAATCCTATAAGCTATACGGAACAAAGGAGCAAATGCCGCTATTCTTCCCTGCCATGGTGCACTACATCTTACCCACCACTCGGCCTACTACGACTCGCATCCCCCAAGGTATCAACAAAGCAAATGCGGAAAAAATGATATGCAAACCAGGTTCGAACTGCTAGAAAGTTTGGCCCCCTTTACTTGCTGCCCTGGAAGAAACGGATGACGGCCTCTCCATTGGTGCCGGACAGGGCGGTCTGTGCTTCGTTAGCTGTCGCATCCAGCAGAGCTTTTCGTGGGTATCACTTACAGTGCAGCCAGTCTCGCCACCGCCAACAAACTTGCCGTCAATCAGGGCACACTTGGAGTTGACGTCGCCAATGATCTCAATGTTAAAGTCCAGGACATCCTTGGTGGTCGGCCAGTTGGGGAAGATGGAGATGTACGTGTTGCCATCGGCGGCCTTGCCGGTGCCGACGTTGATGGGGGCCCAGTTGCCGGCACCCGCGGGGTCGAGAGCGCTCTTCCACACGCAGGCATCCTCAAGCTTGTAACCCTTCTTGTTGACATAGTACTGAGCGGTCGTCTGCTTGCCGTCCCACTGGTAGTAGTTGGCCTGCGACGGGTTGGTCAGGGCGACCTTCTCGCCGGGCTTGGGCACCGCGGGGATGACCATGTTCTCCGTGCCGGGGTAGTCAGTGCGGCAAACGCACGAGATGTCGTCGAGGTCGTTCTGGATGTACACGCCGCCCTCGCCCTTCTCGCACAGCGTCTTGTGCTCCTTGCGGCTCAGCTCCAGCATGCCGTCCTCGTTGCAGTAAAGGCCGCCGATGGACTGGAGAGTGTCACCCTGCGCCGAGGGCCACTGGGTCTTCTGGTACCCGACGGGGCAAGAGTACGAGCAGAAAGAGCCCGGCGTGCAGCCCTCGCCGTCGATGGCCGTCTCGATATAGCTGATGAACTTGTCCGACGTCTTGTACTTGGGCACCCTCTGGATACCACTCCAGCCCTTGGTGCCGAGCCAGTCGATGGCCACAGCACCGTACGCCGAGGGGAACTCGGAGCAAGGGACCTCGCCACTCTTGAATTCGGCGTCGAGACCCTGGCCGCTGCTGAAGCTACCGCCGCCGCCGCTGCTGCTACCGCCACCGCTAGACTTGGACGTGGTGGGCTTGGGCTTGGGGGCCTCGGAAGTCGTGGTGGGCTCGGGAGTGGGCGTGGGTTCAGGCTCAGGCTCGGAGCTGGTGCTCTCCTCCTTCTCCTCGAAGAACTGGGCGGCCATGACGAGAGTGCTCTCGGGGGCCTCCGAAGTGGTGGGCTCAGGAGGGGGAGGAGGGGGAGAGAAGGTGGGCGTGCTCTCGCCGACGACGACGAACACACCCTCCTCAATGCCCTCCTTGGCCTCCTCGTTGGAGATCTCCTCACCGCCGAGCTGGTAGAGGGTGACGGTAGGGCCTACGGCATATTCGGTGACAACATCGGGGTCGCGCTTCTCGACGGGCGAGGCTTCCTTCTTGTGGAGGTGAGCGTGGGCGTGACGGTGAGGCTGAGCGGCGGCGCTGGCAGCGAAGGAGGCCGCGAGGGCCAGGTTGATGATAGACTTCATGGTCGTGCGATTGTCGTCGGGATTGCGAGGCGAGAGGTATAGTAATGAGTGTCGTGTGTGTGCGAGTCCCCTATCTGTCAAAAGAATGTAATAGAGAGCGATGGAGCTCTCAGTTGGACCTGAACACGCACAAAGCGAGTGTAAACGAATGTGAGGGCGTCGTGGGACGGAAAGGAGTGGAAGGAGGTAAACCGACGGCAGGGCAGCACGAGCGAAGAGAAACAGGGACGAACGGACGACACGGGGGCTGGCAGGGGAAGGGACAGGCACAGGGCAAGCACGGCAGAGGGAAGAGACGCGCACAGCATGCCTGGGGAACTGGGACGGGGCCAGTTTGTGCCCCGCCGCGCCCAAGGGAGGAGCGAACGGGCCAGGTTCTCGCGCCTGCTCGTTCAGGGGGGCCGCGATGCCATGCCAATGCGGCCGGGCTGTGTGGGAAATTACACCTCTTTCCCCTTTCTGCGCTACTGCAGGTACCGGCCGAGCTAGAGAGGTACCGGTACTCGTTCTCCCCGCCTGTTTCTCGCCCTCGCGCAAGTCTCTATACTTCTTCTCGATTGGAGAAAGCCGTTGACGCGCCACTCGTACAGAATCCGCCAAAACACCATCCATGTTGCACGGTAAACTCATCTTCGCACCGACACTTTCAGCGGCTGATCCCAAGTCCTAAGCCATGGATGAGGATCTTGTCGGACCAAGTAGATACTTGCAGTCCCGATGGGGATCATCGCCAATTAATGTCCCCGAGTCAACAATGTTCTCGACCCCCTCCCTTGCAAGGTCTGACAGACGAGCCGGCATCCACACCTGGAATAACAAGACAGGAGACCCTGGGATTGTTTCTTCCTCTTGACGAATCACGTCTATGAGACCTCTAATTGGAGTGCGCCTGCCCAATCAGATGACGTCGCCTTCCACGTCTCCCCCTCCACCGTGAAAGTGATGGTCCTGATGGAGATGATGACTGCTACGACGACGGCGACGATGCGACGATTCCCAATTGCACATTGAGATGATCGACACTGAATGTCCTGAAACACGTCGTGACCTGCCGCTGAGCCGGGCTTTCCTGCCACTCCCCATTTCCCCGTCCGCTATCCTGCGAACACTAAAACCACGAAATCCGGCTCGAACGGCCCAGGCATTGCGTGTCTTCCCACCGCGACAGATGTAGACCACGAAGTGCTTTCTGGCCTCGACTGCCAACTGGGTTACACTCACGCGAAGGGTGGGCGTCGGCGACGACAAGGCCGCACCGCGATGGAATGCGCCAGCCCCGGCGATGGTCAAAACAACGCAGCTTCTCAACCCAAATTTAAAAGCCGCACATCTGTCCAGCATTCCACCGCCACTGCCTGTCGCTCATCCTCGGCCTCTACGATCCGATCGTGTTTCAGTCTGAAGCAGGTAGCGCCGGCGTGCGATCGCGAATTGTTCTCTCGGCGTTGGGAGGATCAAAGCCATTACCAGATACGTTCTCAGGCGTGAGTGCATTGCGAGAGCCCAGGAGATGTGTCATTCGCCTGTCCGGTGAACATCTGAAGCTAGACCAAGCGTGGCATACGGTACCAATACAACATCAATGGTAGGGTATTCATGGCGCGAGATATCCAAGACGTCACCCGTAGATTTTCTTGGTTGCGCGTATATCACTTCATGCGTCGACGTCATCCACTAGAAGCCGGGAGGATCTGATATGGTTGCAACGCTGTTTTCTCGAATAATCGCTGGCATGCCAATCATGAACACTTTTGTTGTTGTTTACATGTTCCTCCTCGCCAGTTTGGCAAGGGCGCGAGCGAAATGCCACTCTAACAAGTTCCGAACATCGCTCACGACAAATCATCGCGCTATATTTTCCCCGTAACGCCGGTTGATATCATCCGTCCTCGCCCCTCATGCCGATACAGCTCGTTTGAGTCTGCGATTTTACGGACCGTGCCAAACGCCATGCTTGTCGATAAACGCAAGTCGAAGAACAGACCGTCCTGGTCAAATCACTCGCACGTGCCCTTTCACTTCTCATTCTCGTCTTCGCTGGCAGTCGCTGTGTCTTCCTCCACATCCGTGTCTGGCTCCGCGTCGTCATCGTCGTCGCTGCTGCTGTCGTCGTCCAGTTCCGTATTAAGGCCCGGAACAGATTGGTATTGAACGTAGTCACCCTGCAGCCACCGTTGGCTCACGGGCAACTGGTAAGGGTCGAACGGAAAATAGGGGTCGAGCTGATGCGCTTCCTCTCCCAAGGCCCCGCCAGTGGCATCCCGAAGCGCCCCGCCGTTGCCGTACGTGTCGGAGACGAACTGGGACAGCCTGATGCGCTTGTTCTCTTCCACCAGAGGGAAAATGTACATGAGGCCGAGCTTGTGAGTGATCTTGGCAAACTCCTCCACGATGGCGGGGGAGCAAATTTTGAGCGGATTCATGCGACAGTACACATGGCTGGCGAGCTCTTCTTTTAAGCCGTACATCCATTCGAGCTCGTGGCCGAGGTATGATGCTGGGTCGTCGGGGTCGACGAATTCAGGGGCCGAGACAACCAAGTCTCGCCATCGGAAGCAAAACATGTAAAGAGCCGCCTGGACCTGTGCGTAATAAATTTGGTGACGCTTCATGTCGGGACCCCGCGCAGTGACGTCGTGTTTGATGCGGTAAGCCTTCATCCTGGCCAGGACGAGACTGAATATGGTGCGCACCAGCTCAGCAGGTATATGTGCGCCTCGCGCCACGAACCCGGCCAGGTACGTTGCTGCCGCTTGCCTGACGTAGGCAGGTCGGTTTTGCTCCGTGAAGATGTGCATGAGACTGCCAACGAAAGTATCTCTCATGCGGTCCGAGAGCTGACCGAAGTGGAACAGCAGAAACTGGGTATGGCGGGATTTGTATGTTGGCAACACGATCTTGCTGAACGACGACACCAGCAGTTGGAATCCGTAGTGTGCGTCGTCTGATTCGGGGTCTCCCAGTCTCGGCGTGTAGTACTCGAACAGCGTATCGAGAATGGCATCGAGCTTCTCCACGCTGTTTTTGACTTGCCGGGCCTTTTCTTCTTGCTCGTCCAGATCTGAGTCGTCGCTGTCAACGGATGCGTTATCGTCGTCGTCGTCGAGACCATCCTCGTCTCCTTCCCACGAACCAGCCGTTGTTGTGTCTCGTAACGCGAGAGCAATAGATGCTGTTAGCTCGTCCTCGAGGTCTTCAAGGTCAACCTGAACTTGGACATCAATGTTGACCAAGCGCTGTAGTAGAAGATCGATGACGTCCAGGTCAAGAGCATCCGCGTACTCCATCAGAGTAAGTAGGTTCTTGATATAAGCGATGTGTTGCCGTTTCGAGTCGTCGATGAACGGAAATCTTGAGCTGATCAGACCGCCGAGGACCGGTGTTGCTGCCGGAAACATCTTGAGGAAGTACCGGACACTCTCGTGCAAGCGATCCCTCATGAGCTGGCGGCTCACAGGTGGCCCATCAGGCCCGATGCTCCACTCCGAGCTTCTCGAATGCGAGAATTTCTCTACCATCATTGCGAGAACGACGGATAGGTACGAGCCTTGGGCAGTGACAAGAGCAGCCAAGAACTGGAGATATACCTTGAAGAAGTCTTCTTCACGGCCAAGCCAGGACACTTGCAAGACGATGCGCACCAACCCATTGCACGCCCGATTCTTGAGCAAGGACGCATAGTTTGTGAGGGCCAGGACATAACCCTTCAGCTCCTGTGTCTTGATGGGGCTTGCATCTGTGGTGTCACCGAGCGACTGTCTCCGTCTGTCGTTCATGAACAGATCCTTCAGGTTGTCGTACTCGCTGTCTTCGCCCCTGAGGTGCTGTTCCAAGGCCTTTTTGACTTCCATCTTGATATGGTCCAGGGGGCGGTCCCCAAATTCGAAAACGCGGTTGTTCGTTTCATCGATGTGAACCTTGCGCCGCTTCGTCGGACTTGAAGGTGGCTCGGCAGGGTCGGAGTCGAGGCCAGCATCGTCGATCTTCCTGCGACCGAGAAGAGATGGCGCCGTCCGCAAGATACCCTTGCTGGGCGTCGCTTTGGTTGGCGGAGGCCCAGACCGCTGTCTGGAGGTGGTGGTAAAGGGCCGCATGAGAGGGGTAGTTATTCGGTGTAGCCTTGCTTAGGCAAAAGGGTGTGGAGCTAGGACGTGTCTTCCAAGACATTCATGGTCTGGCGTGCTCTGGCGGTACTGATGAGCAATCTGCCCGCATTGCTGTCTTCGTCGTGCGCGATCAGTTGATGAGGGTCGAAAAGTTCATGTACTCGCGTGCTTGGTTTCGGCAGGGTCTGGTGTTGGGTTCACGGGCTTCTCCACAGTCGAAAAAATATCAGGGAGCCGGAGTGGGAATCCTCACACGACAGCCCCACACTGTTGCCTCCCCAGCATCGTCAGCGGGTCCGTGCACTTTCTCGCCGACTCCCAGTCTGGAACAAAGAGTGGGTCTCAAGACCTCACAGTGACTTCACTTCCAGGACATTTCCCATGTCGCGAAGGCTCATCAGATCAACAGTTAATCTCAACCCCGCATGAAACACACAATAATTAGACTGTCTGATCTACCAGCTCTACTGCGGCTCCTCGTCGAAATGCACGGTCTGGGGCCGTATGAATCCGATATAGCGACTTGATGACCCTGGGCCGATGATCCAAGCCTAACCGCAACGCCGTGACAGTTGGTGGTGACACAAACCAGCCAGCTCGACGCAGCACATGTGGTGCTTGAATCGTAGCAAGCCCTCCCCCCAGAGTCTACGGCCCTCAGCCTGAGAATGTCCTACTCAAATACCATGTACACGCCGTATCCCACAGACAGGGCTTGCCCAAGTCATGTCTTCCGTAAGTACACATACGCCATATTCCGGGCCCAGGGGCTCAAAGACAAGGTTTCGGGATGATTTTGGAGGCTGAACGGATCATCGTGAGATGTCGCGCCATTCGCCAATCGTCTCGAGAATAAGTGGTTGGGCCTAGTAGCCTTCTGCCGAGCCCGCGCCGTTGTGACCTGTCTGTTGAGAGTACAAATAGCTTGACCCATCTGCGCCGCCCTCTGCTTGTTGACCTCCAAGCATATTCGCAGCGGATTCGGCCTGGAAGCTCCCGGCGCCCGCTGGAGGCTGCGCGCCATACCCGCTGCTGGGACGGTTGACCTGGCCTTCAGTTCTGGCTGTCTGGTTCTGCTGTACGGGATTAGCCCAGGAATTCTGCGCGCGAAAGGAACAATGCTATGTGTTGCATGTGTCCATCCGCACCAAAAGTAGCCCGACTCACTTCTCTGTACTTCGTGAGGTAGATCTTAAGAGCCTCTGCGTAATTCTCAAAGCCAAGAGAGGTCATGGCGAAGAGTATGTCTTCGCCGTTGACCGTCTTGCGCTTCTCTTGGTGGCATTTCTCGGATGCTGGGATGTGTTAGCTGGGAAGATCTCTTTCGTACTGCAGCGCAACTTGGAGCATACCCTCGCTGGTGATGAAACTGATGAACTCGCTGACGCATTCTTGCATGCACTCCTTTGCCTCCTTTGCAATCTTCGCGTTCTCGGGGAGCGCATTCTTCATGATTCGGGCGACTGGAGCAAAGTTGCGGATGTTAGCATCAAGCTCGTCGTACCTGTCATCGTCGACCTTGCAAGCGCGCGGCGCTCCAGGCGACTTGGGAGACGAATCGTGAGACATGGGGGGCTCGACGAGACGGAGCAAGTAAGACCACGACTTGTCCCGGCCGCATGGGGAAGCACGATCCCCCGCAATGGGCCCAGCAGAGACGGCCGAGTGGTGTCGAGTCCGGTCTATGGAGCAGAATTTTGCAGACACGCGCCGCCGATACAATCACAGACGAGACCGCGAAGCCGATAGGAGAGAGGGTGAGACTTACCATTGGCTATGGGCAACCACCTGTCTTGCTCTTTTACCTCGAACTCGTAGGTGAGCCCGGCCGATTGTGGGTCGTGACCTTCGTTCATTTGTCCTGCCTCGTCGGGTGACTGAGCACCTTGGTCGACATCCTTTGAAGGAGATTGGGGAGAGTCCGACATGTTTGGCTACCTGCAGCGGCTGCTAGCGTTCTTGTAATTGCTTGGATTGCCCAGATCGCACGACGACGGGTACGGAATGATGTGTCCCCTGACACGTTGCAGGAGGATAAGGCTTGCAAGCTTTACGGCCTAGCTGCAGAGACTGCGTCAATACTGCCCAGACCCTGTTTCTGACTTGGTGGTGATTCCTATAACCGGACCCCGCCTGCCGAGCTCAGGCTGTGACGGTAAGCTTGGTTGGGCCTAGGATGGGCGTGTATAGGAGTCCAGGGAAACAACGAGACGAAATCCTGCCGGCAAGACACGCAAGGAATGGCGGAAGTGTGGCTGCGCGGTGCTGCAGGTCCCACAGGATTAGCACCTGGTGAGGAAGGGAGCGCTGGGCAGGTTGAAGCACGGTGTTGGCAGCTGGCTAGGAGCATCCACGGCGGTGGAACGGCCACGGAGCTCAGAGACCGCCCGTTGCGGATGTTCGGGGTGCATGCGATGACGATATGCAGGGTGGGCGGTGTTGGACGTACCGTTATGGCGCGCGGTGACCTGCTGAATGGATCGTGTTGCGCGCGGGGAGGGGAAAGGTGCCGGGCAGTCGACAAACGGCAAGGCGGTCGTGGAGACGGACTGAGGGTCGCGCGTAGGTTACACCGACGATCGGACGGTTACCTGTGTCTGCGGGATCGGATGGAGGAGTATACGGACTGCAAAGACGCGTTAGAGCGAGGTTTGCGCGAACCAACCGCATTCAGGCAAGGCGGCAGACCGCGAGACCCGCGACCAGGGTCGACCTACCTACGTTTGCCCAGATAGAACACACAGTGTTTGACTTCCTGAACGGTCAATCGTCTGCGTTGTCCTGCTGATGTGGCAGCCGAGATTGGGCCTGGGGGAGCTGGAGATGCAGGCGTCGATGGGCTGCAAGTACGTGGGGTGTTGCAGGAGGGAGAAGTGGATTGGGTTGAGGTGGAGGATGATGGAGGAGGTGCGGTCAACAGCGTGGTCGCGGCTGCTGGCAGCCAGGTAAACATGGGTTCACTGCTAGCGCGGAGCAAGTAGCGCCGCAGTTCCGTCTGACCTGGACCAAAGGAGAGGGTACGGCTTTCTTCGCAGGGAAAGTCGCCGCTTTTCAAGTACATCTATCCCTCTATGTCAGGTGGAAATACTAGTGAGGTACCTAGTAAGCAGCCCAGCTCCCGCCATGTGCACTAACACGAGCGCGGCTGAGATCGCTTTCATCTCAACCGCTCCTCCCATACTCTGACAACTTATGCGATTTCTCCGAGCTTCTCCTACACCTAATCAGATCTTTCTTGCTATACCAACACTTTCACCCGTCGCAACATACACGTGTACCGTTTACGATAGCGAGCGGTGTGCAGTGCTAGTCGACGACCATGGAACGCTAGACCGGGGTTTCTTGGTGGATGTATCTCTAGCTCTAGGGGCTTGGGGGCTGAAAAAGCCTCGAGAATAGCCAACCGTTCAGTGTGTGTTCACATTCGCTTCAATCAGAGAAGCAGCCATCACATCACGGCTTCCTGGTTACAGAGTCGTCTCCGGCATGGATTGGCATCTTGGTGGGTGGCCGTCACTCCTGGAATCATTGTTTGACGGCCTGTTTTCTGCCAGTGAACTTGGCCAAGTTGGAGCTGCCTCAGCCACGGGCTTCGATCATCATGGAGGGGTCATCGACGCCATGATTCGACAATGCCGTTACTCTCCGTCAGGAACAGGCCCCCAAATACCACAGTCGCAAGATCCGTTTCGGGCTCGCTTCTGCCACTGTGCTTGGGCGTGGCGAGGACAACGTGTAACGGACCAGCCATCCGTTGAATAGCGGGCGTAAGGCTGATGATGATGCCTAGCTCACACATGAGAAGGCTTGCAATTCTAATCATCGCGATCGCCTCGAGTATAAGGACACAGCTGGACCAAGCAAGCCTGGGGCTTGAGGCGCTCGCTTGGCCTGCGATCGACCGCCCATTCGCCTCACATTGTCACTGCATGTAATGCATCGGCTGCGGGTGTTGGGCACACACTTGGTTGGGAACCAATGGCGTCCACCCGGGGTATTCTCACCACACTCGCAAGCTGCGCAATTATGTCGCTGACTGTCCCTCTCCCCAACAGGCCGGCGCGCGAATCTCTCACAATGAGCTACGGGGTGAACCCGCTGGCCCGGCCTTGTCTCTATGGTCCATGAAATCAATGGATGGATGGTCTTCGATAAGTACTTGTAGGCTTGGGTATCGGGAAAACCTACCCATCGTAAAGGCTGCCTCTGTGCTGGCGGCTACTGCACTTTTCGCCCGACAGACTGACAGCTCAGAGACACCCTCCTTTTGGAACCAATGTCCCGGCCAGCGCACAAATAAACGGGTTGAGGGTGTAACGCGTCAGCCCAGTCCACTGCTCTGGGACAATAATGATCGCTTTGAACTACTTGTCGGGCAGCAGTGGGGTGGCAGGCCTGAAGATGCCGACGAGATATCACGTAGCCTGGACCTTGGGCAGCTGCTCGTGTCTTACAAACGATATTCAGCTTGTCCGCCAAAATGCATTTGAAGTGCATGTACCTCTATCGGCTGGAGCCCGTCAACTGGTGTACTGGCATAGGCGCGTCTTAGCCGCGGGTGAATGTGACGAAGTTGTCGCTGGCTGGTGTGCTTGTGAACACAAATAGAATCCCAGTATTCACACAGTGGCAAAGAGGGCTGAGTACATACAGCTATAAGTTCCAACCTCGCGTCCTGTATTAGTATGCTGATCTTGGGCTCGACCACGGATTTCGTGAATTCCAATGCTTTCATATTCCAATAAACAATTGTTAGGACAGTCATACATCATTGAACCCATCTCGCGGGGGTTGACGGCCAAATCAAAACATACCTGGCCGACGATCACGACCTCTGGTCCATGGCTGCAGTCTTATGGATTTGATGCCATATTGACCGGTAACACATTTCCGAATCCGCTTGATGGGGATGATACACTGAATGGGTCAGGTTGTCTTTCCAGTGGGCTACACAAATAGCATATCAAGTGAGATCGTCATGCAAGAAGAACTCAAAAGGGCATTGGATTTCCCCAGAGGATAACAATGATGTACATGATCTAGTTCTTTTTGAATATGCTGGCTACTGGCTATGTTGCCCATCAGCAGCCCGATGCCTGCCGCATGAAGCATTCTACGGCATCAGACGCGATGGCAGCCCGCCAATAGTGAATGACGGCCGACCAGTTTACATGTAACACGCCTTGTCTCGATATTATCCCGCCGCGATGGGTTTATTATCGGACGAGCCACCATCTTGGTGTGGATAATACCATAGTCAAGGCACAGCGTAGAAATCCATCCGTGCCGGCGTCGTACTGATCGGCTCACATGCTGCACAGTATTTTGCAAATATCATGCCGACACGAACTGTCCTTAGTAAGACCAGACCCACGGCCTTCCTGGCAAGAAAGGAACAACCTTCAGTGCTCGGCATAATCATCGGGCCTCTCAGGACTGCACCACCTGAATGTTGTTCTTCTTCTGCGCTCTGGTTAGTAATGATACTAACTGCGTGACCAGCGAAGACGACATACCTTCCACTTGTCCAGCTCCTCTTGTTTGGACTTGTACTGCTTCACGAGATCCTCGAGGACCTTTTTCAGCCCCTCGGAGTTGGTTGTCAGCGCTGGCAGCACTTCCTTAACGGTCTGCTCCATCAAGACTCCGTTGATTAAACGGAAAGCCTTGCGGTCCCCTGGTAGCGGCTGCAGGGTTTCAAGGACCAATCTATCGAGATATGGTTAGTTGAAGTGGCGGTGTGACCGAAGCGGTGAGCAAGTCAAGGATTCATCATGCCAAGGGGCAAACAACCAGACTTCAATCGATATCTCAAAACCCAGAGACAAGCCGGCAGTGAAAATTCATGGGCGACTCATGACCTCGCAAATCCCGGGCCTTGTGATGGTGAGAGGGGAAAAGAAAACATACTTGTGCTCTTCCGCTTCTTGTTCTACATCTCCGATCTTCTGAGCAAGCTGTTGCAGGGTATTCTTGTATACTGTGTATTGGTTCTGGAGTTCTGGTAGGAAGTTAGGTGCCGCAAAACTCATCTGATATCACGTTGTGAGATGAGACGTACCCTGCTGCTTTTTGGTGCTCGGCTGAGCCTGCTGGGGTTGCGCAGACGACATCGCGGTGGGGTGCGTGTCGCTCTGATATCGGAGAGGTCACGAAGACGAAGAACCGGCCTTTAGACCCTTCAGAAATTATGACTTGGGTCTCAGCCGAAGACAGTCGAGGTGTCACCGAGTCGAAGTATGGGGTTGAAGCTCTCTGCTAGTGCTTTGGGTGAGGTGGGGTGAAGGGGCGTCGCCTGCGTCGACTGCAAGAATGAGTGGTCCGAGCGCCCGTATCCGCCCATGGATTTGTTACCATCATGATCTCGGACAGTCCATTTTGCATCCAAACCTCGAACCACTGTAAGCCAAGAACCCGTTTGGAAGCGCAACAGCTCGATCAAAATGCATCCCCATCTCCACACCAAAGACAACTTCGGTACAGTGATCGCGAGCGCCATCTTGCGCAATGACTTCCACTAACAGCTTCTCCAACAGAGTGCGAAGATGTCATGAATGCGCTCGAAGAGTGCCATGCCAGAGGATTCCTGTACAAATCCCTCGGGAACTGCAACGATGCCAAGCAAAAGGTCTCCGACTGCCTCAAGGTTGCACGAAGAAACCGTCTCGACGAGAACAAAGCCAGGGCTGAGGCCAGGAAAGAGGAACAGGCGCAGAGAAAGAGGGAACTTCACAAGTCTCTAGGCCTGGACCCCTGAATCATCACTCCAATCCATGTCCCTCAGCGACTTGTAACAACAGGCTGTACGTTTGCACGCATAAAAGCCGGCGCAAGGGTCAATTGGGTCCAGGGAGAACAGCGCATGCACGCGACCTGGTCGGACCCAGGCTATGTATCATCACGACAGGGACTCACGGGCGTTTGGGGAGTAAAATGGCATCTTGATTAATACATTCTCGACTCTGCACCTACAAGAACTTCTCAGAACTTGCGGCGGAACGCATCTCCAAAGGTGAACAGGCCAAACAGAGCGAGGACACTGAGCACAATCGGAACAGGCTTGCGCAGACGCAGGGCCCGAGGAATGGCAGAACCACCAAGGACAGCAGAAGCCAGGAGACTGAGCTCGACGCCGTAGGGCTCGCGGTTCTGCATCTGGTAGCCGCCAAGGCCATCTGGACCGTGTTAGTTAGTTCCTAGCTTCGCATGTCGCATCATCACACCAAGAGAAGGCTTGGGAACTCACACAGTAAGCCGACAGTGCAGCCGGCAATCACAGAGGGCAGGGACCGAGTCCTCAGGTAGCCGATTGTTCCGCCGGTGGCAGTCAACGCGCCGAGGACGTAAGAGGGAAACGAGAGATCCTGAGTTGCGGCCTGCACAGCTTAGCCTAGGTACAGGCCTTTGGCGGGGTTTACAAAGCATTCCTTACCATCGTGTATGCTGTACCTTGGATTTCAACTTGCGCCTGAAGGAATTGAGGATTTGAAGAATCACGAACGGATCTTTGCTGCTTCTGGGACTGCTGAGACGGGACGTAGATGGTTCAAGCGCCGTTGGACCTCGGAGCTTCGCTGGGGCCTGGTGGAACTCATTCACGTCACTGTCTCATTTGATGACTAAAGGAAAGGCCACCTTCCTGAGTCCCGTCCCTTGTCGTGGCACAAGCTCCCCGCCATCCCGTCTTATCGATAATCTGTCCACCAGCCACAATTTCTCCAATCGGAGGCGTGGCTTGGAGCTTTCTGGCTAGTTGTCCTCGTAACCTCACCTTCGAGAGCTGCAACCAGCCTCAATCGCAATCTACAAGTGCGCTCTCTGCCCAAGAGATCACAAACAAACGCCGGCAAGAAAGAATTGACCGACTAGCCGTGAACATGGCCCCCAAGCGCAACGCGCAGACCGTGGTTCCCACGACGCCCACGACTCCCGTCGTGCCAGCTACGCCAACCACATCGACGCCCACCAAGGCGAAGGCGTCCGCTTCCTCCGCCAACACATCCGAATGGCAGCGTGCTTTCAACAGCCTGATCGATGGCTACCGCAAGACTCCTCAGCGTATCAAGCTGATTGATGTGTTCATGGCCTTCCTCATCGTCGTCGGCGTCATTCAATTCGCCTACTGCGTCCTCTGCTCCGACTACGTACGTTCGAGATGACGGTGGTGCTGGACACGGCATGAACAAATCCACGTTGCTAATACATATCGAACAGCCTTTCAATAGTTTTATCTCGGGTTTCAGCGTGACGGTCGCTCAATTCGTTCTGACTGGTATGCCCCCTGCCTCGTCAAATCACGTCGATACAAGCCAAGAACGAAGACTAACAGCACACAGCATCCCTTCGCATTCAGACAGTCGAGGCGAACAAGACAAACTTTCCCTCTGTATCGCCAGAAAGGTATAGAACATTTCAGAATGTGCTGCAGGGCTTATGCTAACACGCTCCTAGGGCCTTTACCGACTTCATCTTCTGCAGCTTCCTAGCGCACTTCTTCGCCATCAACTTCATCAACTGAAAACAGAGGAACTCATTGTAGACGTGCCAGGAAATGAATACCAAAAGCTGTTTGATGAGAACCACCAGACCCCGAGAGGTCATATCCATGCCAGCCTGGTGACTTTTGTAGGATATGGAGCAGGCGTTGCTTAGAGCGGCTCGTCATTATAGAGCTCTAACAGAAATGGATTTCACGAACGTTAAGACACAGTCCATAAGCAACACTGGCTCTATTTGAATCGTGAAAATCGGCAACTTCTCATGTGGTTCTCACAGCATCTACTCCTTCGGCGGCCCTGCCGAACCTGTCCTTGGTGGCCCGCCAGCTTTAGGCGGGGGAGCGACTCCCTTTGACTTCTCTCCAGGGCCATCAAGCTCCCGGCTCTTCTCTTCCTCCTCCTTGAAGTAGTCGTCCATGAGAGCCTTGTTTGGACTGTGCCCATGCCGCTCCTTCTTTTTGCCCCTCGGCGGCGCAGCACTCCCCGTAGGTGGGGCGTCCACCATTTGCGCCGGTACCAATAATTCTCCCCCCGACGGCGGCGGCCCATCTACGGCAGCCGGTACCGATGGGTCTGCGCCAGGATATGCCGGCTGCGCACCGGCGAAGTAGTCGGCATCGCCTTTGCCACCGTCAAACAGCGTTTCCCCAGGAGCTGAGACGGGTTCATTCAGCCCAGCCGGGAGCCTGTGGAGGGCGCCATAACCCAACACGCAGCCCAGAGCTCCTTCCCCTCCCCATTCTCTGCTTGGTTGGATGGTGACTTCTCTCGCGACATCATACTCGTTATTGTAGACGTAGAGCCTCAAGGGGCGGCCGATGTGGTCGTCGACCAGCTCGCTAAGGCCGCTCTCACCGTGTAGCGCAGCCTCCGGGCTGCCTAGAATGTAGTCGCTGTATGGGAGTAAACCAGCGAGGTCGGCAGGCGAATTGGGTGCGACGTCCAGCACGTGCCATATGTTTGCTGCGACGGCCAGGGGCGTCCACTGGAGAGAGAGGCCGAGGGAAGCCGAGTCGGGAGGAACAGAGACGTGTAGCTCACGCGTTCGTTGGCCTTTTGCACTCCACAGAGCGAATGTCACTGAGCCGCCTGCACAGTTGCGGATCTCCTGGGCGAAAAGCGAAGCGTTCGGGTTGTCCTTGAGAGGGATGAGAGTTAGCTTGACGGAAGCGCGTCTACCGCAGAAGGCCAAGCCCATACCAATGGCCGCCCGTTGATTCCAATGATGAAATCAAACCAAGGTTCAACGTGCAGCTCCAGATTGGCATTCCTCAGGACTTGGAAGCCGAAGGAGCCATCGCGGCTTCGCTGGGTGGGCTGCTCGCCGTCAAGCCTGGAGAGGTAGCGGTTCAGAGCGTTGAACATGATGCGCGATTGACTTTGTCCCCGGAATTATCCACAGCGCAGGTATAAGTGACGGGAGGATCGTATACTGTTACGTTGCTAGTCGACAGGGTCAAATAGTAGCTGACGTGACCTAAGCTAGGAGTCCAGTGAGGTCCCTCGGGCAAGCCAGGCTGGCATCTGCACCCCGGGGAAGGTCCGTCAGCCTTGCAGGAGGCCCAAGCTCCCGACCCACACGCCCCGTGCTAAGGATCCTAACGTGGGGCACCAAACCCAGCGTCCTCAGCCTCGTCTACGTGAATCCCGGCTCATACCTCTCGATCTTCACTTCTGTGATATTCTTCGACCAGCTTTTGGACCACAAAAACGTCCTCGAAATGATCAGCCACCTGAACATGTGATCAAACATTTTCATTCTGGGCTTGAAGGCGATGCAACACTTGGTTCGAATCGTTTCTAGCATGATCACAGGGCCTCGGCCAGACGAGGCCAAGATGAAGCCTTCACCCATTCTCCCTTTGACTGATGAGTGCCATCATTACAGTTCGAAGAACGAGGTTCCTTGGGACTTGCAGAAGTATGACCGCCGCCTCTCTGTTTTGTCGAATTGTACTGACAGAAATAGATATTTCTCACAACGATACTCGATTTTTCAGTATTATGATGATGGGGTCTACTTGACAGACGATGCATGGTTCGGCGTGACACCTGAACCTGTGGCGCTGTAAGTCATCACTCTGTTGATCATTGAGTACTTCCAGGGTCAATCTGACCTTTTCGCAGTCAAGTTGCCCACGACATGGCCGGCTCCAGCGCCAAGAAGCGAGTCCTTATCGACCTCTTTGGCGGCGCGGGTGGCAACACCATTGCCTTTGCACTCTCTGAGCGCTGGGATAAGATCATCTCTATTGAGAGGGATGGGCCCACCCTCGCATGCGCTCAGAGCAACGCGGCTCTTTACGAGGTTGGCGAGTACATCACCTGGATCCATGGCGACTGTTTCGAGTACCTCGACCGCCTCCAGAATAACCCGGAGAGTCTCGATGAAGAGCTCCGCGTGGACACAGCATCTGCCGTCGTTTTTGCTTCTCCGCCATGGGGCGGCCCAGGCTATCGAACGGCAAAGGTCTTTGATCTGAGTTACATGGAGCCTTATCACCTGAAACAGCTACACGAAGCATGCGGGGAGATGGATCACGCGCTGTACCTGCCGAGGACCAGCGATCTCAGGCAGATCGCCAGGCTCGCACACAATGATGAAAAGGTCGAGGTAGTACAGTATTGTATGAAGGGAGCAAGCAAGGCTCTCGTGGCCTATATACCCGGTGTCGTGAAGGCTTCAGAGCCTTAGCACGAGGATACAGACAGCCTCGGAATGTAGACAGGCTGGACTTGATTTTCCCCAAACTGTCACGCAATGCTACGGTATCTAAGAAATGCTATGCTGTACTCTTACAACGCCTTCGTCACGCTCTTCTCATCAAAGATGTCCCTCAGAAGCGCCTGGATACAGAACTCCCGGTCCAGCGGCGCCATGGCATACGTCGACTCGAACGCAAATATGCTGAGCTGCCCAAAGAACGGACGAAGCACCTTGGCTACCAACTCGTCCTTTCGATCGATTGTTACTTCGTCATTGATGCCTCCTGGTCCCAGTAGGGGGCGTCGGTGTGAGCTGCTCGCGGCCAGGTGTGCTGCTGATTCGCCCTGCACGCCCGATAACATAGTCGCAGAACCCAGCTCCTCTGACAGTTCATCGACCAACGCTACAGGCTGATAGTCGGGCGAGCGGTAGACGGCATCGATGGTATCGGTGACGAATAACCATTCATGGAGTTGGAAGTCATCTGGCGCTGCGCAGATGAGAAGATCTAGTAGCTTGCAGGCCTGGAGGATGGAGGCATTATTGTAGGTTTCGGATGCCTTGCTGTGGTCTGGCGCCACCACGGAGGACATAGCAGCATGAAGCTCGGCATTGATGATGGGCCAAACCATAGCCAGGTGAATGGCGCTCGTTTTGAGCACCAACGCGCGAATAAGCATAAAAATCTCGGCCCGTGTCATGGAAGAGGGAGAGGAGGTAGAGGTTGCTGCAAGAAGCTCGACAATCTTCTCCATGAGTGCAGGAAGATCCGCCACGAACGTGTCGTCGTTGGCAGCGAGAATCAGGGTTGCGATGCGACGTAGGTTAACCTGAGTCTTTCGGTCTGCCTCAAGTCGTGCCGATGTCGCTCCTACGCCAAAAACAATACCGGCAGTGGTGGGCGGCGTGATTCGCGCAAGTATCTCAGGCATACGTTCCTTGTCGCTCACTAGCCATTGCCTCAACAGTGGCAGCCAGTCGCTTCGCACAAGAGTGACATTCGTGCTGAAGAAGCGGTTGTCATTGAAAGCATCGCCCAAGTCCTTCCTCCATGTCTTCTGGTTGTTCGCCAGGCGAGAAAGCTCCTGCAGAAGTGCGAGGGTGCTATGTGTGACAGTCTCCGGGAAAGCCTTTGCCCTGAAGGCTGGACCGACGACATTTGCTGATATGGTGCTGGCGGCCGAAAGCACGCGGTCGTTCTCAACGAGAACTTTCGGGAGGCTGGGAACTATGGACGCGAGGATGGCGACAACGTCATCGGCTCTATCGACAGGGTTGGCAATCACATCCATCGTCGATCGTCGGCTAACGTCTCGAGATTTTTCGCCCTTCTCGTTCACAGATGCCGCGTCAGTGAATGACATGGGTTTTGTGGTGAAAATAGCTGTCAACAACTTGAGGAAGAGATCCTGAGAAACGTTAGCAGGGCTTCAACATGATCCAGAAACTGCGGGCTTACCCCTAACTCGCGACGCATCTTTCGCTGCTCCCCGAAGTTGGTATTGTCGACTTTCTCTCCCAGAATGGCAGCAAATTCGAGCAAGCTGGGCAGGGTCTGGCGGTGCGGAAAGGGGTTGGCAAGCAAGTCCCTGAGGAAAGCCATGCAGTCTTGCCAAATCTCGTCCATCGCGTCATCCTCCAAAGATTTGGCATACTCTACTAGGAAAGTGACCACTTCGACGTCTTGGAGCGAGATGGTGAGCGTCGACCGTCTGGAGGGCTCGAGAGCCTGCGGGTTTGTGCGACTATAGATGGCATTGAATATAGCCGGTATGGTGTGTCCAGGTCGCGATCCATCCAGCGCGGGGAGCAGTTTGAGTACTTCGACACTGCGCACGCTCGAGGGATGTCCTACGGCATCGCGCCAGATGCCAATGACCGTCTCGAGGCACTCCAGTGTTTCGGCAGCAAACAGGTGCTCAAGCAGACGTCTTGCCCTGTTTCGCATACGTAAAGAGGTATAACTGAACGACGAGGCTGAAGAAGGGTCCTGGCTCCTGGTATCTGTCCCTTGACCCCAAGACCAGATGTTGAAACAGATTCGCACGGCGTCTTGAAAAGCGAGATGAACCGTAAGCCTGTCGTTTGCCGTCGCACTTCGAGATTGATGGCCTTCCGAGGCAAATACGCCCGATACCATATTTCCAAAGAAACTTTGCTGTTGGTCGGGGCTTTTGGCAACGTGCGCTCTGGCTTCCTCTACCAGGAGACGGTCGTGCCCGCGGGCCAGGACTTGTTCCAAGGCGTTCAGCAGTGATATCAGTGTTGACTCAGGCGCACTCCACGAGTCTGATCCATGTTGATTCTGTTTCTTGAACATGTCCTGTAGACCTTGGAACGTGCTTGACACTTGCCTGCATAATGTCTCGACCAAAGGAATCAGGACTTGAAATATGGTATCCGCATAAAGTGGGAGACACTCAGTCAAAAAGTTTACCCAGCTGTCGAGAACACCACGGCTGCTAGGTGCGCTCAGACCGGCCTGCAAGCACTTGAGCAGGGCCGGCGGTGGTGCAACAGTCCGGGCCCGGGACTCGGCCTGAACGGATGGTCTAGGACCTCGAGCAGGGTCCATACTTATCTTACCGCGCTCAGACATTGGTGAAGTGGGCATCTCCGGGATGGCTGAGTCGCGGATCTTGAGTGTGGCCAGGGTAACGTCCAGCAATAACACCTGGACGTATGGATCGCTGCCTTCAAGGAACTGGCCCAGCCGTTCGATCAGAACGTCCTCCAAGTGAAGCTCCGATAATCCCTGAGCATACGGGTTGAGGAGAATTTGGTGGAGGAGAGACAATGAGTATCGATAAAGTTGCGAAGCTCGCGCATTTGTGTGACGACGGGAAACGCTGCCCCCCTCGATACATCGCATGCAAACCTGCAAAAAGAATTCTTGGAGCGATATGTCGCCTTCCTTGCCCACTGTGTGGTGTGAGCGGTGCCTGAAATGTGGAGGGAACAATGGCACTTACCGATGCCAATGAGTTCTGGCCTAGTGGCGTCTACGTTGAGCGTTGTCGAAGCGAGCATGTGCCATATTGCCTCGGGTCCCCAACGGAGGACGTTCGATAGTGCCCTTAGGTGATAGAGGCACAAATCAAGGTCATCCGTGTCTGAAAAGGTTGTAATACCATTCTGAGCTCTTTTGTCGCCGGCCCGACGCTTAACGGCCAGGTATTGCAGGGAGCAAAACTTGCGAACAAATGTGAGGAATAACCTTAAGTCGTCAGCTATCGTCTCGGGCTGCTGCCACATCAGTACTCACTTGTCGACGCCGACGAGACTGTTGAGCCATGACTTGATTGTCATGAACAGCTGAGTTCGCTCGTCAAGAAGAGCGTCAAGCATCAGGAAGAGCGGCCGAGTGAGCATCACATCATAATGATCTGCTCCAGCGAGCCTAGGCAGAGGCGGTTTCTCCGCCATCGGCGTTCTCGAACCCCGTCGATCTGTCTGAGTATCTTGCAATGTGTGCAACCAGAGAACGGTGAACCGACGCCCGGCGTCCGCAGGTCTGGCGGCGAAGGCGCCTGGCGTGTCATTCTCGACAATAAGACTAGCCAGCGCGGCCTCGATGTCTCTGCTTTGCGGCGATAACGCCGACTGCAATTGCCACAGCAGCCGTACTGTTTCAACGTGAAACTTGGGCTCGGAAATGGAAAGATATGACCATGCATGTCGCACGATGGGCAACACCAACGCGGAGAGATCCTCCAGAGTTATGCGTTGAGCAAAATACAGGTTCGTCGACAGATAGAGGACCGATTTGAAGGCTGAGAAGGGAAGCGCCGACTCCTGCTCAAGTCTCTGATGCAGGCAGGCCAAGAGACGATTTGTGTCGATGTCATAGGCTTTCGGTGCTTTGGACAGTAGTGTGGATAGAATCCTGCCTTTCGTTCCCAACTCCGTGGCTGGGCTCACCAGGGCATCACTGACAAGCTTGCCCACTTTCTGGACCAGAAGCTCGCCGACCTCGACTGGCGAGAAAGGCGCAGGTGCGGCATCCAGGTTGCCTTGTTCATTGACATAGAATGCCTTGACACGTTTCAGAAGCTCAAGGGCCGGCAGCGAAACAAGTATGCCCTGTTCCATGGTACGCTTGGGTTTCGAGACGGTCGTCGGGAACGCCCGCTCGGGAACCAGCTCGAGTAGGGACAAGACGATTGAGAGCCCCCTATCGATGAGTTCATGGAAGCGGCCTGGAGTGTCGTGCCTCTCCTTGGCATCTTCCAACATGCAGAATACGCTCAAGGCTGTCAGTGGTGCGTGTATGGTGATCATCTCTTCCTCCCTGACATTGAAACTGCCCAGAATGAACTCGACAAGGTCAAGCTTGTCCAAGCGCTGTTCGATGGCTTGGTTGCCGGGAGCGAGGGCCTGGGCAAGTAGGCTGATCATCTCACCATAGATAAGACCACTCTCAACACCATCAAAGAAGACGCTTGCACTTCGAAACACCTCGTTGAAGTCGTTCTTGTTGGAGGTTAGCCCCTTGTATTGCCGGACACTGTCGACAATAGGCAAAAAGACCTCAGGTACCACGAGGCCGCCGATCTCCCACCGATCCATAAGAGAGAGACAGATCCTGTAAGGTCTGGCCCTCTCTGCGGGACTTGATTCATCGCTGGCCTTGATCATGGCCGACAACGCCTGGGTCAGAGCTTGTAAGCCATAATCCTCGAAGTAGCTCGTTTTGGAGCTGAGAAACTGGTTGTGCTGTTCGACGGAAGAGGGTGATTCTGGAGCACCCTCGTTTTCGTTCTGCGAGGGATCCGGACCCAGGAACCACGCCCACAACCGTCGGTTTAGGCTCATGTCTCTACGGATAACCACGCCAGCTGCAGCTTTCAGGAGGAGCTGCAGGTCGGCTTGCTTGATCCGGGTCTGTAAGACCTCAGAATGTAAAGGCAGATGGCTGACGAGGAGGTCGAGGAAGCCTCTCTGAATCAAAAGTTGCTCATCAGCCATGCCGGCAGCAAAACAGCGCAGCAGCAAGCCGGGCTCTGGCGCCGTAACGATGTTGCCGAGCTTGGTGAAGGGCCCCGAGCTCCGCGTGCCATTCTTGCCTTCAACCTCCTGGCTAGAGGTTTGCGGCAAGGCTTCTCCCAGCTTGGGCAAATTCTTGACGAGGTACGCCAGCGCGCCCCCTCTCCTGCTGTGGCTGGTGATGGATGCTAGGAAAAAGCATTGCCAGAAGAAATCGTCGCCTGTCGAGTGTGTTGGCGTGATCTCTTCGCTTCCTATCGGTCGTATGGCAACCTTGAAGCTCTGCATGAGCTTCAATGTTCTGTCGAAGTCCTCGCTTGTTTCCTCTTCCAGGCCTGGAAGAAGGGCAAGGACAATAGACTTCATAGCGGGACGTAGAGCGCGGGGGTCGAGTTCCAAGAAGTGCCGTTCAAGTAGATCAAGGTAGGGCGTCCGAACCGAAAGAGAGGCAAAAGACAGCGTCGTGGCGAGACCTGGAAGATAGAGAGGAAGATCCTTGGAGAGGCCACCAGGTCCAATCACGCCAAACACAAAATTATAGACCTCGAGGGTCTTTTGATGTACACCTGAGGGCAAGGACGGGTTGAGACATTGCGATAGTCGTTTGGCGACGAGGGCTTTTGAAGGGATAGTCGTGATAGACGGTTGTCTAGCTTGTAGAGCCTGTGCCATCGACATTAACTAAAAGCCGCGATTAAGGTACCGTCAGGAGCTGATGACCTACCCGGAGGAGGCGATTGAGAAAGGATATGTAGTCCGCCCATTCCTGCAAGGCCGTTTCGAACAATGTCAGGGCGCGCTCGACGCCGGTAGCGTACTTGCGGTACGCCTTGTCGTGGGTTGGCGCATCCTCTGATCAACCATCAGCGAAGTTGAGTGTGCCAACACAGAGGCGCAACCTACCGGAGCCAAGTTGGTTCCTCCACTGTCGCGGTATCGGGGAGTCTCTCCCTGAACTCTCAGGCGAGACGGACCGGCGGCCGGAGCCTAGCTCGAGGGTCATGGTTATTGTACGAGCTGTGGTTGAGAGGGAGGTCGAAGAATCGCATGGGGGTTTCTGTCGTCTCGAGCTTGCGGTTCTCCGAGTATCATCGCTTCCAGTGACGACGAGCGGGCCGGTGCCGAGAGCGGCGCGTCTGCGGTTCGATGGAGGACGCCGTTGAGATCAACTTGGCTTCTTGGAGCAAAGACAGTTCCCTGAACGCCACGAGGGAGGTAAGGGTCCGAGAAAGACCATGAATATAGCAATCAGGTAGGCAGTAGGTACCAACTTGAGTCGTTACCTAACGAAGGCAGCTGGAGATGAAGGCAACCGACAATTAGTGGTACGTCACGGGTGAAGGACCCCTGGCGGGAGGCTCATTCGAGCTTCTGATTGGCTCTCGTCGAGCTGTCTAGGTGTTCTTTTAGCGGCTTCGGTGCCCCTCGAAACACCTCCGCTGGCCCCATCCTTGGCAGGTCCGGCTTGAAATGCCCGGCGCGCTTGACGGGCATCCATCCATCAGGTTGGGTCCGCGGCCGGTCTCCGACCTCATGGCCTCCCCTCACACCAACCAGGTCTTCTCCTCCGACAACCACACATCGGTGCGACACTCTCTTGACTGCTGCATTACATCGGGGCAGTCGACGACCGCGGCGAGAGGGGCATTATGGAAGCACGACTTACGCATGCTCGGATAGAAGATCACAGCATCTTCTTGCCTGCCCGACACAGCCAGGCATACACCGTCCCACTCTGAGCCGGTTCCCGTTCGGACATGTTTCCGCTTGTTCGACGATCTACACACTGCGAAGCACAATGGGCGAAGGATTAAACAACGAGCGTGGCCAGGTCCATGAAGAGGCGCCCCCTCCGCTGCCCCCACGGCCACCAGCCGTCACCAATCCATCGATAGAGTCCAAATTGTCGGCTGTCGCGACAACAGCCGTCACCCCAGTCGAGATCCAGACCCTTTCCTTCCCCGACGGCTCCAGAGGCACATTCTCGATACCGACTGCAGGTGGTCGTTCCGATGCAACGCCGCCCTCGCCCTCCAGTGGCACTGTCACGCCACGTCGCGGTCTCGGAGGGACAGAGGATTCCATGAGCGTCACAAGCTTCACGCCCACCATGAGGCCAGCTGGCGACATTGCGAGCCTTCTGACCGGAGATTTCAATAAGAGAAGTCCGGCATGGACTTTGTTGCGATCGCAGTCTGCAGCCGTGCTGCCTTTTGAGACTATGAACATGGAAAAAACGCACTGGGCTCTTGATGGCTTCGACCGCGAGTTTGAGCCGTTGCCGGACGAGGTTAGCGGCGACTTCAAGGATGAAGACCGTTTGATGCTCTGGAAGGCGAAACTAAAACACTACATGATCCTCTCTTCGGCTGGCAAACCGATCTGGAGCCGCCACGGCGATCTGGGACTCATCAATTCCTACATGGGCGTTATCCAGACCATCATCTCCTTCTACCAAGGGGCCAAGAACCCTTTGTCGGGCTTCACGGCTGGTAACACGAAATTTGTCATTGCGACAGAAGGGCCTCTCTACTTTGTCGCCATCAGCAAGCTCGGAGAAAGCGACGCGCAGCTGAGAGCGCAGCTGGAAGCTCTCTATATGCAGATTCTTTCCACGCTGACACTTCCGACTCTACTGAACATCTTCGCCAACCGGCCCTCGACAGATCTGCGGAGGCCACTCCAGGGAACTGAGTCGCTTCTCTCCTCTCTTGCAGATAACTTCACGCAGGGGTCCCCGTCAGCACTGCTGGGAGCTCTCGAATGCCTAAAGCTGCGCAAGTCTCAACGTCACGCCATTAACAATACGTTCCTCAAACAACGGACCGACAAACTTCTGTACGGGCTTGTTGTAGCTGGCGGGAAACTCGTCAGTGTCATCCGGCCGAGGCGCCACTCACTTCATCCCAGCGATTTGCGACTCATATTTAATATGCTGTTCCAATCCGGCGGCGTCAAGGCCGGGGGCGGCGAGAACTGGATTCCACTCTGTCTTCCCGCATTCAATAACCGTGGCTACCTCTACATGTATGTAAGCTTCCTCGACGGTGTTGACGGGGAACAAGTTTCGAGATCGCCTGTGACCGATGACGGAAAGCCGTCCACTGAGGAGATCGCCATCATTCTGATAAGCCCGGATAAGGAATCTTTCTTCGAGCTCAAGCAGATGCGCGACTCAGTGGCGACGACACTGGCCAAGAACGGCCAGCTCGCCCTCATCAGAGCTGCCGTCGAAGCAGGTCGACCCCGGATCACGGATATGGCACCAGGCGGACAAATCAGCCACTTCCTCTACAAATCACGAGCGAACGTTCAGTTCAGTATGAGCGCTCTCGACCCCATCTTCTCTTCGCAGATGGCTCGACGGAGACTCATGACCCTTTATCACCAGCTACACTCTGCCGTTCATGCCAAGCACTCTCACATGAAAGTCCTCCATTCCGTCAGCGAAGATGCTACGAGCCTGGCCTGGGTGACACCCATCTTCGAATTCTACTGCGTGGCAGGACCGAATGTCAGCCGGGCCATGATCACGCAGGGGGCGAACAAGGTTGTGCAATGGGCAAAACGCGAGGAGGAGCGTCTTTTCATCATTGGAGGAGGCGTTTTTTGAAGCAGGACATTACACCGGCGTTATTGACCACTGAATTTGCTCGTTCTCGTCCAATACTAGCCTACAGCATCACCATGTCTGTCCCCTCCTCAGTGTTCATGATGGACTACTCCTTCGCTGCCCGTTGCCACCATGCTCCTTCTAATTCTAGCCCAGAGTCGGCATATTTCAATCTCCGTACGCCCACGTCTTTGCAATCATTCCGTGGGCGGGCTGTCAACTTGGACTTCAGCCCCCGGAACCACCCGGAAATTCGCTGTTTGGCGCCAATCCTCTCCTTCGCCCCCTGCTTCACCTGTTCATCCTCCTTTCCTGTTTGATCCCTTGGGCCAGTGTCTCTCGTCTTCCATCTCCGCAATAGTGGCGTCAGTTTCCGCTGCAACTTCTCCTCGCGTGCCAAGGTATCGCGCTCCTGTCTATCGCTCTCGTCCACAAACAGGTCGTCGATGGACTGCCCGAAAGGAATACTCAGACATGGTAAACCCCATTCCTCCTTGAAGTAGCTCGGTCTGCTTTCTGAACTACTCGAGGAGGCTCGCATCGGTCTCTGATTGCTTTGACTCATCTTTCTCTCTTCCGTTCCCTCGCTCTGCTCGCCACGGTCCGCGATGCCTGAAACCGTATCATGTCCGTGGCTGTCGTCGTCCGCGCCCTCTTCCCCATCTTCTGCGAGGCACTCGGGCCCAAAGAGTGCTGCTGTTACCTCCTGAATGGGGAGGGGCAGTGTGTGAGGCGCTTTTGACCGGTATTCCATGGAGGATTCCGTCCTTGCTGTCGCCTGAAAACATGACCTCGTGGGCGGCGGGGCGGCCGGGAACGGTTTCTTTCTGGATGCTGGTCGAGGGTCTGCGAGTATAGTGCCAGAGCGATTACCCGGGATGGCGAGGACTGGGTGGTTGCTACTGCATGCTTCAAGGCGAGGCATCAGGACAACTTGAGATACGCCGCTGCGGTGCGGCGTTGACAACGGAAATGACAAGTCTGCTGCCGAACTAGACACGGAGGTTCTTGAGAATGTTGGAAAAGTACACCTTTTTGCCGCTTCCGATGTTGGTGTAAGAAGGTTGGCATCACAAAATGGAATAGCTGAGAGTAGAGGCCCAAGCAGCGACTATAAAGGCATCGACCGAAGCAAATTTTCAATGAAAAGGCTTCAGCCTGATATTTGCATGGACTGGCTTGGTTATGGCATGAAGTGGCTTGCAGCGCCGTGCAGACTGTGTACTTAGCCTCAAAGCCATCATCAAGCCGAGTCGAGATGCAACGCCCAACTACGGGTGATAGGGGTCGTCTCTTCAGACTGCATTAGGTAACAGGGTTGGCGGCGAAGCCTGGTAAACTTGAACTTTGCTGTAATACCTTGTTCCTAATTCTCTCGTTCAAGGTCAACAAAAGTCCAAGTCCGCACGCTCCAACATTACATCCTCAGCTAATAATGAATAATACCGTAGCCCAGCAACAAAACCAAATGCAGCCAGAGAACCAAGACAATGATGGCATACACGATAGCCATCGTCCATCATCTTTTTTCCAGAAGCAGCACCCTGATACAACCAATGCATAAGATGCCATCGTCTAGAACAAGACCTCGGTTAGTGGCCGCTGGGTTGGCTCCGGTGAACATAAGCCTTTACAGCCCGTCGTGTATCCTCGACCCATCTCTTCAACCGCTTCCCCATGTATGCCGAATCTGCACCTCTGGGTGGTTCGTGAGTCACGGCAGACTGTGTACTGTCCAATACGACGTTGTTCTCCGGATCTTCCCTGCCTTCTTCGCCCAGCTCCTCTAGCCGCGTTTCGTCTCGCATTGCTCGCTCTCGAAGGTGAAGTTTCGACTGTGTAAGGCGAAGCCGTAGGTTCGATATCTTCTTCCTCAGCCCCCGTGTGGGCGTTCGGGTGTCCGAAGTGAGACTTCCCAGTACACTACCTCCGCCATCGGTCGACAGACTTGGCCGGTCATCATGTTGATCGATTGAGGGAGCAAAAGAAATCCTGCTACGTGGGGTTTGCACCGCTGAGCGAGCTTCCAGTGGCCCTCTCTTGGGTGTTGTGAGAATGTACCGTCTGCCTTTTCTCTGATATGTACGCCCTTGGGATAAAGGGGACTCGAAGAGATCGGCCTCTACAGGGAGCCTCTGAAGTAGCTTCTCATGCACCACTTTCGGGGGGTAGCGGCGAACAGTGCCATCTTGATCATCTGGCCCACTCGGCAGTCTCCCCCTTGGGTGTTGGCACGACGAGAGACCAACCCCTGGCGTGACCTTTTGCTTTGCGAGTGGATTCACGCGGTCGTGGGTAGCCGATGTTGTACCTTCTGCATTGGACGCTGTATTGTTCCTCGAAGGTCCAAATACGGCACCCGAATTCAAATGCGATCCACCCCCAGTATCAGTCAGCGCCGTCTCAGGGGTACTGGGCATACGAGAAACGGTCCGAGGGGTAGAAAGATCCGAAAGGTAGAACGGTGAGAAGCTGTGTATGAACTGTTCACTGTCTGGAGTCCCGTCGACACGCGAAGCAGGAGTTGTCAGGGGGCGAGGCAAGGACGACGATGTCATCGTATGGCCAGAAATGGACCTAGAAGTCCCGACCCTGTGGGCCGGTGTCACCGGCTCGTCGCCAGCGTCAACGGCTTTGCTGTGATGCCCGGTCAAGGACCTCTCCAGAGTTGCCAGCCTGGTTTTGCTGATTCTCAATGCGGCTCTCTGCCGGCGATGTCGACGAAAAGAAGGCTTTCCCTTGCTGCTGCTGTTATCAGACGTTGCGTCATCCGAGTGTGCAAGGTAGGTGCCCTCTTGGACCTGAGCACCGTCCTCCTTTTTTGCGAACGGTGATCTGGCTATTCTTTCTACCGAGGAAACGAAGCCTGCGAAATCGGTCAAACCTGGATCCAACGAAGTATGAAGGCTAGTCCGCAGTAGTGCAGCAAGGGCTCCGTGTGAAGAGAACCGTTTTGAAGTGTTCGCATCTGGGGACATGTCGGCCGTAGACAGCTTGGCGAAGCTGCCGCGAGAAGGCTTCGAGTCCATTCCCTCAACATCGCTTGGCATGGTATGGCCCGGATCATTCAACGAGTATTCGATTGGTAGGCCAGCATGTCCAGTATCCAGCTCCAGAGATGGCAGTGTTCTGATCACTGCCGGCTTATTGGTGGGCATTGCAGATGTCATGGCATTGAGGCATGTACCGTCAGTTGCTTCCCCCGTGGTCATGTTCACTTTCGCTTGCGTATCTGCCAAATTGGCTATCGGGGTCCCATTGCGCGACACCGAGTTACTACTTTCTCCACTTTGGTGAATGTTGAGCAGCCGGGGGTTGTTTTCCATAGTTGGAGAATCCTTGTCCGTGGAATGTGTATCTCGGGTAGATGCCTCGCTGAAGTCCTTCACCGAGATGTCAATGACGGCGTCCAAGCGAGCCTGAGACTCATCTCTGAGTACCAACGGCTTATTGAGGCTTGAGGCACGGCGGGGAATCGGCGCAAAAGGGGGCGCTGGGCTTCTAATTGGCATGATGGGAGGGGCATAATGATCGAATCCCTCCGAGTAGTCGTAGTAGAAGGAGCCCTGGGACCGAAGTGCCTGAAGCGGGACTTGAGCCGATGCCGAACGGCGGTAATTTCTTGAGGCTGACACCAGGCTTGAAGACCTGGTACTGTAATCCGGGGAGAAAACCCGAGAAGGCTCGGAGTGCTTGCTCGACCATTGCGTATTACTGCGGCCTCTGCCAACCCTGTGGCCAAGATTGCTCGGGACATAGGGAGCTGTCGAGCTTTGGGATATGCCGACATGGACTCGCTGGTGATCGGGACGAAACGAGATGGGTGGAGGCCGGCGATGTCCTTGAGGGTAAATCGGCTTGTAAGAGCCGTGGACGGTCCTCTACCCCTTCTTGTTAGCGATCTACCCAATGAGGTATCTGACAACGCAGCAAAGCGCACTCACATAAGAGACACGGTCAATCCCAATCATTCTACTGTAATCAACGCTTCCATTTTCGGTCAGAGCAGGAGAAGACGGGCGGACGCCGGGTCTCTTCAGCCTGGTGGGGTACGGGAACGGTGACCGGGGTCGCTGGAGGGTGTTTGTACTGCATTGACTTTGAAAAGTCCCTGAGGACTTGTGGCTTGGCAAGTGCCGTGAGCTGCAGGTGGTCATGGAATACGACCGACGGCCGTGTTCGTCAAAAGGTGGCGAGAAGGAACGGTAGTAGTAGGACGGCAGGCTGTCAGAAGCGTACATGGAGATGATCTCCGAGGTGGTGTCTCTGTAGGATGGAAGACGTCTACGGTCGTCATGGCGTTTCGAATGATGACTCTGATGTCCCTGGTGTCCGGATAAAGTAGACACACTGCCATCAAGGCTAGGCCTCGGCCTCGGGCCATGACGAGAGATGGCTGACACAGGTGCCGGGGAGGATCTGATGGAGAAGACACTGATGTCTCCCGTCTCCGTCGTGGTCTTCAGCATGCTCTCGAGGGGCCCAGGAGACCGTAGAAACTTGACATTTTCAGACACGCCTCTCAAAGGTCGGCGTGTAGGGAAGATTTGTCGAGACTGAGACTGGTGAGCCGAGTAATTGCTGTGCAAAGAGCCCTGGCTCATGGAGCGTTTTGTCGGGGCAGGCTCCTCCATGGTGACATTGATTCGAAATATCGCGGGGCGAGGGTTTTCCAAAACGTTGGGCCAAGACAGAGAGTCGGTTTGTGTACAGAACGAGAAAGATATGTTGGAACACCGAATAAACAGATGATGCGGTGATCGGTCGCTTCAGTCGATCGAGTCAGCTTCTGAGCCACCTCTCGAAGGTGAAGTCAGAAACATATGGCAACGAGGAGCCAGTCGACGGGAGCATGCTGGTCCATTTCGGAAGGGCGCGACATCCTTCTTCCTGCAGGTGCCGCCTGACCGAGTGGAAGGGCCCAACTGATCGCACCTGCCCATGTGTTGCTTTGTGTGCAGGTGGTTTAGACCGAAGTGACGGAAGGAGCTCGCGGCACACGTGGTAGCTGATCGTGCCTGCCATATTCCTTCTCAGAGTTGGTTTGAGGCACAATTAGTACCTCTGGTCAGCGACATGGAAGGTGCCCTGAGCCTACCTTATGGAGGCCAAGCCGAGACGTCTGGCACCTTCGCCGATGAAAACACCCATCATCATGCGTGGGGATCATGTCAACATGTGGTGCGAGTGAACAGTCAACGTCTGACTTCTGACCTGCCCAAATCAACGATGTGCGTTGTTGTTGAATTTGATTGGATTGGATCATGTATACTTCTCGTTTCCTCCGCCAGCTTCAAAGTCTATGGGTGGCCTGTCTCGACTTCCCCATCCACTACACTTTGTGTGCGCGAGATATATAACCGGTGAGAGGAAGGTCAACTCAGTGAGAAGAGCCATGGCGAGAGGGGGCCAGCTGGCTGATACTTGGCTCGCATCCAGATACATGACCGAAGCGGATACGCGGAGAGTGCCCCCGAGCCTCCGTCGAACGTCGGCGCCAAGTCTGGGAGAAACGGCGGCTGTGCTGCCGAGTCAATGTGTCCTTTCCGCCATCTTACCCCTGACAGCCTCTCCACACGGTTGCATCCGGCGCTTCCCTCTCTTTGGCAGCTGACGGGTCATCATTCACTCCTGGTAGGAGAGGACCAGACTTGAGTCAGGGGAAGTGAACACGTCCCGTTAATGCATCGATACAGCTCGGTGAGACAGAGAGGAAGTAGGGGGTTCACAGCCTCGGGCCTAGTAGTGTACAAGTACCCTAAATACTCCAGTAGGGCGTCCAACAGCATTTGTAAGAGCTAAAGGGGGAGCATTAGTGGCGGCGTCTGCCATTGCAAGTCAAACCAGGGATTCCCTCGCCTCCTGCAATGGATTATCAATCGGCTCAGCATGCGACTTTTGGAGACTTTTGGGGGAAACGGGGGCGATCTTGGGAGGTGGCTCAGTGGAGACGCCCCTCTATGCAACCACCCCAGAATCGGACTATTCCCAGCCTGCTGTTTCCTAAAGGGGCAAGCGGTCATCAGTTGACCCAATCAAACCTTCCCAATCGCCACACGGCCGATGGAGCAGCAGCAGCTCGGAGCCACTAGAGCATGCCGCGCTGAGGTGAGTGAAGCCAGGACCCTTTTTGACACCTGTTCTCTATCGCCCGAGGAAGGTTGGTCGACTGCGCACTCGGGAGCTGCCATTCTGTCCTCTACCTATTTAACACTCCCAAACCCACTTCACCAACTGGAAACCTCTCCTCTTCTCCAGCCTGTGTATCTTCCCCAACTCCTTCCTCTACTTTATCAATCCATCCCAACAAAGGTAAGCTCCATTGACCCCTTCATCTCAAACGACAGCTGCGAGCTCTTGCGTACCCCTTGTTACCCCTCCAAGTAGGGGACCCTGAGGCAGCGAGCAGCGCTGGCTGACAGCCACGCATCTTGAGACGCTGATCTTTCCTCCTGGCCTCCAGAAAGCTGACTCCCGCTGTCTACAGGGCTCAAGATGCATTGCAAGCGTGTCGCTTTCGGTCTCCTCGCCGCTGCCACGGCCGCCTTCGCGGCTGACGACTCTGATGTCGTCCAGCTCCAGAAGGACAACTTCGCCGACTTCATCAAGGGCAACGAGCTCGTCCTCGCTGAGTGTGAGTTATCCCATCTGCCATCTTCCGCCACCACGCTTGCCTCGTACTGACATCCTGTCCAGTCTTCGCTCCCTGGTGCGGCCACTGCAAGGCCCTTGCCCCTGAGTATGAGGAGGCCGCCACCTCCCTGAAGGAGAAGAACATCAGACTCGTCAAGGTCGACTGCACAGAGGAAGCCGAGCTCTGCTCCGACTACGGTGTGGAGGGCTACCCTACCCTCAAGGTCTTCCGTGGCCTCGAGAACATCTCCCCCTACAGCGGCCAGCGCAAGGCTGCTGCGTACGTCAACCCCGTGATCTCCTTCCCGCTCTGACGGAACACTAACCGCTGTCCAACAGCATCTCCTCCTACATGGTCAAGCAGTCTCTGCCTGCCGTCTCCATTCTGACCAAGGACACTCTCGAGGAGTTCAAGACCGCCGACAACGTTGTCCTCGTCGCCTACGTCGACGCCTCCGACAAGACCTCGAACGAGACCTTCACCAAGGTTGCCGAGAAGCTCCGTGACACCTACCTCTTCGGTGGCGTCAACGATGCTGAGGTCGCCAAGGCCGAGGGCATCGAGGCTCCCGCCATTGTTCTCTACAAGTCTTTCGACGAGGGCAAGGCCACCTTCACCCAGACCTTCGACGCCGAGGCTATTGAGGCCTTCGCCAAGACGGCCGCCACTCCCCTGATCGGTGAGGTTGGCCCTGAGACCTACTCGGGCTACATGTCCGCCGGCATTCCCCTCGCATACATCTTCGCCGAGACCCCCGAGGAGCGCGAGACTCTTGGCGCCGCCGTCAAGCCCATCGCTGAGAAGCATCGTGGTGTTATCAACTTCGCCACCATCGACGCCAAATCTTTCGGTGCCCACGCCGGCAACCTCAACCTCCAGGCTGACAAGTTCCCCGCTTTCGCCATCCAGGAGACTGTCAAGAACCAGAAGTTCCCCTTCGACCAGGAGAAGGAGATCACCCACGACTCCATCTCCGCCTTCGTCGAGGACTTCGTCGCCGGCAAGATCGAGCCCAGCATCAAGTCTGAGCCCATCCCCGAGACCCAGGAGGGCCCCGTCACGGTCGTTGTTGCTAAGAACTACGAGGATATCGTTCTTGACGACACCAAGGATGTCCTGATTGAGTTCTACGCTCCCTGGTGCGGTCACTGCAAGGCTCTGGCTCCCAAGTACGAGGAGCTCGCTGCCATGTACGCCGACGGCGAGTTCAAGGACAAGGTCGTCATCGCCAAGGTTGACGCCACTCTCAACGACGTCCCCGATGAGATCCAGGGCTTCCCCACTATCAAGCTGTACGCCGCCGGCGCCAAGGGCGAGCCCGTCACCTACTCGGGCTCTCGCACCGTCGAGGATCTGATTGAGTTCATCTCCGAGAACGGAAAGTACAAGGCCGCTGCCTCCAAGAAGGAGGAGGCCGCTGAGGAGAGCCAGGCCGCCCCTGCCGCCTCGGAGGCTAAGGAGGGCGAGGAGGCTAAGGAGTCTGCTCACGACGAGCTGTAAATGGTATCTTGGGAAAAATGCGGTTTTATGTCACGGGATGGACCCCGGATTGGGTTGCTATATACCTCACTTGCGTCTCTGTAGTCACGTTGCATTCGGGCTGCAGGTAATGAAAATTATGAGTTAACAGAACCATCATCCACTAGAGATTGCACGGAAGAAGATTTTCGGATGTCTCTCGCTGCCTGGTCACACAAGGAGAGCTGGATTTCAAACTGTACACATGAGGCATGACTCGCCCACCTCGTCATGTTGTTTTCGTCGAGTGATCTTACATGATACATGACCGTTCTGTGAAATTCCAATGCATCCATCCCATGATTCAGGTTCCCGATCGAATTATGAGGCATGCGCTGCTCCTGACAGCCATCGTCTCTACTTCCTCTTGCGCTCCAAAGCATCCATCTTCTCCTCCAAGACCTGGACGTAATCGGCCACGCGCTGGACGGACTGTTGCAGGGTCTGTGTTGGATCGGTTAGCACAACTGCATCTCATCGGCAGAACATTGCCATGTGACGAGTATGACCAGGATCGACGAGCGACGCGGGGAGTCAGGTGTGGTTCTACTGTAGAGGAGACCTGCGGGTATGTGTGCTTGCGAGTGTATGGGCATGTGTAGAGAAAGACGCTGATCTATCAGATGCAGAGACGCACGTATATATCATCGGTCAGGAGCTCGTTCGCGAGCTTGTATTCCTTGAGGAGGTAGGAGTAGACGCCAGCGCCGGCGAGGGTGCTGCCGAGGAGGAAGCCGACGAAGCTGTACATTGTGGTCTGTCAGTCTATGCATGCATGAAGTAGGTCGATAGTGATGAGATTCAGGAGGAGAACAGGCTCGTTAAAGCTGCTTGTGTGCAGATCGACGACAAGGGATCGGGAACAACGTACCCTCCACGGAAGGCTCCCACTGGTTTCCGTGCAGGCAGAGCTGTGGTGGCGTCCCGGAGAGGGGAGGAGGTCTGGAAGGATCGGGCGGCAGAGCGCATGGTGGGGGCGACACGGGGCAGAGCGCGGGCGCCGCTGCTGGCGAGTATCCTTGAGGCCATGGTGGATTGATGTGTCGAGCTAGAGTCGGGGGTGAACTGACTGCGGGTGGTGTTGAAGTTGAGGTTGCGCGGTGCCGGAGGCTTGGGGAGCTCGGAACGGGGTGGTTCAGTTTGGGGCTACGTCGACGGGTTTGGGGTCTGGCAACCGGCGGCGCCCGGGAGCTGTAACGACGTGCAGTGTGATTGGCCAAAACCGGTTGATGCTAGCCGTGAGCTCTGGTTGGTCATAAATCAGAGCTCCGTCATTTTCCAAAGTACTCATTCGTCGCGTCGCATTCGAGATCGTGCTCCCTACAAATGCTTCTTCCGGCACATATCAATCGCCATGTACAGTAATAATTTCGGCGTGATCGAGCTCGCCAGCACGAAAACAACGTCTGCCCCAGGATGGGCTTACATTCCAGATACGGGCGTCAACCCCGCTGCGGCGCTGCAGCCTTCGAACCGTAAACGCGCCAGGAACCAGGGACCAAACCTGTCCGGCGCAGACCTCTCAGCACGACAAGAGGCAAAGATCCGCAAGGAGCTGGAGACGCTTGACCGCGACAGCAATAGAGACATTCCTGTTCCACAGAAGACCGGCAGCGGACGAGGTACGAGCACATGGTCCTCTCGAGCAACGGTCCACTAACTGTCACGGCTACAGCAGCTAGCAAGAGCACGCCAGCCATCCGAAAGATCCTGCAGTCTCAGAAGACCTTCGCAAATCACCTCGACGACTATGGTGCCCTGCTGGCGCAGACCGATCACAGTCCTGCGCCGCACCCAAATCAATATTTCCAGAAGCCGCCACATCCCAATCAGCACACCAAGCGGCAGGCGCAAGCGACCCAACCAACGAAGAGGCCACCTCAGCCAAACCAACACACAAAACGCAATGCCACCTCTGAATCGGCGTCGGCCTCGTCCAAGAAGGCAGAAAGCAGCTCAAGATCCAGGGGTCGCAGAAGCATCAAAGCCGAACCAGAGCCGGAACCAGAACCTGAGTCTCAAACGGGAGGGGACGCGGATGTTGACATGCTTGATGCTGTCGACGACGAGAAAGAGGACTCGGGCCCCTCGATTCTGACACCTTACGAAAAGCCACCCCCGCCATCACATCCCGGAGACGCTGATCCGCTCCTGGTTTCGGTCATCCCTGATCTCCCGAGCAACGAAGAGCTGCGCAGACTGCTCGAGCACCCGCCGCTCGCCTACGGTCAGGCGAAAGCGAGTTGGGGCCCCAATGACAAGATGTATCCCGTCCGCAAGTTCTGCGACGTCTGCGGGTATTGGGGACGCGTCAAGTGCATGAAATGCGGTACGCGAGTATGTGCGCTTGAATGCCTAGAGGTGCACCGTGAAGGGTGCCTCCAACGGTACGGTCTGTGAAGAAAATTAGGTGTGTATGCGTTTTGCAGAAAAGGAAAAGGGAACATCGGCATTTCCAGGAGTTTTAACATGATACCCTTGTTTTTAGCACGGAGGATAGGCGCGGTCCACATATGAGAAATACGGTCATGTTCACATTTCGCTTGCAATGGCGACGATCTTTGCGTCTCTGCAGTGTATGGTATATCGCGACGCGGCGCAGAGAGTGACGGGCCTGTCCCCCCAAACCAGCAGAGGGAACCACCCCAAATGAAGCCCCTTGGCGCCCAACCATATCCCGAAACCTTACTCGTGGACATCCTCAGAACGGCTGCGTCAGAAAGAACTCAACATCGCCCTTGGTTGCGCCGCCGGAGCAGACAGCCCTGAACGTCCCAGTCGGACACACGGCCCTGGCGGCGCGCACGCAGCGCTCCCATCTGTCCTTGGCGATGTTGATCGTTGCGCCCTCACGCATGGTCTTGAGCGAGAACCTCGCCGTGCCCGCCTCGCCCTTCGTCTCAGTTGGGCTGCCCCGGCACTTCTGCACGGGGCCGGCGATGCCGCCTTCGCAGATGGCCAGCTCAGCGACGGCCTCGTCGTGGAAGACGATGTGTCTGCAGTATGTCAGTGGACTACATCTCCTTGACAGAGAGAGGGGGGGGGGGACGCACGCATGACGGTCCATGCATTGTGTCTCGAGCAGTGCGGTGTCGCTAACCCCTGTGGACATGCGCATCTGGCTGACCTCGAGGTACTGTTGTGGGACAGTGAAGCGCGGAAGCGCAAAGGCCGTCGAGATGCTCCATAGGAGTAATATGGTGAGTTGTGTTGCTGAGGGCATCATGATGAGTAGGTTGTGTGTCTCGGGTATCTAGTTGTGTGATGCGGTGTGGTGTGTAAGACACGGTGACTACCACTTTTGCTTTGCCTGTGGGATGTAATCGTCGGAGCAAGGCGACGTGACTGCAGGATGGAAAGGGCCGAAGATGAAAGACCGAAGACAATATAGGCCGTCCGGACGGCAAATCTTGTTCAGCGAGGGAAGAAAACACAGCTCGGCTGCGGCGCAAAGGAATGAAGGTGACAGTAGATTGTCGAAAGGAACGTATAGCCCAGCCAAAAATGGAAGTCGAGAAGCTTCTCGAGACGCAGAAGCAGAAAAGAAGGGAAGAGCCGCAAAAGGGATGGAGTTGAGGGAGATCTACAGCATGTGGCAGCTTAATAGACCAGGTCCTAGATTCCTGACATCCCTTGCCCAGCTGTCCAAGCTTGCCGGGAACTTAATCTGAATGATAGTGAGGGGAGCAAGCAACCATGGCATCAGCCAAGCGGAGATACCGTGGACTGCAGATTGCGGATTCACTCTAGGGGAAGCAAGCAGCGCTGCACGATGGAGATGCCAAGTGGTGTATATAGGTACTGTCATTTTCTCACCCTGGTCGATCACCCTGCGGTGGAGGTGATCGTCCAGTACAGCGTGCAAACAGCGTGCGAACAAGCTTTCTTCTCCCCCTACATGAGTTGCGTGATGCGACAGGGCATGGGCTGGAAACGTCGTCGGCTGAACCAATCGAGGCATATCGTGGTGCTCATCCGACGCTGAAACTGTAGCCAAGCACTTGTCGGCTTTGGATGAAACCGAGCCCGGCCGGGGTCGACGTCGATCCATCCGCCGACAGCCTGTGCAACACGGGCACGGAGCAGCTGGTCCACCAAAGGATGCTGAAGATGAGGCGGAATCGAGGCAGCGGTCTGGTTTTGGGATCATTCTCGTTCGAAGTTTCGTTGGTCTGGCCACGGCTGGCTGCGCCCGAACCCACGCCTACAACTTGAGACCGTGAGGAGTTCGGGTGAGAAGACCACACCGGTCCATCCGGGGAAAAGGACAGAGCCTGGACTCCTCCAAGTAGCACATTCGTTAAAAATCTCACTCTGGTCAAACTTCTCTCCCACAGTCAACACGAATATCATGGTGATTGTGCCCTCAGGCAAAATTGGATGTTCGAGTCAGACACAGCAAAAGTATTGTGGACGATCCGCGAATTGAACGCGGGACCTTCAGCAAGCAGGGTGTCCTAAGGAGGACTCAATGCTAAGCAGATGTCATACCACTAGACCAATCGCCCGGGTTATTGTTGATGTCTCATCTCAACTGTGTGCCTATATCACACGATCGGTCGGGTTCACTGGGGATGTCTGAAATATCGTGAATTGATTCTCATGAGGCGCGACTCTGGCCGCACACGCCACAGACACCACAGTCCCCAGCGTTGACGTACAGTGTATCTCTGCAGGTCTGACTCTTGCAACTCCATGCGCTTGGGACGCTTTCAGGGACCAGAACGTTGGAGCACATGCTGCAGGTGACTGAGTAAGGGGGATTCGCGAAGGAGCAGACAACGCATGTTTCACCATCGTTCGCCACACTAGGTTCCGCATGGCTGATGGTGTTGTCTGTGTGATCTTCAGAAGTATCCCTTTGATTTGTGACAGGATTGAAAAGAGGTTCCGCGTCGTCTTCTTCTTCCTTGATCGTAATGGTAGGGGTCGACTTGGGCTGTTCCTGCGCCCCTTCAACAAGCCGTTGAGATTGCTTGGAAGAAGCTTCGGTCTTGATGAGCATTTGGCTGTTGTCGGAGCCTGCAGGCTTCAGGTTCAGATATGTCTGTCGCCATTGTTTGACACCCTTGAGCTCCTGCAGCTCCTGCAGTGCGTCATGGTCGTCGGGGTCTTCGTCTTCGCATACTTTGATCATGTTCCGTCCCTTGCCGTCCAGGAGCTTCTTGCCATCCAGGTCGATAGCGTCTTCTGTCTTGACATCGGTGGGGTCATCCTCATAGTCGCTGTCGTCGCTCACCTCCTCTGCCTTGATCTTGATGTCCTCTTGCTCGTCCTCCTCCTGCTTCGGCTTGTCAAATCGTGCAAGCGCAGCAGCGGCGCGAAGCTCACGACCACGTGCACTTCCAGCCACGCGTGGTTTCGCCTGTGTCTTTTTACCCTTCTCGAGCTTGACCTTGGTCTCTTCATCCGCGCCCAGTGCCACGCCGTTTGCGCCGAACTTCTTCAGGATGCGTCTCTCCTTCTGCTCTTTGTATGAGAGCTTCGGTTTGGCCTTCCTTTTGCGGCCTCTCGATCTAAACGTACCGCCGCACAGGTGCTCGGGCAGCGCTTCGCCCGGAAGAACTGTGTTATTCTGGAATTCGCCTGTGCCCAACAATGCACCTCGTCCCCAGAGACCTTCGCCGGTGTAGGACCTCGACCAGAGTCCGCGCATTTTCTCGGCGTATTGATTTCTCACTTGCCAAAATGCTCTCGAGTGATTCATCTGCTTGCAATGGGCCAATCTTGGGTGTCGTCAGTGACTGAGCCTGTCCTAGGGGTGCAGCTAACCTTACTCGTGCATCATAACCATCTGGACATATTCGAAAGGCAGCCAACGACCAGATCGCGACTTGAGTACGAGCTGCACAACCTCGCCGGCGTTGAAGTTGCGACCAACAAACTCGGGGTTCGGCTCATACTCTTCCAATGACATCACCGACAGGTGGTCATCTTTCATGATAGGGACTGGAAGGTGTCAACGAAAAAACCGAGTGGGAGGTCTGGGACATCATGGTGAGCTTACGGCATTGTGCTGCGATACGTTCAAGAAAATCTTGAGCAATCTTCTCGCCAGGCCCCTTGAGCGGTTTGATGAAGACGATGCGGTCGTTGGGGTGCGACTTCCTCGTGTTCAGGCGTTGTATCCCGATCGGCATCTTGTGCGGCTGGCGATGCAGTCAGAAACAGAGAAGTCCGGTAGCAGCATGTGCCGTAACGACATGCAAGACACAATGGTTGACGAGGGTCGCCACTGGGAATTGAGTGAGACGTGTCGCGATTCACACCGAGGACCGAACCTGACGCGAGCTCACATGACTCTTGTACAGTGTCTTTGGGGAGAACACTGTCCTTTTGGGCACCAAGTTTGCGCTACTCATGTACAGTGCGAGGCTGTCATAGTCAAGGGGTCCGTTGATGCTGGCCTGACGAACACCTCAAACAAATCGCAGCGTTGGGATAATGCTGCTGCCTGACTGGTAATTTTATGGTGAAAAATGCGAAAAAAATTGGGATATGCAAAGTGGCTCCGAGGCAGTATATATATGCAAGCAGATGCTGACTACCTTCTTCTTGCACCGCCCGCAGCCGCATCGCCTCGTTCTGCAAGCGATACGACCTCTGTGATTCCCGCAGCCTCCTGCTCCTCTTCCAGAGCCGTGATCTCCTCGCGGCTGTCCCACCATTTCTCTTCGCTGAGCTCGAAAGCCTTGGACTTGATCTCCTTGACCGAAAGGGTATTCTCGGGCTGGATACCCTTCCAACGCAAGCTGGTCATCAGAATCTCCTCCCACTCGTTGGAAGTGCGCAGGAAGAACTCGCGTCTCGACTCGAAGGGCTGCGAAATATGGTTCAGCATTAGCACATAATGATGAAGGGCTAACGGGGTTCATTACCCTGGGATGCGGCAGGCCGTCGTCCACGGTCGTCTCCGTGGTCTCTGTGTCGTCCTCCTCCGAGACCGTCGTGGCGGCCGTCGACTCCGAGTCTGGTACGCTGACCTCGTCGTCCTGCTTCTTCTTCCGCTTGCTCGGCGTATAGAGGTTCTTCTTAGGCTCGTCGTCTGACATCTCCATGTCTTCGTCTTCCTCGTCATACTCGTCGTCTTCATCATCCTCGTCATCGTCGTCTTCATCCTCGGATTCCTGGATCTAGTTAGCATGTCACATTCCATGTGGGGTTTGAAAGGGGTTGCACTGACAATCCAGTCCTCGACGGGCCTGTTGAAGATCTCTTTGCAGCCGTCCATCTTGCCGAGGTCGACTGCGTACAGATCGTCGAATGTGAACTCGCGGTCCTTCTGCTCAAACGTGCCGCCGTAAATATACAGTACATCGTCTTGAACAGCCATCTGCGCATTGAAGCGAGCATGTGGCAGCTCCATGGTGACGGGCATCTCCCGAACGGGCTCCTGGGGCTCTTCCTCCTCGGTTGTTTTGTCCAGTTCCATGCCCTCGGCATCATCGAGGGACGCACCCGTCTCCAGGGCAGCTAGCTGCTTAAGCAATTCGTCCTCACGGTCCTGTCCTCGAGCACGGCGGCCACCACCACGTTGCTCTGTTGGGTTGGCCTTCTTCTGCTGGCGAGGCTTGCGGAGCACCATGGGGAAGAAACGGTTCCTCTCAATGTTCCAGGCAAACAGCTCTCGGAAGAACTCGCTGTCCATTCCCTCCTCGCTGGCTTCCACGTCGTGGACACCACCGAATAAGATGCCTCTACCCTTGTGGAACGTCATTGTCGTGCCAGCCCGCTTGGGGTTGGGAGAGTTGGCAGGCTTCTTGCGCCGCTCCCAGCGAATGGTCGGCAGTGTGTTTGGCGCAGAGCCTTCCGGAGGCGGTGACATTCTCAGGAAGAAGCAGTCTTCGTGTATAAGGGGCTTCAAGATGTTTCTCTGACCCTGCGACGCACCCTTAGCTTGCTTGTTGGCGGCCACGGTCGTCTTGACCCTGGAGTAGCCTCCATACAGCACAGCGCCAGTTTCAATGGGTAGGAAAGTGAAGGACGATCTCGCGTCGGGCTTCAGCTGGGCTGGCGGCAGAGTCGGGCTGAACCAAGTGAAGTTCTGCGTATCAAAGATCCACAGGTCAGATAGATATTTGGTTTGGTTGGAGGTATCCTGGAAGCCACCGAAGAGAATGATGTACTGCTTCCAGTACGTCATGCGGTGGCCGCTCCTCGCCGGCGGGGTCTTCCCCTTGCACTCAATCTTGGTCCATTCCCTGGTCGCAGGCTCGAGTCGCCAAAAGTCAGAGTAGTGATGGAAGGTGCCTTGCTTGGGGGAACTGAACTCTCCGCCGAAAAGATAGACGTGACTGGGGTTCGAGGCCCGGGTCCAGGCATGTCCCGAGCGCGGCAAAGGGGCGTTGGGCGAAGTGACGGTCCTCCACTCGTCGCGGTCGATGTAATAGATATGCAAGTCGTTGTAGAACTGGGCCAGAGCACCGTTGAAATACTCTCCGCCAAATAGCAGCAGATTGTTCCTATCACAAGGGGAGGCAATGAAACAAGAGGCAGCGCGGGCCCGGGGGGGCCCCTCGCTGACAGTCTCAGTAATCTTGAGGAACTGCTCTTGCTGCTTCCTGTACTCCTCCAGGACCTGATCCAGGTCTACATCTTCGGCATCGCTGCCGTCGACCTTGGAGGCTTTCGCCTTGGCCTTCTTCTCACCCTTGTTCGCCTGCTTTGCCTTTTTGGCGGCCTACTCTGGAGTATTAGGCATATTCTTCAGAGGCCTCGGGGAACTTGCGATATTACTCACAAGCTTGGCCTTCTTCTCGTCCTTGTTCTTCTTATCTTTGGCCATATTGATAGCGAAATGACAGTGAAGATGCTCTCTAGATCACGACAGGATTATGTGACGAAAGGAGACGCCGTCAATCGCGGGGCAATGGACAGGGGGCTGTAAAAATTGTGAACAGATGAGGGGACTGTGCGGGACATCACAGAAACACAGTACAGCAGTCCTCATGAGCATGTGCCTATACAGTGTCAAACGCCAGCCCGTTGACTGTTCATACCCCAATTAAGTGAAGTGGTCACACTGGTCAGTGACATTGAATTGATTCATACCGTGGAGTCGTGTGATCACGAGGTGAAATCAAGATGCCCGCACTTCTTTTTTCTGAAAATATCAAGACGATAGCAGACAGGGGAAAGCAAGGCTCGCATATCTCCAGCAGATGATGAGGTGAGTTGCCCCCGCCATCCTCTCATTCTCTCTCTTGGATGCTCCTCAGATCGTAAAGGGGAGGAGCTTGGACCATTCCGTCAAGTTGAGCTCCGAGTCGGTACCTTCCATTACCTTAGGTACCTTAGGTAGGTACCCGGGTTGCCCGCCTGCCCGCCGCCCCGGGGCTCTGTTTTAGCGCCCAGCGGGCTGTGGAACGCAACGTCATCGCCGTACGTCGCGTCGCAAGACCGAGGAAGCCGCTGATCTTGAGGAAGGAGCTTGGGAGCTGAGCGCATCACCACCTCCACTTACTTCCACTAACCTTTTAACTCCAGCCTCCCGTTACGTCTTCTTCCCTTCACATTTCGCACACTCACTATTTTACATATGAATGACGGTGGTCGCATTTATCCCTTCCCGCCTCCGACAAGCAGATAGCATTCAGTCGGCTCTTCAGGTCCCTTCTCCTCGACCGCCAATTGCGGCTGCCTGCATTCCCAACCAACACGTTTCAGCTTGACGCCCGCATAGAAGCTACGAGTCTTCTCTGATCATTCCCAGCACGTACAACGCGACCCCTAAGACGGCCGAACTGCGGCATGGCGTCCACCAACACAGTCCCACCAAACTTTGGGGACGGGGACAAGGTCGCCACGGTACCATCAGGTAAGCTCGAATTCCATTGAGACTTAAGGTCAAGCGGCCCCCCACTGGAACCCAGGCGCGGTCAACTACAAACTACTCGGGACCGACATGGCACGTAATAAGAAGAAGAAGACGAGCGCAGCGACCTCGGCCACGAAGCCCAAGCTTCCACCACAGTCCACGTCCTCTGACACTGCAACAGAGCGCCCAAGTACTCCTCCTACACGACCCACTGCTGAGAGACACGAGTCCAGTCACGAGTATACCGGAGCTGTAAGTTGGATCTGGAGATATGCGCGCGTTATGCAAAGTAGTACTGATCTTTTGTCAATTCACAGGGCGAGGACGCGACTCCAAAGAGCCCGATACGTGGGCACATCCGAACTGCTTCTCAACAACGCAAGGACTCTCTTAAGAGGAGCAGTGCGGAAGGCTTGGGTAACGGCCATGCGGGTAACTCGGCTACAAACGGGAACGGCAAAACATTTGCTGACGCCGTCGTCAACGGAGTTGATGGAGCTGCGGAATACAAGACCAACGGACATTCCAAGGAAGAGGAGGATACCGGATATCCTCCTCTGTACCTCGCTGCGCAAGGCCGAAGCCGCCATGAACGACATGCCTTGAGGGCTGGCGGCATCCGGTTTGCCCCTCTCAAGATTCCCTTCGAACGTAGGCTGCAGATGGGTGCTGTGTTGTTCCACAGCTTGACCATCGCTGGCCTGGTTGCCTTGTTCTTCTTCTTCGCCGCCATCCCTCTGACCTGGCCCCTCCTGGTCCCCTATCTGATCCACCTGTCCTTCTCTACAGTGGCTTCTGATGGCTCACTGCGGTACCGCTCCGAGTTCATGCGCTCACTCCCCATTTGGAAGCTCTTTGCGGGGTACTTCCCGGCCGAGCTGCACAAGACTCACGATCTCGACCCCACTAGGAAGTACATTTTCGGCTACCACCCCCACGGTATCATCTCTCACGGAGGTTGGGTCTCCTTTGCCACGAATGCGCTCGGCTTCTCTGAGAAGTTCCCCGGCATCACCAACACCCTGTTGACGCTGGACTCCAACTTCCGCATACCCTTTTACCGGGACTGGATCATAGGGATGGGTATTAGATCAGTGTCTAAGGAGTCCATTTGGAATACCCTAACTCGCGGGGGCGCCAACAACGAGGGAATGGGCCGAGCCGTCACCATCGTCATTGGCGGTGCCCGTGAGTCCCTAGAGGCGCAACCTGGCCAGCTCCGTCTCATCATCAACGGAAGGAAGGGCTTTATCAAGATGGCCCTTCGGACGGGTGCCGACCTTGTCCCCGTCCTCGCATTTGGAGAAAACGATCTCTATGACCAGCTGAGCCCCAAGACGCACCCCTTGGTCCGCAAGTTCCAGATCTACGTTTTGCGCGTCTTCAAGTTCACGCTGCCGGCACTCCACGGCAGGGGCATCCTGAACTACGACGTGGGCATGATGCCATACCGGCGGCCACTGAATATTGTGGTCGGTAAACCGATCAAGGTCACCACACCGGGTACACCTCAGCCGGAGCAGGCCGATATCGACAGGTTGCACGAACTGTATGTTGCCGAAGTGCAGAAGCTGTGGGATGCGTACAAGGATCAGTTCGCCAAGGATCGTACTGCGGAGATGCAGTTCATTGCGTAGGGGTGTTGATAGTTAAGGATGATGGTTGTTCCTTTTGTTGCTGTATTAAAATGGGCTCGGACTTTGGCGCAGTGGCAGGTTCCAGGGTTCAGTTTTCGAGCATATCATTTATATGACCTAAATGCTATCTTGTACTCGAGACTTTCAGATCACTATGGTTGTGTGTATGCGTTATCTTACATTACTTCAGTGAATCGAAGTCTACGTGGGCCTAGTGATGATAGGATGGGAATTAAAAAAAAAAAAATCCGGCTGTACTGCGTAACGTTTATCTCTTGGCCTTGGATGCAAGTTAAGGGCGGCACGGTTCACCCCTGAGACAGGGTGTGCACTTTAGACCCCTGACCTGGTCACATGACAGCGCGCGTCTAATGCGATTTCTCTGACGCGCTCATGCCTCGGGACTCTGGCGAGGAACTCAATTCGCAGGGCCATCGCACGCCTTAATCATCATCTCTACTTCACTGCTCACCAGCTAGCCAGCAGATCAGTGAAGACCGTTCCATTCTGGATCGTCTTTCTCAACCATGCCTCGGACATCTCCACGGAAGAGAGCCCAGCCAACAGCTGCACCCGCTGATCCAGACGTGAAGCCTCAGCGCGCCCTCGCCGAGGTGAAGGCCGGCGCGAAGGCGGCTGCGGGGGCCAAAAGAAAGGTCAAGGACGAACCCGAGGAGGAGGCGGAGCAAGCAGCCTGCGACAGCTGCGGCGAAGGCAAGGAGGAAGCGGACGAGAAGCCGGCGAAGAAGAGGAAGACGACAGGCAAGGCAGCAAAGATGGAAGACATGGCTCCCCTGGCAGCGCGGACTGCGGTCTCATCTCTCAAGAGAGCGATGTACATTGGGGCTCACGTCAGTGGTGCGGGAGGTGAGTTTGCTCCATCAACGCAATGTTTCCGCTCTGCCGACTGACATGATGTTCAGGTGTTCAAAATTCCGTCACAAACGCCACTCAAATCGGCGCCAACGCATTCGCTCTCTTTCTCAAGTCTCAGCGGAAGTGGGAGTCGCCACCCCTGGCCCCGGAGGCCAAAGAGCAGTTCCGCGCCCTGTCGAAGCAGCACGCCTTCGACGCGGCCGCCCACGTCCTCCCGCACGGCTCCTATCTCGTGAACCTCGCGCAGGCCGACGACGCCAAGGCGAAGCAGGCCTACGGCAGCTTCATCGACGACCTCAAGCGGTGTGAGCAGCTCGGCATCCGCCTGTACAACTTCCACCCGGGCAACACGGGCGGCGCCCCGCGCGACGAGGCCTGCGCCCGCATCGCCGCGCAGCTCAACCGCGCCCACGCCGAGACGTCCACCGTCATCACCGTGCTCGAGAACATGGCCGGCGCCGGCAACGTCGTCGGCACCCGCTTCGAGGACCTGCGCGACATCATCGCCGCCGTCAACGACAAGGCCCGCGTCGGCGTCTGCCTCGACACATGCCACGCCTTCGCCGCCGGCTACGACCTCCGCACCCAGGCCGCCTTCGATGCCACCGTCGCCGAGTTCGACCGCGTCGTCGGCCTGTCCTACCTCAAGGCTTTCCACTTCAACGACAGCAAGGCCCCCTTCGACTCGCACCGCGACCTCCACGCCAACATCGGCACAGGCTTCCTCGGCCTGCGCGCCTTCCACGCCATCGTCAACCACGAGCCCTTCCAGAATCTGCCCATGGTGCTCGAGACCCCGATCGACCGCAAGGACGACAAGGGCAAGTCCGTCGAGGACAAGCAGGTGTGGGCGGACGAGATCAAGCTCCTCGAGAGCCTCATCGGCATGGATCCCGAGAGCGACGAGTTCAAGAAACTCGAGGTCAAGCTGCAGGCCAAGGGCGCCTCGGAGCGGCAGAAGATACAGGAGCAGGTTGACAAGAAGACGGCCAAAGAGGCGAAGAAGTCAGGGGCAGGCGCAAAAAAGGGCGCGCCAGCAAAGAAGGGCGGAGGCAGGAAGAAGAAGAAGCAGGAGAGCGACGACGAGGATGACAGCGAATGATGCACTTCCTTACGATGAAGAAGATGTATGAATAGAAGCCTGTACACAACTGTATACCAATGCCGCCCTCAGGAAGCGAGGGTATCACGAAACTACAAGAAATATGTCGCCGCCACAAAAGTGCATACAATCTGCCTCCAAGACAAGCCCAGAACGCCGCTTTCATGTCTCATGACCGTGCTGCCAGCATCTCCAGACAACGATTCACCTCCTCGTCCGAGCATAGGCCTCAACCTTGCCGACCAAGCTCTTCAGTCCCACGCCCTTCTCACAGTTCTTCTCCAGCCACTGTTCCATGCTCTCCCTCACGCTCCTCATGCTCCGCAGCGTAGGCATCTTCATCCCCTCCTCGGCCTCGACAAAGGACCCCGGGTTGAGGAGGAGGTCGAAGCACCGGCCCCAGATGTCCGTCTGCCAGTACCGCTTGAGGCTCTCCTTGACGCGGTACCTCCTCCCGCTGCCGATGCCGCCCTGGTCGCAGCGCACCGTCTCGATGTACTTGCCGAAGAGGAGGCAGTACACCACGCCCGCGATCCCGTGGTAGTCGATCTGCCACGTCCACGGCCGGCCCTCGCGCATCTCTGCGCAGTCGTGCGCCGTCGTCTTCCAGTCCGCGATGAACTGCGTCCCCTCGGCGAAGTTGCGCATGTCGATGCCCCGACCAAAGTCGATGAGCACCATGCCGCGCTGGTCCCAGCCGCCGGTCCCGTCGGCGCGGTACTGCGTCGCCAGGGGCGCGGCATCGCCAAGCGCGTCGAGGCGCAGGAGGCAGTTGTCAGGCTTGAGGTCGCCGTGCAGGACGCCGTGGGCATGCAGAGCCTCCACGGTACGAAGCAGCTCAACCGTGAAGAACATGGCGAGCTGCTCGTCCATGACGGAGGAAGGCTCCGCTCGGAAGAGGTTGACGACGTCGAGGATAGAGCCGTGAGGATGGTAGGGCAGGAACATGAAGCCCTCGTCCTGGTAGAGGTGCATCTCGTGCGCGTAGGTGAGCGAAGCAGCGGCACGGTGCTGAGGCCCGAGACGAGAGTGGGCGACGCGCATCATGTGGAACTCCCAACAAGAGGGTGGTTGTTCCATCTTGAGAGCCTCCAGGGCCCCGCGGGGCCGAACGGCAAACGCACCCTTGCCCATGACCGTACCTTCGTTGGCATCATCTTCGCCCTCTTCCGCAGCCGAGTTCTCCACGAGGTAAACAGGTGCAAAGGCTCCGGCACCTAGCTCCTTCCGCAGGGTGTATGTTGTAGAGACTGCAGGCAGATCCAGAGTCACGATGGGCAAGGCGTTGCTGGTCCTGTCGGAGCCGCTGCCCTTGGCCTTCATGGCTTTGGCTACCCTACGGATCTCGGTGCCCCTTTCGTACTTTTCCGGCCGACGGTCGAAAAAGCCAGGGTACGAGTTGAGCGGAGGATGAATCTTGTTGAGGATTTCATTTCGAACAGCGTCGTCCACGGGGTTGCATTGGGCATCTTTGACGATAGGTCCCTTGGGCGGCAGCACCTTCGGAGCCAGTGCCTTGGGCTGAGGCTTCTCCAGCAACGGTTGCGGCACTTTCCCGGGGCGTGCTTCGTTGTTGATCTCACGCAAGGGGCTGCTCGGATAGGCGTCTAGGCTGCCCTGCTCCGAGGCATCGTCGTCATCCCGCGCGCTGGGTGAGTCGCAGTAGTCCCGGTGTACAGTCAGGACCCCCAGAGATGTTTCTGTTCTCTCGGTGATGGGGGTCATGAACGGAAGACGGTTGTTAGCCATCTCGGTCGCATCCCTAAACGGCCGCATTCTGGGCTCATAGTCCTCCGGGGGTATAGGGATATATCGAGTTCGCGGCTCGTCGTCATCTTCTCCAGAGTCGGCGTAGTCTTCATGGTGATCGTCCTCAGCGTCGTTGTAACCCATCTCCTCGCTGGAGATGGGCTCAAATGCCTCAGGATCTCGAGTATCGATCAAGTCTGAGACTTGAGTATCATTGGGTTCCTCATGTGGCTCTTGGCCGTCGTTGATTTCCGGAATGTGTCGTCTCGTCGAAAAGTCCGACCATTCACTCACACTCTTTGTTTCCGTCGCATCATCGACGCCGTTCTCGCCAACGTCGATGTGTCGAGTAGTCGTCATGGTACTGTCGGCTCCGCTCTCATAGTCGCCGTCCGACTCGTAATCGTCTTCATCGGACGAGCTCTCGACATCCTCCTCCTCCTCCTCTTCCGCAGGCTTCGGGGGAGGCTGGTTGAAAATCTCATAGATGTCATCCGTCGCCGCCCTTGTGTGCAGCGTCATGGTCGGCTCGGCGTTGGCATTCCTCTTCTTCATCTTGGGCTTGGGCTCCGCGTCCAGGTTTGCTTTGACTGCGTCTCGTTAGCAGCCATGAGCTTGCAAGGCATTGCTATACATACTGATCTGTGTCTCGTTGATCTCAATGACCTTCTTCTTCTTGGACTTGCCCTCCTTTTTCTTGATGTTGCCGTTCTCGTCCAGCGCCACGGTCTCCGTGTGCACGGAGAGCTTCTCAGACACCATGTGTCCTAGATTCTCGACATCGACAGCAGGTTCTACATCAAGCAAGGGACTTTCGTCCCACGAATGGTCTAGCCAGCCCCGTGTCATAGCCCACACCTCCTCGAAACTGAGCTCTGAGCCCGGTTCCTCGGGCGTGGGATACAGCACCTCGAGATTCACATAGACGCGCTCTCTTCTTCCGTTCACGGGGTTGACAATGACCTGATTACTCGACGGCATCAGGGTAAGGTGCGATTTTGCTAATTGCGACTGCGCCTTCTTGGACTGGAGATACATAAACGCCAAAGGCCAACCATTAGTCCTGAAATTCATCAACACATGGGCTTGAAAGGGGTCAGAAAGCGAAAGGTATGCACGTACCGTATCCTTGAAGATCTGCATCTTCGGCGCCGCGCTCTTCTTCCCGCCAGCCTTGAGCGTCTCGCCCACCCAGGGCTTCGGCTCCATCACGTTCTCCTTCTTCCGATTCGCGAGAGAGTCGATCGTGTCCCAGCCCTTGGAGCTCTCGCCTCGCGCCGACAGGGCCGGTGCCGAACTGCTAGCATCCGAGAAGATGGACATCTTGGCCTTGCCGGGCTTGGCTGACGCTCCGCCCACACCCTGGCTTGGACGAGGGGCCTGGGGATCTGCGGCAGCCGCGGCGCGAGCGGCCGCGAAGGGGTCGACCTTGGCGGCGAGCGCCGGTCGCACAGTCGGCAACGCCGGTGAGGACGGCTCGTCTGTGACGTCTGTCTGCTGCGCCCTTCTCTCCTCAAACTCCTTGAACTTGCGCAGGAGACGCTGCTGGGGCCTCGCGTCGCGCTCGATACCGAGTTTGTAGACCTCCTCCGCTTGTGCCCAGCGGCCGGCGCCTTCCAGCCACGCGGCGTATTCCTCGTAGAACAGGGCGAGGCCTTCGCCGATGCTGTGCCGCGAGAGGAACAGGAAGGTCTCGCGGGGGCTGTCGGCGAAGAACTGGATGTAGAGCATCCACAGCTTCATGTATCTAGGGTCGTTCTTATACTGTGCCGAGTTGATGAATGTCTTGGTTGCGCGCTCAAGAAGCGTGTGGAGTTGTGACTGAGGGGTGGCCTGGGCCGAGGGGTATGCGTCGAACGTCCATCGCACGTATCTGTCGAAGACGTCGAGAGGGTCGTCGGACTCGGAGAGGCTGGCGACTTCTGCTTCGTACTCTGCGCGGATGCAATCGTTGACGCTCCTGTTACCGCTCGACGGGGGAGTCGCGAGCTTGGAAAGAGGCGAGGGGGAGAATGCTTCTGCCAGCTTTCTTGCCGAACGGCCGCTGGGGAGTGCCTGGATGTTTTCTTTCTGGGCCTCGATGATGTCGAAATTGATGAGGTCTCCGGAGGCTGCCATGGTTAGTGTCGGTACGGGATGAGACCCGGGTCGCCTGGCATAGAAGTTGAGATGTGTGCTGGTGTATGTCAATGTTTGTCGCGGTCAGGGGTGCGACCGAAGGGGGGTCATGAATCAAATGTTTAAGTGGTTGCTGTTGATGTCCGACTCGACGTGTTGTGGCGTGTTGCCGTGGAGACGGGGAATTACGGGGAAATACAGGGGATGCCCACCCACTGAGCCACGCAGCCACAGGCTCCCGTCAGCACCTGTACTACCTTACCAACTAACGCCTGAAGTGAGGCGAGTACAGCACGAAGCCCAGTGCACCGAACAATCTGCTTTCATTTATCCTGTCTATTTTAACACGGCATTCGATCCAGCCTGGGAGACCTCGAAGACATTCAAACTACAGCTTGGCCAACGGATCAGTCCCCTGCTGGGCCTTCTGCACCAGTTCCCACGCAACCTCGGCCAACGGCCCTCTTGTGAGGGCATACATCTTGGCCTGCTCGCTGCTCGCCTGCCGCTTTGCATACCGCGCGGCAATGCCCTGGCAAATGGCCGACAGGCGGAACAAGCTGAACGCCATGCCCCAGTTGAGCTCCGGTGTGGGATCGTAGCCCGACACCTCGGCATACCACTTGACAATCTGTTTCGCGTCCGGCAGCCCCGGCGTGGCCCCGGGCAGGAATCCCTCGTGGGTGTTCGTGCCAGCGGCCGTTGCCGAGAAGAGGGGGTTCATGAAGTTGCACAAGTCCGCCAAGGGGTGGCCGACGGAGGACATCTCCCAGCTAGGGTCATCAAGTCAGTATTCTGCCACGGGTAAGGTGCTGTTGTGAGTGTGGACGTACTCTAGGATCCCGATCACCCTCGGCTCCGTCTTGTGGAATACGAGATTGTCAATCTTGTAATCGCCGTGCATCAAGCCCCCACGGTCCCGCGGCTGGCCCTTCTTGTTGCGGAAGTACGCCACCATCTCTTCAAAGTGCGGCAGGTCGCCCACGGGCTCGTTGGTCTCGACATCGACAGCCGCGGCCTGGCTCGCGCAGATGGTGCCCCACGTCTTCAGCTGCCGGTCGTAGAACCCGGTGGGCTTCCCGTAGCTCTCGAGACCGACGTCCGCCGGCCTGATCCTGTGCAGCTTGGCGAGCGTGTCGACGGCGGCGTGCCACAGCGCCGAGCGCTCCGAGGCCTCCATGCCCGGCATGGCGGCGTCCTCGATGATGCGCCCGTCGAGGAACTCCATGATGTAGAACGGCGTGCCGATAACGGCATCGTCCTCGCAGAGGCAGTATGCCTTGGGGACGGGGACGTCCGTCTTCTCGAGGGCGTGGATGATGCGATACTCGCGCTCGACCTTGTGCGCGGTCTTGGAGAGCAGCTTTCCGGGCGGCTTCTTGCGCATGACGAAGCGTTGGCCGTCCGATCCCGTCAGCTGGTACGTCGGGTTCGACTGGCCAAAGCCAAACTACAAGGCGTCGTGTCAGCACTGGGTCACAGGGCATGAACCGAGTCAGACGGTGTGCCCTGGTGATGAGTGACATACCTGCTTCAATTCAACGGGTGTCTTGATCTCCGGAACATGTTGCTCGATGTATCTCTCCAGCGACTTCTGGTCTATGGGTTGCCGCACGCGACCGGCCATGGTGAAGATGATCTACCCTGCTGGAGTAGAGTAGTCGAGGAGTGCGATGCGGTGCCTCTGAGAATACCTCGAGTCGATTGTTCTTGTTCTTGGCTATGGTACGTCAAGTCGTCGAACGATTGGCTTCCGGAGAAAGGTTGATGTGAGTTGGCTCCCCCTTCCGCTCGTCGGCGAAGTGGATGTGTCGGGCATTTACATGTCGGTCCTTCGAGAGGGTCGCGTCGGGTGTTTCCCCAGGCACGGCAATCCGTCTGCCACGGGATGTTGACGCGGGGGAGGAATTGCTGTCCCGGATCTGACGACATGCCGAGGTCCATCGACCCCATGTGGGGCGCGGATCTAGATAACCGTTCGCGGGTTCGCTACCCCAAGGCCTCTTTGCGACTGATGCTTGCGACTGGTGCTTGATTGGTTCTTCGGCTTTGCGTTTCTTCTACATGCATGGAGAGTACGGCAACAGAGGAGCGTTATATGGTTTATCAATTGAGTGGTTGAGTGGTAGTAATTGGTAGCAAACACCATCCGGCGACGGATTGCTAGTATCGAGTCTATCTCTGGTTTGTGTACTGACACCCAATGTCGGGTAGTCGTTGTTCCTCATCCAAGCTCTCGCGTACTTCGCAGTGTTCTGTGAACCGTCCTCGTCTTCCTCGGCTTCTGTTTTGGTGGGGTTTTCTCCTGCTTTTCTTCCACGCTGTGGTGGGGTCCACGCCAGGTGGTTGTTTCTTTCGCGCCCTCCTCCCGTCCTTGCTTGAAAAACCATGACCATCAAGCTCCGAGAGATGCGACGACGGGTAATGTCGACAATTGTAGATAATAAGAGACGAGAAGAGAAAAGGGGCACAAGTGGGTTGTAACAACTTTGAGAACAAAAGGGGTATCCGTCATTTCGTGTCGTCCATGCATTCTGTCCTTCCAGTGCCTCCAACACCAGCCCTCCCACATGACGGCTAGTGATGCTGTTGCCAGTCCGTAAGCTGTAATTAAAGAGAAGAGAACAAAGGAAAACAATCGAGTCCCAAAAACCAACACCTTCCTCACCATTCATTCCTGGGCAGCCCGAGCCGAAGCTGAGAGGCAAGTCCTGTGTAACCGGCCAGCCCCTTGGAATGATCCGGGTCACCTATATGAACACACATGAGCGACGTACGCAGTAGCGCACGTCGGCCATGCCGGCAGCCGAATATGTTCCTCCGTGCCTAACTCCCCGGGACGCGCAGCAGAGCACTGCCTGTCCCTGCCATCATGACTTCGTGACCGCTAACAAAGGAGATAGGGGTATGTACGCGGCGGAGGGGACCAGAAGGAGTGGAACGTCTAGCCGTCGTCCTCCTCGTCCTCTTCCTCTTCGGCGCTGTCGGGCTGGCTGGCTTTGGGCTTCTTGTTGGCGCCGCCGCTGTCGGCCTCGGACTTCCGTTTATCACCCGCCTTTGCGCCGGTCGGTTCGTCCTTGACAGGCGAGTCGCCAGAGTCCTGCGTCGTCTTGTTGCGCTCAATCTCGGCCACTTCGTCAGCAGTGAGGAAGCGACCACCAGGACCGCGAGGCCGGCGCATAGCGTGGTTATGTCTCGATTCGTGGAGGTATGGCTTCCTGCCCTTGGAAGTGAGTCGGAGCTGCTCCTCCAGCTTTTGGCGCGCCACGCGTCGCTTCAGGATACGATGGAACTGCTTCGCGTTGACATAGAGAGGCGACTCTTCGACGCCGCCGGCTGTCATCTCGGGAGACTGAGGATGCGGCATGCCCGGTCCCTGTGCCATCTGCGGCGGCGCCACACCCGGCCTTCCACCGACGTGGTTCATCATGTTTTGGGCCGGGTTCGGTACACCGGGACTCGTCACTTGACTCATCCTCCTCTGCCCAATGACGCCCGCGTTCATCTGAGGAGACCTGGGTCCCCGGCCATCCTTCTTGACGCCCATTCGCGGCGATGTCTGCATGTTGGGGTCCTGGGGGATGTAGGGGTAGCTGGGCTGCCCAGACGCCGCAGCCGTGGCCGCCATGGCCGCGGACTGCAGGCCCGGCATGGCATAATGCTGAACGTTGTACTGAGGATTATACATGTTGGGGTTGTGTCCTGGCGCCTGTTGCTGTTGCTGAGAGGAAAGAATCGGCGATGATTGAACGCCGTGAGGGTTGATGCTGTGGCTTGTCGGAGACGTAATGTTGTTTGGGGCCCCGTTGTATCCTCCCTGCGTGTGTGCGTTCTGCGCTTGCTGAGGATATTGTGCGTATTCCATCATAGTCGTATTGCGCTGGTACCACGGGTGATGTTATTTCGAATGCGCGGGGTGAGGTCTTGAGAAGCCTTGTCGCACTGTCGATGGCACCAATGGCGTGAGAGAGCGGAGTGAATCCAAGGATTGCTTGCTTTCGCGACAGCAGATGGAGCTACTAGATTCGCGGGAATGCAGTGGTGGAGAGCGAATGAAGAGCGCAAGAATTCGCCGCGCACGTCTGGACCATATAAATCGCCCCGTCTGTTTGGGTAGAGTTGGGCAGACGCGTTTCAGACCCTGTCGTCACCTTGGGCCTGGGTAACTGCTAGGTTGGGTGCTGAGCAGCTCAATCTATTGGATATGCGGGGATGCGCTGGCAGTCGTGGATCTGGTAAAGCGCGCAGTGCGGATGACCGGGCACGGCATATGCAAGCTGATGAACGAGATGCGCGGGGCGGACGTGGTGGGTGGCTGAGTTCCGTCGAACAGTGTTACAGCCACGTGAAGATGGCTTGGGTTGACAGGCGGCCGGGATGAGGCTGCGACCGAGGGAGGGGGGACGTGGGGAGGATGGGTTCACCGGTCTGTCTTGGCGAGGACGTAGACTGCGAACTGCTTTTGGGTGTGTCTCGGTTCTAGGGACGACACCATGTCAGCAACCATGTACTCTGAAGTATAGGAAGACGTATGTATCAAGTGGAAAGGGTGCTGTGGTGGGGGAACGCTGGGCCTCCCGATCACGCCGCCCCGGGTTTGATGTGCTGGCAGTGACCCTGGCACATATGACGGCAGAAGCACCCTTCTGGTCTTGCTGCCCGCGGGCCCGCCAAGGGCCGAAAGCCGCTTGCAGTGATGAAAGGAGGGCTGGTGGCGTCAAGCCGAATGGCAGCCCAGCATCGACCCAGGCCTGTCCCGTGCTGGGACGGACGCAGGGTGCTGCCGCAAGCCCGAGCCTGATAAGCGCTTTGCAACTTTGCATTCGGCATCTGAGGCTGCGGGATGTGCTTCGGGCGTTGCAAGACCCAAGGAGAGGGATCCCTGGTCGTCTGTACCGCCCAGCTGCAGGAGCTCCAGAGCGGAGTAGCAGCATCGGGTGAGGCCGCAAAAGCAATGAAAAAGGCGTCCCCGTAGACTGATTGAGCATGCCGGATGTAAGGCATTGGACACAAGGCAGTATCCGGGTGGTGGGCTGCGAAGTAACGGGCCTTGGGAACGAGGGAGCAGGGACTGGAAAAGGAAAGGTGCATAGAATGAGCGTATCCTGTACAGGCCCATGGTTGCAGCGACTCTTGTAAAGGAGGGTTGAAAATATATGCTGGTATGGATGAAACCGTTGCACGGAGAGGAGGCGGTGATGAGGAGGAGGGGGATGAGTAAGAGGAGACGGGCATACCTTGACTAATATCTTGTGGATGGTGAACGCTCAAAGGCTAAAGAGCTTCGGATTCGTGCGTCTGAACAGTGGACGAATTAGTATGAGTTGAAGTGTTTTTGTGGTGGTGTCGAAAACGCGTTGTCGCAACTGAGGGAGACACGCGAGGCGCGATGAGGAGGGAAGCAGGTTCTTGAGGGCCACGGGAAATGCAGCTCTCTCAAGAAGAGCTCGGAGAGGAGAGGCAGGCGGTGACACGATGCCGTGGAAGACTTTGTGTACGTACCTTGAGTTATGTGCGAGGGCGCAAAGTGAGTGAGATTACTGCCTTGGCTTGTCGCGATGCGACGACGGAGGCGCTTGATGAGAGACGCGACACGGGTCGAGTTGCTTCGAATCGAGGCGCGATTCCAGGTGCAGTCAACCGAGAATACTCCAGTTGCCGCAGAGATAAAGCGTCACCTGACTGGGAGTAATGGCCAATGATTGCGGCGAGAGTGAAGCTCGCGACGATGATAGGGTATGTAGACGTTGTCGCGAGAGTCTCTGGTTTGTTTGAGAGGCGGTCGCGAAGAGGCAGGACGGGCGCGCTGATTTGTTGGACGGGGGAGTTGTGGGAGGAGCTCTGTCGAATGAGTGGGAAGAGGGCAAAGATGAATGGTGAGTGGGCGGTGCTTGTGAGTGGGGCGGCCCGGGCTTGATCTGGGCTAGCTCTGGCTCGGGTGAGGAGGGGGCTTGGGGGGGGGGGAAGCAGGAAAGCCACCGGCCGGATGTTTTGGCTTTTGCCTGATGAGGCTGGGGGGGCGTGTGGTGGGAACCTGGAAGAGTGGGAGAGGGAGAGAGAGAGGAATGCGACTCGGGCCGGGGGGGGGGCTGGGAAGGGCACACCGCGAGTTCGGGTCTGCGAGCTGAAATGCGCGGGCAACGGTCGGAGCTGTCGGGCAAACTGGCGTAAATCGGCACGTTGGTTCCAGGTCAGAATAACCTATGTGCGGTGCAGGTGCAGGTGGCGTGTGAGTGTGATGCGGTACGGAGCGGCGCGACGCGGTGATGCGAAGCTGCTGATGCAGGCCGACCTGGTTGGTCGAGAGTGACGGGCGGGAAGGGGAAGCTTCAAGCTTGACCTTTTGACGTGCACCCCCGAGGTGTCCTGTGCTTGACCTTGACCTGTGCTTGTGCTTTCCGTGCTGGTGCTGGTGCTGGAGAGGCCCGAGGCGTCCAAGCAAAATGCGGAGTGGATGGTCGACAGCTCGTTGGTCGATAGACGTAGGCAAATCAGCCCTGTAGCGTTTGGAGGAGTCGAGGTCGAATCGTCGACTCTGATTGATGAATCCGAGAGGCTTTTATTGATTGGTCGTAGAGGAGAGGACGAGGGAAAAATGCAACGAGTTGATTTGAGGGCCCCTTCCCCTCTTAACAAGCATGACTGGCTGATTCAGCGTCTCGGGCGGGGCCTTTGTGCTTGATGCGCGCCTCTGATTTGTGGATATGACGTGATAGCCTTGAGGGGCCTGTCCCGCCCTCGCCCTTTCCGGGCTAGTCTGCCACACTGGCCATTCCTTCCATGCCTCATTGCTGCTAGCTCTAGCTCCTGCCTGCTCGTCGTATTCTGCTGGTCGGAAGCAGCAACTACCTTACCTTACACTGTAGGAGGTACCTTCAGCTCTCACGTCCCGCGCGTCTGCACTGCTACAGTACCCAGGCCAGGCTCGCACACAATAATAAGTAGGCGCACCCGACCGTTCCAACTTGACCTCTCCGTCCACAATCTAGTCCCAAGTTGCCGGCTTCGCATCCCACCGCAGCTGGACGGCCCGTCTCACGGAGGTCGGGTCTGTCCCTTCGTCACTTCAATTTCTTTCTGTCGCTCGCCCTTCAGGAGCTTGCACCGGGCGAGACCAGCGCGAATCTCCGACGGCGATGACGCCACAACTTGGTCCAAAGGAGGGGCTGTCGTGGCGGTCAGCGTCGGCGGTCAGGCGAAATCCTGTTCCGAGCCGAAGAATGCTACAGATCGACCGACGTTGATGTGTTGGCACTCCCAAGCCATCCTACCACCCTCGCACTGCACTAATTTTAGGCGACGTAACGGCTGGCTTGAGTCTGCTGCCTGCCTCGCGCTCTCTCACGAGCTGCCATCACCGGCGGCACACAGGTCCCGGCACCCGCGGACGTCCTACTACTAGTACCAAGAGCGGCGGTCACCGCACCACGCCTTGAAACGGACACCACATCCCCACGTGATGTCCACACCGCATCATTTCTGCTGCTTTCTTCTTGGGCCAGGAACCCTATATCAGGCGCGGAACCTGCAAGACGTCTGCCGCGGTGCTCCGCCGCCACTATTGCCTGTGATGCCTACCGTCGCCCTCCGAAGAGTCATCGAGGTACAGGAGTCTCGGTCCTGTAACTTCAGGCACCGTCATTGCAGCCCAGCCCCCGGCCTAAAACAGCCCAAATGTCGGTGAAGATGCACCCAAGTCCGCCTCGCCATTGTCTTGGACTTTTGGCATGGCCAGTTTGACGTCAGGGATATTCTTCGTCTCCTGCCATGCGTATCCCCAGATGTCACATTGACGCTGACGGCCTGCAGACACCATGCCTGGATCATCTTCTGGGCCGTGTGTCGCCGGACTCTATGTGTGGTTGCGTGATGATTGGATGAGAATCCCCGACATACGAATTTTGTGACTGGTCGGAAGTCGCTGCCCCTAATTCCGTGTCCAACGACTGGCTGGGAGCACCAAGGTGAAATGACCCATCACGTCCGCCGTTTGTATCCTTCTTCAACTTCATCCGGAGGGCTAAGGGCGATCCTCTTTGTGCGACCTGTTCAGCCATCCTCCAGTTGTCGCCGGGCTGGGCTTTCGTGTTGTTCGTCGGCTCCGATCCTTCCGCTCATGGGCATCATGAAACACGGTTGCCAACCACCTACATCACTCATCACCGGTGACGCATGTGATGGCCACGGGTCCTCGAGCTTGCAGGCCTTCAACGGCCTGGTCTTGGGAGTCGTCACGGTCTTTGAGCGTGCCCAATTGCTTTGTCAGCATTGGTCTCTCGAGGACGGCTATGTGAATGCCACTCGCACGCACTACGTCAGCCAGCTCCGTGCTTCGTGACTTGTAGATGTTGGGCTAGAATTTATAGCTTTGGCAATGCTGTGCGAGAAGGTTGATCTTCTCGTCAAGCCGCTTTTCTAAAACAGTCGGTTCCATTCGTCTACCTAAGCATGTCCACTGATCAGCCAGACTACAGAATACATCTCTTCGCAGCGCGCGCGACACCCCGACTGATGGTCTTGCATGAAGGGATCCTTAGGTTCAGGCAGGTCTTAAAGCACAGTCATCGGAGTCATAATGGTTGGCATGTATCTCAGGCGTGGAAACTACGTGCGAGAGTCGGTGAAGCAAATGGAGCCATCTCCTGCAACACTTCTGTGGACAATTAGCAGCCTGCCTCTGGTTGTCGTGAACAGCGATATGCGTGAAGTTTGAGAAAAGGCTACAATTCCCGGCGAATATATAGAATTAGTAGTGTAATGGCCACATGCTGAGGCACCGCAATAACGGCTCCGCGAATGATGCCTCCTCGCCTATCATATGGGTCACGACAGACGCGGCTACTCAGGAACGTTCAGTCGCGGCGGTTGTCCTCACTTCATGGGGGCAGCCTCTATAAGGTGCCAATGGTGCGAGAAGACTTGGTCTGTACTTGGTAGTACCAGCTCACTGGACTCTGACCTACGAGAACTCATGGGGCGGGCCACGCAGGCCATGGGAGAACTTTGCGCCATCAGCCAGAACATCTCACCATTCATTCCATAGGATATGAGCTCACATCACGCACAAAGAGACAGCAACGCGTGCTGTGCGCAATGATGGGAACCTACATGCTCGATAGATCAGCATCTCACCGTGTGGTGCTCTGCGTTCCACTGAGACCGAGCGCTCACACTTGACAGCCTCATCTAGAAGTGTGTCGATCTCACGGCCAGGTCACATCGGAAACAGCCGAACCATGAAGACAGAGTCCCTTCCTGAGCCATGTCGTCTGTCTATCAACATTGGTGTCTTTGGGCCCATTATAGCTGGTCATTATCCAGTTCGAATGAGATGAGCCTGGCTAGGGTGCTTGTTAGACCCTCGACGCCAGTCGAATTCACGGGTTTCCTGTTACGAACTCACCTCATGGGTATATAGTAATTGGCACACTGCTTCATATTGTTCCGTACCTCAGATGCGCCCTCTCATGGTTGTCATTTTATGTCTCATGGTAACCTGTCTAGAGGTTACTAAGTAGGTACCTGCCGTTGGTCCTGCTTCATGTCGAAATGGAAGGCACGACACTGGAGTAGACAGCGCCTTCTCTGTTGACGCACTAGCATCTCCGGCTCAAGGCCCGAAATCATTTCATTCTCGCTCGTCAAGCTCCCTACTACATCGTTAGCGCACAAATATTATCTCGGCTCCCTCTTGAGTTAAATGGATAGCCGCCCACGCACGAACCTCCCATGAGAGTCTCGATCAATCAATCACCAATGTGTTACAGATTTCTCGCTGCTGGGGCGACAATTCCGCGAGCATGCCTCTTTTCTTGCTTCCATACGAAACGACATCAAAGGCAGGTGAAACAGCACCTCGAAGAGGATATGGACGCGCTGGCAGACCTTAGAGGCGACCCTGAGACAGCGCTTAAGAGCCGCCGACGTTGAAGCAACGGTCTGATGGCCCCAGTCACCAGCCATTAATCTACGGAGACCAAAGCATTACGCCGATGGACTTGCCCAAGAACCGGCAGGTACCCGGGCCTCGCCGGCCTTGAACATGTTCCCAGCCTAGAGCGTGCCAGGGAGGCGGATAGTTACGTTGCCGCGCTGTACCAGACAAGATGTTTGGTGACCAGAAGAACTATGACTCGGACACGACACAGAAAAGGTCAAGTATACTCAGTCTTAGGCGGCTAGAAATTAGCATGCCCTATATGGCCGTCAGAGAAAAGGCAGTTCTCGGTCCTGGTGGCCAAAGAAAGCAATGCGCCACCGAGCTGCTCCCACGATATCCTGCAAGGCTCCTTAATCCTCGAAGGGCTGTATCGGCCATGACCACATGGCTGGTGCAGCCAACAGCCGCTGTCCCAACAAGCGCGCGGATGCGAACATTTTAAGAATAGGCCGTTCGTGGCCGCAGCCAGGCGGGTATCGTGGCAGACTGGGGAAGACGTTGAGGCTGACGATCTCTACCAATGACACCGTGCGGGCATGCCCTCCTTGCTGCGCTGCCGCACAACGCGCGCGCTCCAGCCCCGAAGAAGCTGGCAGCGGATGCTATGGATTGGCGACGAGCAGACGGAAGCTTTAGAAGTGCTTCAGTAGCCCACCAAAGGGGTTACGGAGATGTCTCCTCGCCAGAGAGTCGACACCAGATACGGGAAGAGGCGCGCGCTCGATGAAGCAGACAAATTCTAATTTGAACATCCCATGTCGAAACATGGAGTCGGGCGGCAACAGTGGCATCAATCCTCGCAATGCCTGTGCACATAAGAAGCATCGCGGCTCGTCGTGGAAACCAATCTCACTCATACAGATCAACACACATCACCCATACCAGCAAAACTCATCTTAAAATAAACACTGCACGGATTCAAAACTCGCCACTTCCAGCCAGGGTTCGCAGGTGTCAGCATATCTGTGGCAGTCATTGCTTCTCACAACAACCACGTCTTCGAACTTCCCTCCACAGCAACGCACAACTTCCCTTACCGCCCTCAAGGCACATCTTCCTTGTCGTGGTCTATTGTAACAAAGTGGTTGGCGCACCGAGGTGAGTGGGCACTGGATCATACCGAATCACCGCACAGGATACTAAGAATAGCGAGAGGAAGCAGACGACTGATCCCGCGTGCTCCAGTGCAGGATAGCCACAGTCCAGCCGCCAATCAGCTCCGTGCTACGACAGATTCTTGTGACTGCCGCTACGCTCAGTTTTGCTCACCGAGGTTGCCGTGGGGCCCGGAAGACACGAGGGACATCCATCACATCCTGTCACTCTTGTGTCCTAGGACTGTTCAGTTGGTGCGTGGGAGACGTGGCCCTGGTCGATCGGACCCTCCCGAGTACGGGATCAAAAGCCAATACTGACGGGGAAGAAAGAACAGGTCAGTCATCTGAGGAGAATACGTCGAGAGGCGCCGGATCGAAGCCGACAAGTCGACATCACCAAATAGGTGGCAGAAGATTATTGTCGCCCTTGTCTTTGTCGCCTGCGACGCTGCACTTGTCGACGCTAAGGCAGTGCATCTCAGGCCTTCACACGCGCCGAGCTAGCGAATCACAACGCTCCCGAGCCCTCGCCGCAAAACGGGCATCCGTCGCCGCTTTAGCCCTGCCTCCCTCCCACTCCCTCCTCGTCACCACCTCGCCCGTCCGTCACAAGACGATCATCCATCTTCCTTCACCTCACTTCAAGCTCACTTCACCCCCCTCCCCCTCCCCAGGTCTGATCCTCCGCGCTACGAAACACCTTGCTCCCCGTTCGTTTCGTGCTTCCCACCCCGGCGGACACGCTATTTCGTCTACCCCTGTCCATCCGCCGGACACGACGACGACGGCTGTCATTTGTTCTCGGTAGCCTATACCCTTGCGCCTCCACGACCACTTCTCCGGGTTACATACAACAAGCCGCCGCCCAGGAAGCGTCTTGCCGCCAGAGCTTAGCCACCCACACGTCCTTCTTTACTTAGATACATACACACTGCAGCCCCCAGCCCACGCGCCCTCCTTCCCACCCACCTGTCACTCCCGCTCTGTATGATATAACATTCTTGCCCACCCTCTCGACCTGCCGCCTCCCCTCTCCTCCCTCACTACTACAGGCGTCTTGTCTCTGCACCGAGTAGGCAGATCGATACCATCGAGTCATTCACTTGACTTGACCGTCGTCATCAACAATACCACGTCTCCAGCACGGCCAACTCCGCCAGCCGCCACCATGCCCATGACGAAGCCTGAGCTGCCGCGGTTGACCACGCCAGTCACCAGCACCTTCCCCGGCAAGACCATCTTCTCAGACTCTGCCGCTACGCCTCTCTCCGCGAAGCCGCTGTCATGCATCGATCTCCATGCAAAGACCCCGATCAGCCCACCAACCGCTTACATGGACTTCCTGAGGTCCATGTCCCTTAACTCGCCCGCTATTACTCCGGCGAGGTCATCGCCCTCGAGTGAATCCAACGCCGATTCCGCTCCCTCCACAGCTACTAGCGAGCAGACGGACTGCTCCTGCAAGTGCGAAGGCCAGCACCACAAGGCGCCCGCCACCGCTCCCGTCATCCCGCCCAGTCCCTTCAGCAAGATGCCCATGTCGGCACCCCCGAACGGCGCAGACACCTTCCCGAGCCTGAAGATCCCGCCGTCTCCGGCTGTTTCGTACGCCGCCTCGCCGATGAGTGCCAGGTCCCCCTTCAGTGCCAGGTCGGTCCAGTCCGTCTTCGACTGGGACGCTGCGCTCAAGGCCAGGTTTGCCGAGAAGAAGAAGAAACCTTCGAGGACCAGTGTCAAGCATATTCGCGAGGTCGTCACTCGGACTGTCACCTACCACCCGACACCGAGGATGAACCCTGCGCCCAAGGGCAAGAGGCGCAAGGTCGAGCACGCCGCATCGTGATCCTCTGGAGGGTCTGATCTTACTTTTTCTTGGCGAGCATGGCCCCGTCAAACACTTATCACGGAAGTCAATGCCCTACATTCTGGCACTGGCAGTGCATCACTTTCTTTTGTTTCGCCAAATCACCTCAACAACTCATACACACTCACACCACACATTGAGAACGGAAGCTATAATGAGACAGAGCTTCTCAACTTGACAATGTGAAGCCACAAGAGACATGTGGCGCGGAAAACACCTGCTTGCTGTGAAGCAGGCCTCACAGCCCACTCTCGGCGCTCCACACGATACGACTTTACGGATGGAACGGAACACTCAACAACCCTGGTGGTCGCAAAACGCAGGCTCGCAGGCGCCCACCCGAGGCTTTACTGTTTTGTTTGGGCGGGGTTCCTCGGCGGCGAGGGAGGAATCAAACATGTTTGAAAATTGGGAGTTTTACGGCGCCGGCACGATGCGCCCCCGGTCACATCACGATACCAGGAAAGCAAGGGGCGGGACATTTGACGGGCGGGGTGGTCAACTTCATTTTGGTTCGGGGTTTTATGGGATACACTCGTGTCCGGGCATTTGCCCGTTGCTCAACTGCGAAAGCGATGACGAGGCGGAAGGTAGAAGAAGCAGCTTGCGTCGCGGTAGTTTTCTTCGCGCGTGCATCTAGCCGATGCCGAGAGAATAATACAGCGAAATACTGTAAACACATCGTGCTGCCTATTCCTTGGCTGAGTCTTTTTCCAAATGTGTTTGTTTATTATCCCCCCGTGGTGCGCGGTGATGAGTGGTGCGAGAGGCTGCTGTGATGCGCGGCCCTCGATGCGGCCACGCGGACATCGGAGGTAACGTAGGCCAACGACGGCTGGGGAACCGCGGGGGGCTCGTCAGGTTCACCGAGGTCTCGAAAACGGTCTCGGAAAGCATCTGACAGGTTGATCCGCAATACATGCTTCAGGCGCTCATGGCAAATCACCGGCCACACCCGTCACAACTCATGATACACCATCTTCACCAGAACGTGCCGTTCCCGGTGCCATCCCGCGAGACAAGGCCATCCAGCCGACGGGCTCTCCCTCACCTCACCCTTCCACGCCCTCCTCCGCGTGTGGTCACATCCCCCCGTCCTACCCAGCCCTCGCTGGCCCCGTGTGCCGTGCCTTGAAATGACCCGGAACCCGGCTGGACTGCCACCGCGAACAGCACGGAAGGGGGGCCATCAGTGTCAGAGTCAGGTTGGAGAGATGGTGGGCGTGAGGCCGACGTCACCACGTCCGCCCCGCTCCACACGTCCCTGTAAATCCAGCCCAGAACAGGGACGGCGCAATATACAGGCACACACACCAGGGGACGCAAGACGGTCGTCGCAGCCGCCACGGCTGCTGCTGGCCACGGCTTGCGAGGCGTGGAAAAGCGGCCGGGGGCGCTAAGCCGTCTCGGGCGCGGGACAAGTGCGACCCAGGATCCTGGGAGGTGCATCGATCGGTGATGGCCGGGGTCTCTGATGCCGGGCGGGCGAAGGAGACGGGGACTAGAGGAGCGATTAAGCGCCTGTCGGAGGGTGTTGTCTCTTGCTTTCGGGGGGTGATTGGCCGGCGCCGTTGACAGGGGTTGGGTGGAGCGTCACCAACGGGACGGGGCCCGGAGTGTCATTGGCTCGAGTTAAGCGCCGAGGGATCAGGGGGGAGGCCCCTGGGAGGGGTCACCATGCTGTTTTCGTCCCTGTAGCGCATGTCACGTTGGTGATGGAGATGAGGTTGAAAATGTACGGCGGTTACTCGTTCTGCTCATGATGAATCTGTTCGGTTGGCGAGGCAGACAGCCGGGAACGTTTGAAGAGCCGGTGCCGCATCCGGGGACCTCATTTCCTGACTCACTGCCTTGCTCTTGCTGTCCGTGGTGACTGGTTCGGTCCTCCTATGTACAACCGCTTCTGTCTCCTCAGAGACCAATGTGACGGCAGTGAAGCGGGTGTCAGAGATGAATGGCCGTGCAGCTGGCTCCATGCATACTGTCACCTACAGCAGAGACACAGTGCTCGACGGCGCAGCCGATGCTGGATGTGCTGGTGCTGTAAGACTGCATGCCGCCAGCGAGTGGCTAACGTAGCAGCGCGAGGACGAGGACGGTGCGCATGGCATCTCGACATGGGAGCCCCGTTGCCGGCAGATCGCAAGACCGTGCCCGGCATAAGAGAACGGCCAGTAGTGACTGTGACAATGTGCCGCTGGTTGCTTTTCGCCGTGCTCCGCAGGCCCATCTCCTGCGTCTCTAGCCCCGGGTGACTTTCATGGCAGCATTATGCGCCATGCTCGAGTGGAAATTCTCGTCAACGTTTCCGGCAAGTTGTACCCACGGGATATCGTGGTAGCAGCGCTACCCTGTAGTCAGCCTGCTTCCGGAGAGCCATGTCGTTCGTGCTGTGATACAAAAACACCTGACCGGCGCGTCCAGCGAGAAAGAACCAGGGTCTCCTGGGCACCATCTCATCTGATTGGGTTGTCGTAGAATAGTTGGCGCGCCGTCCAGGGCCCCCTGGCTCAAGTGGAAAAGGAAAACATGGATTGCCACGAGTCCCTTTTTAGACTGGCACTGGCAGCCGAGCTGGTGGATTTCCCTTCGAAACAACAGGCAGGGGCTTTCTCAGTACCCCTACGTTTGTGATGAGCTGGCGGCGCATCAAATGAAGCGCCCTTCACATGCTCCCGAGCCCCTGAATTGTTTCAGAACCTTCTTCGTGCATTCGAAAGATCCTAATTTTGGTTCTCGGTTCAGCTCTCGTGAAATGTCTTTCATCTCCTTATTCGGTCGGTTTTGGGTCTGGTAATCTCCAAGCCGCAGGCTGATCATGTTCCGTCGAGCCGGCATCTCGTGGAGGCGCCGTGCTGCCGAGTCCGTCATCAGTCGACGACCCTCACCTCGCGGGCGACTGCATTGCAGAGCGCTACCTTGACGCCAGCCCCCGTGAGGACATGGATCCACAACCTCTGCGTGTCGCTGAGTCGGTCATTCGCGCTCTTGACCTCGGAGAACAAGCACTCTCTTTCTGGCTCCGTCCTCCAGAGCACGAGGTCCGGGATTCCTCCACCGCGCTGGCGGTACTCCTGGGCCATGACCTTGCAGATTGTGGCGAGTGCACTGCCTTTGAAGCAGCTCACCAGTTCCACGAGATCCTCCAATTCATAGTCCCAATTCAGGCCGACGACGCATGTACGTCTCTCATGCTCCCTTTCGTGTACTTCTCGGATGATGCGTTCCGCCCCGCCATTGTCAATCTCAACCAAGCGGTGGTTAATCTCCGAGGCTCGTGTCGGATAGAAATTGTCGGAGTGAAGGTCCAGCGGACATGTTTGGTATGCCGTCTGAAAGACGTTGGGGATGTAGAGAAATAAAATGTCGTAGAAGAGATAAGCAAATAGCGTACGGATGATACCCCCTTCGGCATGGTATCCTTTGTAGCCTTGACTGCGATATGAGCTGAGACACATTTCTTCCACGGTGCAGTCCTGCCCATCTTGCAGTTCGTCCACCCAGATGGTCTTGGTGCTGGCTTGCCGACCGTTCTTGCCGACCAGCTCTTCTCTCTTCAGCTGAATACCCTCGACGGTATGTTCCTCAGGAGCTTCCAGCCGAACATGTCCAAAGTCGTGTCGCTGCCGGAAGGGGATGCGAAGCTGCTTCTCCAGCTTGACGAGACGTTTCTGGAGATCATAGTGATAGATCAGGTGGCAATCGTTGTCCTGGAGTGCGATTTCGCAAGTCTCGATAGCGATGCGTTTCCAGTGCTGCTTCTGCCGCTCGGTGTCGGTGATATTGGGGTGCGGGTCCAATGCAAACATGTAATGTTCTTCGAGGAGTGCCTTTCTCTGATACCAGCTTCCTCTCCGAGCCGGATGAAAGAGATGTTGGTCGAGAAGCTCAGTCAAGATGGTGTGCTCTCTGGCATGCTCTTTTTGCCGCCCTAATACATATAACGCCTTGTGAATAATCCTGGTGTAAGAGTGGGCGGGAGTAAAGCGTCGCAGATACCCTCCTTCACCGACCTCATAGACCTCAAGCTCCTTCTGTCTTTCCCTCTCGATTATGGTCTGCCATCGAGGGTACACCATTTCGAAAATTTCCATGATCCTCCGGAAACCATCAGGCCCTGGAGGCCCATTGAATTCCAGGATTTGATCAACCTCGGTTTCAAGCCTGACTGCTGCCTCAAATTCGAGCAGGTGTTTCCGTGATGAGAAAATGTTTGATGTCCTGCACACGATGTACTCGGGAAAGTTGCGCCGAGCGATCTTGGCTAGGATGATCGTGGTAAGGGACTTCTCAGTCCACTCGGTCGACCGGTAGAAGACAAGATGAACTCGTTCAAACAATCGACGCGTCAAAGGCGAAAGCCGGATGCAGGGTCCAGTGATGTTTAGTGTCTTTTCAAGAAAATGCTGTGTACGGTTCGAGTCCTGGCGATTTAGAGACGGAGGCGTGTCCACTCCAGATCGAATAAAGCCTTTCGATGAAGAGGAATCAGCGCTCGCAGACCTCCGAAGTCCAACTGACATCAGGCCTGTCTGCTGATAGCTCATACGACACAGCGCTTTAGCAATATCCGCCTTGTTGCGCCCTTGAACTTTGGCTTCTTTAGCCAAGGCTTTAAGCTCATCTAAGCTCAGCAGTGATATGGCTTCCTCGACTGTTGTGATGTGGTCCTCGGACGCATCAGCAAATGTAAAGCTTTCGCCAATGCTGAACTCCTCGAGGTCGACGCCGCCCAGAGGATCGCCGACGTGCTCAGATTCGTCTGAGGGCAGACTGATTACTTCTTGAAGGGTGGCTATAGCAGACTCTGGATCAGATATATCATTGTAATACCCCAGTCGATCATGCCGGTGCCAAGCAGACGTCTTTCGGAGGAAAAGACGCACGTAACTGTGACTGTCGTCAGCCGCGGAGAGACTTTTGTTGGATTGTCTTATACTTACAGGTACTGGGACTGATAATCAAGATTCTTCCATGTGTCGAACACAGCGAGCTCTCGTGTGTTGAATAAGTGTGCCTCGTCCTCCAGCACAGTGCCTAATGCAAGGTTGAAAGCATCAACATATATTGAGCTTTTGCCTTTGACCCATGCCGGGCGAGATTGTTCCATTGGAACATCGTGTTCGCTGGCCTGGGAAGCTTTGAACGCCTCGTACTCGGCAATGGCCTCCTTGTCTGATCGTACGGGAGGTAAGGCGTCTTCAATGGCAGGGTGGTAGTATGAATCGTGATGCACATCTTCATCCTCTTCTGTGAACTCTCTTTTGACCGTGCTCCAGACCTGGGATTCAGCTGGCATTCCTGCATCTGCCGGTGTAGCGCCGCGGCTGTTGTCACGTTTGTCGTCGATAGCCTCGTCGTCGACTATCTTGGCCCGTTTCGTGGGTGGCTCGTCAGGGCGGGGTCTTTCTTTGACCTCTTTCGCAGGTGAGACCGGCGCAGGTCTGCCCTTGGGTCGCCGTATCACAAATGCGTCCATTTCAAAGAGCTGAGGCCAGGCGTCATCTCAATTTGGTACGACCAGCAAGGGAGAGTGTCTGCATTCTGATGTGCTTCCCAGTGTATGACGATGTTGGCCACAGCGGGGAACGCGCAGTAGGCAGGGAACGTGACTGGGGAGAGCCGAAGTGAGACGCGAAAAAACGTGACTTCGTGTAGATTCATCTCGGTACTAGCATGACCCCGGACAGTGCAATGTTTCTGTACATGTGCCAGTGCTACTGCTTGAGCTGCGGCCAGACAGTCGGCTTCACAATTACAACTTCAAAGTTGTTATTTAGAGCACGCTTCCCTTGCCATTAAATCCCAATTTCTTGGTGGAGGCTGTCGATGCAATCCGGCCGGGCGTCATCTCGTCGCGTCCGCTGGGCTGGGACAACAAACTCAGGATTCCATTGTCACCTCGAGTCTTATATGCATCTTCTTCAGCTCCAGAGGAACAAATATTGCGTATCCTATTGATCTTCAATTCAGTACTGACGTCTTCGCCAACAATTGCCCCCTCGTATATGAAATGATCGATCAGCAAGCTTGGGTGCACACGGTGCTCAAGAGCGGCGGCAAGCCTTCTTTCAGCATGGAGGGCATATAGTACTAGTGCCAGCAGGGTCAACGGGCTCGACGTCTGTGGCCATCACGATATTTCCGCATCTAGCAAGGGCGATTAGTTATGAAGTTGAGTAAAGTAGTAGTACTGTCGTGGTCAATAGTAAATTATAGGAGATGCTCATGGGAGTAGAAAATCAAACCGCCTGCAACGCTCATTGCACGGGCCATTGCCCCACCACGTGACGCATACCGAAGAGCTACGAGAAGCTGTCTCCTGGACAGCAGCGTACGGTATGCCAGCTGCACGATAGCTTCCCAGTGACAATAGGTTGGCGCACGACCCGATGATCAGCACAATTCCTCCTATGGGACATCTAGATTGAACAACGATTGAGTGCTCCTTACAAACTAGGTAAGCGGCGAAAAGCAAACAAAATCGAACCAGCGTAATCCGGTTCTCGCCAACTTCCTCACGGCGCATTCCCTTCGCGTCACTTTACTTCAGGACGCAAGAAGCGGCAACAGGCTCCCAACAAAGCACATCCGGGCCTTCCAATTCAAGCTCCACCCAAACAGGGCACCTACGTCGTTCTTCAGCATCGGAAGCCTCGCCCGCGAGCTCTACTACAAAAGGACCTTCCGCGTCTACCGCCCAAGACTTCTTTCTCTTACACTACAAACCCCCCTAAACCCACCCATTGAAATCCGAGACGACAACCGCCCACATCATGTCCGACGTTCAACCCCAGGAAACAGATGCGCAGGTTCTGCCCGAGCCTGTCGCTGGTGCCTCCTCTCCTGTCCTCCCACCCGAGGCCCCCAATACCGAAGCTCTTCCCACGGCAGAGGTCGCCAACAGCGACGTGCCCATGGCTGATGCGCCCGGTGCTGGAGATTACGCTGTAGGTTATATTCCAAGCCATTGAGGGCATCGTGGATCGGTCACCAGCTCAGCCACTGACTACATCCAGTCACCCGCACCCGCCGTCCAAGCCCCGACGTCTTCTCGACTTGCCAGTCCAGCGCCCGCGCGCACCGGCACTCCTGTTCGCACGAATGGCGTCCAGGACCGAGAGCCTGGCAGCTCTCGCGCTAACTCGGTTCACCCCGAGGCTAAGGAGCCGCTGCCTGAGCAGGCTGCTGCTCATGGCGACCCCGTCCGCCGCTATCTCAACACCAATGTTTCCGGTGCTCTTCTGGAAGGCATGAAGAAGCTCGCGAAGGAACAGTGAGTTCTGTCACCATGGGGTAGGTCCACATCAAGCTTACACAATAATAGACCTGCCGACCCTCTTCGCGTTCTGGGCGAGTTCCTTCTCCAGCGCCAGCGGGAGCTTGATGCTCTCGGTACGGCCTAAGAGCATGATACGCACAAAGAGATGGCCTTCGCGGCCTCGACATTTGCACTTACCCATTCGGGGTGCTCTTAGATAAATTGGTGGTGCATGGCGTTTGGGCAAGGCGGCAAAACTTCATTCAAGGGACATTACGGTGGAGGACGAGATACCCCAAAATGTGGCACATTGATCGCATCATCCAGGACGGAGGCGGGAAAGGGCGTCAAACGAATTGACTTATTGATTTGTTCATTCCAGTTGATCCCTGACAAGGTATCATGGTCGCCGCTGTTCGGCGACCTGAGAGAGAGAGCAAGCTGCGCTGCCATAAATGCAGTTTCCTAACCCGAACTCCGTGATGACCGCCCGGTTTTCGTCGATTTTTTCCACGTTTCGCCGTGGACCTGCCCTGGCTCGCCCAGAAGAGCGTGACGCCAGACAGGGAGCCTATTTCCTCCGCGCGACGCGCTTAAGAGACCATGGTGGAGGCGGTGGCGGACTCGTACTTCCAGGTGGGGGGAAGGACACCGACGGTCTTGTAGTAGCGGGCGAGACGGTGGATGCGGGACTCGATGAGAATGAGGCGGAACTTGGAGTCCTTGTCCTTGCGGTTGCGCTCGAGGTGCTTGCGGACGGCGACGGCCTGGGGTGGGGTCATGGTCAGCATTTCCTGGTGCAACGATGCGCATAGTATTCATGGAGTCTCACCTTCTTGATCAACATGTACAGGTCCTCGGGGACATCGGGGGCAAGGCCTGTTGTGATCACTCTGTCAGCCTAAACCGTACAGAGGCATATGTTTTCGGGGACACGGAGGTCGCCCGGCGAACGAATTTCGATGCTACATGGAATTTCCTTCCCAGAAGACATGCTGTTTTCCGGGCGGTTTCCGTGTGCTTCGTCGCTTATTCAGGGATAAGGGGTCGTACCGTTCGACTTGAGGATGCGAAGGATCTTGTTACCTGGTTTGAGATATTAGCCATTTGCACATTGGAACCAAAATTTCGATGTGACTGTGAACATACCAGTGACGATCTTGACCTGGGCAACACCCTGGGAGTCACGGAGAATGACACCGATCTGAGAAGGAGAGGCACCCTTCTTGGCCAGCTTGCAGATCTGGTCAACGACCTGGTCGGGGTTGGTCTTGAACCACGAGGGAGCGGTGCGCGAGTAGGGGATCGAAGAAGAGCTGATGCCCTTGCCCTTGGAGTGAAGACGGCCCATCTTGTCGGTCGGTTGGGGGGGATTTGGCGATAGTCGGCGTCGGTGGTTGCTGGTCGGTCTCGGGGAGGGGAGGAAAAAGTTCGACTACTTTGCGAGGCTTCAGATACGGGTCCCGGAGGTTTGCGGCGCTGGTGGGCGGAGAATTTTCGCTTAATTAGGGCCAACAGGCTGGCTGTCGGCCGTGGCTGGGAGTGGAGATGGACATCACTTACATAAGCGGAGAGATTGCGCGTGGCCCGTGCTCTAGCTTGACGACCTCAACCTGAGCTTCTCTGGAAATTTTCCTCAAGCTCTCACCATCGTCCTTTGATATGCGCGAACAACCGCCGACGCACAGAGATTATGGTATGTCTTGCCCCTTCGTATCTTCTTTTCCCCGTTGCAATGATGATCCTTCCACTTTACTTAATTTTCTGGTACCTCTTATTTTAGAGCCTTACGGCTCAATGAATGAATCGGACTTCTGATACCCAACATTCAACTTTACTTCATATTTGCTTGTTGTTGTTGGCCTGGCGCTAACCTTCTATTAGACTCTGACGCTCAAAGCTGCTAGCGGACGAATTAGATAGATTTGACATGCCAATACATTCTGATCCAGAACTCACCTTCAATTGCCGTGCTCCACTTGAATTCGACTTGTCACTCACAGCTCCCCTCATCACTGCTGCACATTCGATCCTCTATCTCTTTCAGGTGGCACTTATGGACTACTGGGTTTTGCAGGGCATGTCTTTGAACATTTAAGCAACTTCTTGCTTATATGGATGACAGTATGGTACACAGTGACCTATTGAGGCATCATTTTAGGCCTCCCGCTGGTCTCCACCGCTGAGGCCCTCCAAGCTCTTGCGACACTCTTGTGCCCGATGTGTTCATAATACAAGCTCTTCGCGATTGGCAACCCGTTGAATCCATCTACCATGCGCTGACGTCAAAGTTCTCCTGCGAATGAGGCTTAGCTCGTGATCTCAACAAAGTATAATATGGGCAGGTGCTTACCTCTGGGAAGTACGTCGTAACAACAGTTCTGTCGGCGAATTTCCTGCCAGCAAGCGCTTGCAAAGCTTTCTTCGTGGATTCCTTGTCTTCGTACTTGACGAAGATCTTGCCGACACCAGCAGACTGCCTACTGCCACCGACGGGGCGCGGGATCTTGACGTCGAGGATCTTGCCGAACTTGTAGCACTCCTCGTAGATGTCCTCCTTGATTTCTGCAGTGGGTTAGCGTCGTGTGTGACATTAAACGACTCCCGCTGGAGCTCTTACCTTCGTAGTCATCGTTGTCCATCAGCTCATCCGCCGTAACCATGTTCAGTAGTTGCAGAACACGGCTCTCGTCGGTGTCCGCTGACGTGGTGCCGGCCAGCATGGACATGGCAGCAACGCCCATCTCAACTCCTGCGACCTGTGTGACGCCGATACTGGCCTTCTTAACCCGGATCTTACGTTCACCAAGGTCCATGTTGTTGAGGCCTTGCAGAGCCACCTCGGTGGCAGCCGGGTCAGCGAACTCGCAGAAGGCAATGCCCTGAATTAGATGGTCAGTCGTTGATTGTGACGGATCGGCATACTGCACTACTTACACGAGATTCTTCGGTGTGCTTATCGCGAACCAGCGTGAAAGCCTTGAGCTCGCCAAAGGCGACGAGGAGCTCCGTGACCTGCTCTTCGTTCAGATACGGCGGCATGTTGGCGATGCTGAGCTTGTTCTGTGTATCCACGACGTCATTAGACACGACACCAGCCTCGTATGGTGTCTCGTCAACAGCAGGAACAATGTAGTCCTTGGGGCGCCTAAGCTCCAGGCCACGCTTGCCCTCTGTTGCGCCGTTGCCCGCGGAGTCATCCGAGTCCATGGAAATACCGTCCATCGCCAAGGCAACAGTAGCATCAGATGCATTGCGGAATTCAATGATGCCGTAAGACTTGTCGTTCGATAGTTGGGCAGACAGGCAGGGGTCAGTGCCCTCGATGACGTTCAAGCCGTTAAGCTGCAGGTTGAAGAAATCCATAAGGCGCTCGTCGGTTGCCGAAGAAGGGATGTTGTAGACAAGAAGGCGCTTGGCCTGTCGAGAGTTGCTAGGTTTCAGGGCCGCGCTGTTGACCTGGCCGCCAGGCTGGTTCATGAAAGCTTGCAGCTTGGTTGGGTCCATGGGCTGCTGTCTCGGGGCACCGGGCAGAGGGAACATGCCTGACAGCTTGGCCTGTTCAGCTGTGACATTTTCATAACCGGGGGGCTTGATATCCCACTGGGTCAGGCGGCGCTTCCGGTCGAGAATCGAGACAACATTGGTGAGATCGGGCGTTGGCTCGCGTTTCTTGGGAGGTGGAGTCGCGCTCCGCTGTCGGTCGCGCCGTCCGTGGCCATCGTCGTTCCTGTCTCTTCCTCCGCGCCTGCGGTCGTCAAACTGGTCGCGGTCGTCCCTCCGAGAGTATCGGTCGTTGTTGTCGTCCCGTCTGGCGTCGCGCCGGGAAGAACCACGGTCGCGGTCCCATTCTCTATCTCCGCGCCTGTCTCTACCAGAATCACGGTTGCTATAGCGGTCCTCTCTCTCGCGTTCTCGGTGGCTGCGGCTCGATGCGTAGGCGTCCTCGTCATCACGTCGCCTGGAGCTTCGACCGTAGGGGGAACGGGATCGGCGAGGTTGTCTGTCACCACCACGATCGCGGCGGTCATCGCGATCGCCCCTCTATCAAGCTGGGTTAGTATGTGAGCTGACGGAATGATTGAAGCAAAGGGCTTACGGGGTAATCGCGGCCGCCTCGGCCTCGTCCGTCTATGAAGGGTGGTCAGCTCATGCTCGATGAACATGAAAGAGAGTCGAAAACCAACCTCGTGAATAACTGTCGCCGTTCATCTCAGCAGCTTGACGGCTCCAGGTTCAAGATCAGACAACGAGGTTACAATCAAGGCTGTAGCGTGTCAAACGATTGGTGCGCAATACCAAAAGCTGCTGTTGTGAGGCAAAGTGCGACTGCTGTTGGAGTTGGTCGCGAGGCTGGAACTTTTCTGGACAAGGTGACAGAAGACCTGATTGGCGAGTCGCAGTCGCGCAGACTGACATAGTGGGTCTGGTGTTGTTATCTTATCGCATTTCAACTATGAAACTCGACTTGATCCTTTACAACGGGGATGAGAGTCTACGACTGGCATGCAACACCCAGGCATCATAGAGACGACGAAGCCACGTGCTGCGATGCAGTGGATATCCTATACATCTTCGTGTTCTTAGTGACGGCGTGGGAAGTCACGATGCCGACTACCTTGATCAAGACGAGCGGCACTCAAGTAGCAGCACTGGACGAATCTTACATTCGCCGAGGCTTCGCACCGACGCAAATCAGATTGCATGATGAAGCACCATCCGGGGCAAATCACAGCTAACGAAAGGACTACTGCCATCAATTTTCAACCGCTCCCTTCACCGTTCTGTATTGCTTCACTCCTTTCCCAAGGGTTGGCCTGACATTTTATACCAGGGTTCTCCTTTCAGCGAGTCTTGTCGCTAGCCTGGCCGCAGGGAGAGCGCCCCATCATTCATCGACAGTCTTCTTTCAGGTCAATGAACTCGTATACACACCATCTTCTAGTGGATGCTGGCTTCCTACTGGCTACTGGTACTTGGCTCGACTCGGCGCGGCAAACCCGCCTTCACAGAATGCCACTACAACACCCTCTCCGTCGCTCTGTGTCGGGACTGCCAAAGTCCAGCGTGTCATAAGCGGCCATCGCCCTTGTTTCTCATCGGTCACGCCAATGCATATGCAACTTATGTCATGACTATTGGTCTCTTGGCGTATGCTTCATGCAATGCTCACTCGGTGAGCCCGATGTCACTGGGTGCATCACCACCAGGTGCACGGCCGAGCTTGACAGATCCAGATCGCGACGCAGTACAAAATTGAAGATCGAGCCTTCTCTTCGTCTCTCTCTGTCTGGGTGTGCTGAGATCGGGCCACTCTGGTTCTCAAGTTTGGCGCATTCGCGGAATTGCCTATGGCGAGCCGAACAACGGGTCAGGCTCCCAGAGTCAAAGACCGATCTTAGACACAGCCTTCGTTCCCGCGCGATCGTCAAAATCTAGATCGTTTCTGGTCTCATGGGAGCTGGAACACCTGCTGCGCCTGTGAAGATCCCCTGTCTTGAGGCTGCCAAACATGCCTGTGTTCGCCGGCCGAACAAAGGCAGCCGGGATACTCCCCATGCACTGACCACTCCATCCCTCGGGCTGCCCGTTCGCCTTTGAGCAGGCTGGCCTGCCAAGGAACCGACGCCCTCGCCGCAGTCAGCTTCAGTCGGTGGCAGCCATTAAGGATTCCAGAATTTCGGTAGATGCCATAGCACACAGCCGGACAATCAGAGCGGGAGCGTGCGGCCCCCTCTTTGCCTAACCGTTGCCTTCTTCTATGCCCTCGGTACCTCTCGTGCCTCCCGTCTCTTTTCTCTCTTCACCCCTGCTGCTTCTCCGTTGATTCTATCGAATCAATCTCTGCCGTCCATGAGAACCTCATACAACAGCATCATGCTTCGCCTGGCAGTCTTCGCACTCTCAGCCCTTGGAGCCCTGGCCCAGGGGTCTGTTGATCAAGCCTCCATCACAGAGGGGCCTTCCGCCTCTGAAACGGCCTCGCCAACCTCCTCAAGCGGGCCGACGACTCATACGATTGCAGTAGGCGCCGTAAGTAACAAGCACATCCGCTTCTTCACATGGGGGCACTGACCGGAAACCCTTAGGCAGGGCATCGCTTTACTCCAGATGAGACGTTTGCAGAGGTCGGCGACATTCTCGGTAGGTCGTCTACAGCCAGTCCATCTTATAGTACTCCACGTTCTTACACATGAGCAGAATTTTTGTTCTATCCTGCCAACCACTCGGTGGTCCGCGCCGAATATCTCTTCCCATGTGTTCCCTATGAGATGCATGGAGTTGGCCGAATCGGCTTCAACAGTGGCTTCCAACCTGTCAGAGCCATCACCAATGATGTAAGTCATAAACTCCCTTTCCGATGTGTCCGCACTGCTAACCGCCCCATCAGTCGCCACGATGGCAGGTCAGAGTGAACGACACTGATCCCATTTTCTTCTACTGTGGCGCAGATGGTTCTTGCTATAGGAACCACATGATAGCCGTCGTCAACCCTGTTAGTAGGATCACTTGCCAGCACCGACGTAGCATGCTAACAGTCCCCCTAGAACGACGAGCAGACACTCGAGAGTCACGCCGAGGCAGCAGAAGGACTCACCTTTCAGGTTCTTCCCGGCGAGCCGTACCCAGAAGAATCAGGCCACGCCCCTATCGGCAGACCAACACCAACACAGGATGGAGACGACGAAGAAACTGGCGAAACTGCTGCCGCCTCCACTCCGGACAGCGCCGGCGACGATTCTGGTCTTGGCGGCGGTGCCATCGCAGGAATAGTCGTCGGCTCTGTCGCCGTTCTCGTCATTGGCGCAGCCATTGTCTACCTCTGTGGCCGTCGTGGAGGCATGGACAGAGCTCATCGACGGACCACCTTTACCCCCCAGCATCCCTCCGTCATGAGCGAGGCCGCTTACACCTTGGGCACCAAAAGTCCAGGAATGGATAGCAGGCTGAGCGCGGCACGCTGGAGCCTCAAATCACCGACCTCCCCGTACCGCGAGCAGGTCAGCCCGGCAGGCGTCCCCTCCGCGAGCGGCAGCCCGGTTCCCATGGCCGTGCACCCACATTCGTCCCACGGCTGTCCGGGCATGGATACGCAGCACACAAGATACTCGCAGCAGCATCAGGCTGGATTTGTACCGGTGTACGGATCGTCGCCCCCTTCCTGGTCGCCTTCTCCTGACCCGCGCATGAGCCAGACCGGTTCGCCGCCGCCGCCTCAGGTGACTGCCTCCCCTCCGCCTCAGTCGCCTGTCGAGCTACCTTCGGAAAGCGGTCGGTCTCCCGGCCGGGGTCGCTATTCGTGGGTCGGCCAGGAGTCTGAGGCCAACTTTCGTGCCTCGAGATGAGCATGAAAGGCAGGGCACGGGGGGTATAGAGGGTTCGTGACAGGGAGGTGACGAGACAAAGAAACGTGCGGGGGGTGGCGTTGACTCGAAATTGGTCATGGCGTTCCGAACAATGAGCAGTCCCTTTTCAGACGTATAATGGTAGTATGGTATTGCCTTCGTCGAGTACAGACAATATAGGTTTTCAACATGGGTAGGGCGAACAAGGACGTAGTGCTTCCTGCTGAAATTTACCAAGGTAGATTCGGAGGTAAACACGACTTATTTCGACATATGCATGTCCATCCAAGTTCGACTTCGCTCCAAGTATTTCTTAATTTGTCAACATATGCAAGCCAACGATTGCAGGTCAAGGCCTCAACCACGCCCCCACATGTCGCATGATTCAAGTTACACCCCAGGAATTGAAAGACACAGATACCTTCATGTGATGGCAATCGACTCATCAGTCAGGTACTTGGTTGGCCTGCTACCCGGCCCCCATGCCCTCTCAACTACATCACTGTCCTGGAGTGGTCGAACACGCTTCAGGAAGCCGAACCGCCGTAACCGGAAAGCCTCGGCTGGGCTGTGAGATAGGGCGAGGGTTGAGGACTAACACCACACAGCCAATACATCACTGCATACACCCGGAGATTCCATTATTTGTTCCGAAACCCGAGCCTTCCCACTTATTAGTTTGCGAGATTTCTCATATTACTTGGTTTGAGGCATGATAGAGTGCCAGCGAAGTCCAACTCTTCAAATTCTGCTGGGTCGAGTTAGACTTTCAGCCAGACCAGACTTCCAGGTTGAATGCTTCGGCGCCACTCGTGGAACACGAGGGGGATAACTAGGAAGTCACTCCCGGGGGTCTCATAGTCATCACACATATGGCAGCTTGAAGACTTGCTGTTATTGATTTAGTGGATGTACGAGGGATGCTCATTAGGGGACTTTGGATATCTCAGGATGGAAGGAGGGGAGAAGCGGGATGGAAGATCGACAGCGTCCAGCCTATGGGCTCTCATCACTGAATGGGCCGGCAGGGTCGAGCTCCGGCGGGTCTCCACCTCTCCAACGGCACCCACAAACCTTGGCGGAGGTACATCAGCTGAGGGACCTGGTACTCAGAAGCAGACCTAAAGCCCGAGTAATTAGTGGTAATCCGTGCTCCGGATAAGTCACTCCCTTGGTCGTCCTGGTATCCTCTCCCCTCCCTCTCATCAGTGCCTGTGGCCCGCAGCTGCGACCGCTAAAAGGACACAGTTGTTCCATTGGGTCTGAGGTCATCCAGCACCACCACGAAAGCTTGTGAATTCCTCGCTTTCGTTATAGGACAAGTCATCATCTTCTCCTTCTTTCCCCTGCCCCCCTTCGCAACACCACTGCCGTACCGACTCTGCCACACTGCAAACTGCAGCCCACCTGGCTCTGTTCCTGTCCTCGAAGATCGGCCTGCGCTCCCAGCACTTTCTCGTGCAACGCTAAACTCGCGAGACCCTTTCCCGCCTCCCCTTGTGCTGCGCACCTCGGTAGCTACAACCAATTCCAGAGCCAACACGCTCGCCTTCTCCCTCCTTTCCTCCGTCTTTCTCGCGGCAGGATTCCGCCTTGAGCAGCTGGCCTGAAGCTTCCCCGAGTCTCGATCGGAACCGATCCTCCCCGAGCTATTCATACCGTCGCCGACCATGGCTCAGCAGAGAGGTCCCTCGTACGGCATGGGAGTCGGTCCCACGCCCTCCTTTGGCGCTTCCACCCAGGACAGCAGCGAATCAAGCCCTCTGGACACAATTCGCCAGTACACCAGCAAGATCGAGGACATGCTGGATTCTGTCAGCGAGCCAGTCAAGCCGTGAGAGCTCCCCTCCCCAGCCCTGGGCCGCCGCCTCCCTTAAAACAGCCAGAGGCCACGGCGCGCGTGGTTCACGAAAACCGTGTACATTCTTCATCGAGGAAAACGACTGACCTGATTCAGCTACCTTCCTGTGATCGGACGTTTCCTCATTGTCGTCACTTTCCTTGAAGATGCTCTTAGAATCATCACCCAGTGGAGCGACCAGCTCTTGTACCTCAATGACTACCGAGGCAGTACGTTTTCCCCCTCGTAACGGCACCTTGGACGGAATAAAACACCAGGCTAACCTTGTCGTTCGCGCTCGTAGTCCCCAGTGGTATCACCCACCTCTTCCTACTCATCAATGTCCTCACCATGACCGCATGCTCCGTCCTCGTTATTGCGCGCAAGTACTCCGACTACGCCGTCGGCGGTCTCATGGCCGTTGTCGTTGCGCAGGCTCTTGGCTATGGCCTGATCTTCGACGTCAACTTCTTCCTCCGAAACCTTTCCGTCATTGGCGGTCTTGTCATGGTCCTCTCCGACTCGTGGGTCCGCAAGACCAAGGCCTTCGCCGGCATTCCCGAGCTTGACGAGAAGGACCGCAAGATGTACTTCCAGCTTGCCGGACGTGTTCTCCTCATCTTCCTCTTCGTGGGCTTCGTCTTCAGTGGCACCTGGACTTTCGGCAGGGTCCTTGTCTCTCTCGTCGGCGCCGTCGCCTGCGTCATGGTTGTCGTTGGCTTCAAGGCCAAGTTCAGCGCCACCCTGCTGGTCGTCATCCTCTCCGTCTTCAACCTCTTCGTCAACAACTTCTGGACTGTACGTGCCTGCCCCCATGTACTCTGTCGAAATGCAGACTAACAAACTCGATAGCTCCACGAGCACCACCCCCACAAGGACTTCGCCAAGTACGACTTCTTCCAGATCCTTTCCATCGTTGGCGGCCTTTTGCTGCTCGTCAATAGCGGCCCCGGCCAGTTCTCCATCGACGAGAAGAAGAAGGTCTACTAGATCAGGTACCTTCACCATCAGAAAGGACCGAATCCAAGAGAAGGCTCGCGATCTCGCCGCCATTGGAGCAACGCGATCTTGTCTTGCCGACACGGCAGGATGTATGCTGCCAAGGAGAGATCTTGATGTGATCAACGACTCAAATAAAAAGGAGGAAAATGCATTACCGCGGTTTATAGGAGTCATGTCGTCCCCGCGATTCCCACGGGATCGAAGGACCGGGATCAGTAGTGGTGGAACTTGTAGGGAAAGCAGTAACGGAGTTCAAGCGCCGCCTTCGTTCCTGAAGGGCTTCAGGGGCGTTGAAGAGATTACAAGAAACATCATCTATCATTCCGTGTCTAGAAATCGTGTGATGAGTGACGCTGATTCTACAGCGCAGCGTGTATGCCTCCCGTCCCGAGGTTCCTGCTCACAAGTATGTAGCTTCATCAGCTCGCCAAGTCGGGGATCATTTGATTCCAACTTGGCGTTATGCGGCTCAGAGATCCGACCTAAGCAATGCACACGTGGCTTGCTGGACACTTTGCTATGCATGTCATCTGGAATCACACGAGTCACGGGATGTCGACGCCACCTGAACCAAAATCACTTGGATAAAGTAAAAAACCGAGTTGTCGCTTTTGATCATGAAGCCCCTCGGAGCCGTCTATGTGCCAACTGAGGCGAACCAACTCATACATGCATGCATATCCCTCGTGCCTCCAGCCCTGGCGAAACAGCCAGGCGAGTACAGAACACCACCATGGAAGACGAGGGGCCCATTACGCCGCGATAAGTCAGTCATTCCCTCGCGCGACTTCCCCCGGCCGCTATTCTCGCCGCCCGGCCCTTTACTCGTCGGCGCCCTCGCCATCCTCCTCGGGGATGTCCTCCTCGTCGTCGTCGTCGAGGCTGCCGGCGGGCACCTGGTACAGGCGCAGGATGGACTTGTTGGGGTCCTTGACAAGGACGTACTTGCCCTCCTCCGCGGCGAGGATCATGTCGGCGATGGTGCGGACGATGCCCCAGCCGTTGCTGAGGGAGAGGTTCATCTGGTTGGCGAAGTCGCGGGGCTTCCAGCCGATGACGCCGAGGATGACGTGCTTGTCGTTGGAGCGGGGGTTGACACGGGAGACGAAGCTGAGACGGGAAGATCAGTATGGTGAGATGGGTCAGGGGAGGGAAGGAGACGTACCCCAGCTTCATCACGTCCGACTTGGCCAGAATGCTCTGGACAGTCCACCTGGCCAGCTTGCAGCTGTTGTTCTTCATCTCGGTGGCGACGACGGCACCGCGCTGGCTGACGAGCTTGGTCCTCCAGTCGAGGGCACCGCCGGAGCCCTGGGCCTTGGAGTCGAACTCGTTCAGAGCCTTGACGGTCATGTACTGGTCGTCGCCCGAGATGGTGTTCTTCTGGACGGCGTCGACCTCGGTACGGACGATCAGGTGGACGGGGTCCTCCTCGGACGTCGACAGGTCGAAGCGGCGGTACCTGTAGCCCTTGGAGGCGGGCGGGTCCGTGTCCTCGGAGGAGTTGTAGAAGGGGTTGCCGTTGGCCATGTCGACCTTGTTGTTCTCGTTGACGACCTGGTTGGCGAAGTTGTGGTTGATGTAGGTGGCCTCCTCGGCGAGGGCGCCGGGCTGGTTGATGACGTCCTTGGAGCCCTCCGAGGCCTCGAGGGGCGCGTCGGCCGCGTTCTCGTTGACCGTGACCATGTCGAGCGCGGCGTTATCGCGCTTGTCGAGGAAGATCTTGTTGCCCTGGCGCACGATGACGATGTCCCAGGGGTAGATGGAGCGCGGGGCGCACATGATCATGGAGAGGATGCTGTCGGTGGCGAAGATCTGGGCCTCATCCTTGTCGGCGAGCTCCTGGATGATGGGGTCGGAAGAGGTCGTGACGTTATACGCGGCGCGGTCGATGGCCTGGAGCTTCTTCTCAGTGCCCTTGACGGGGGGCTTGTCGTAGGAGCGGTCGTAGTAGTACAGGAAACCGTAGTCGTCGAGATCCTCACCCTCGTCCGTATCCAGGTTGAGCTTAGCCAGGCGGTTGAAGTCAATCTCCTCCAGAAGCCTCCAGTCGGCCCTGATGTTGATACTGGCATCGCGGTTGCGGGCGGGCTTGTCGTAGTCCTTCCAGCCGAAGCGGCGACCGCGCTGGCTGGCTCCTCCCCTGCCACCACGGTCGGCGTAGCCCTGGCGACCCTGCGGGCCAGTCCTCGTGAGCGCACCTCCACGACCGCCACGGGTGTCTCCCCGACCGCCGCGCTGGCCACGGCCACGGGCGAAGACGGCGCCCCGGCCGAACCTTGTCTTGGTGCTGTCGCGGGCGTTGCTGACGACGGAGAATGTCGACTCATCCTCGGCGGGAGGAGCGTTGAAAGTCTGGGCGTGGCTCGATCCGTACACCTGTTGGTCTACATTCAAGAAATCCCAGTCAGTCCATCTGCCCTCACAAATTCCATCACTTCCCGAGGGTTCCACATACCGCGGTAGTTCCTGTTGTACTGCTGTCTGCCGCCACGGCCATCTGCGCCCTTTCCTTCGGCCGTCCAGTCGGCCATGCGGCCCAGCTTGTCACCCTTGGAGAAGGGCGCATAGGGGACACCGTTCAGGGTGGTCTCGGAGGTAACCGCAGGGCCCCATCCGTCGCCGGGGGGGCAGTTCTCGACGAGGCTGACCCAGTCGTTGGAAGCCATGTTGACCTGATTCCGCGATGATTTCGGGTGTTGGGTCGGGTTGCTGGCTCGCGAGGGGGGTAAGGTGCTCGGAAAGTCGGGTCTGCTGAGCCCCTCGTCGTCGAATTTCGTGGTGGTCAAGTTCAGTTTTGGTGGTGGGGTGCTGAACTTTGTGGGGCAGAAGCGGGCAAAATTTCAGTGTCCGACTCAGCTGCTGACGGACGGTAACGACTGGCTTATGATGACTCAGCTGCCAATGATCGATACCCTCGGGCAGTTGGATGCTCACTATGCACGTAGAATGACATGATCTCTTGTCCTTGGTTGGGATCTAGGGACAGTTTTTAGTACTTCGTCGAGCATTCTACTTAAAAATAGTGATTTATTTTATGCGTGGATATTGCCATCATTCTAATAAATATTCATTATCATATTCCACACATGAAAAGACGTACGCTCCTTACCACCCGAAGACGAACGTGCTACAGAAATCGTCGTGATGACCGAATACATACAGAATCCAACACATTTCGTGTACAGTCGCCACAGCACGCGGGTATGCAGTCCTCTTAATCTTGTGCCGGGGTGCCGAAAACGCCCTCAACGGCGTCACGGACTTCAAACTCCTCCAGAACAGCGCCGAATCTTCAAGCAATTGTTAGCAAGGCCGTATCTCGCCGCATGATGTATGGTACTTACCCATAGCAACGAGTCTTGCTTGTAAGCTCTTCGGTAAGCTTCGCGAAGTCCTCGGACCTCGCTTGGTAGAAGTAGGGGTGGTTTTTGATCATGCCCCACGCCATTACGGGTGTGATCTCTCCGGACAAGTTCAACTTCTGGCTGAGGTCCAGAAGCGTCGCCAAGTCAGCTTTGGACAATTCCCAAGTCCGCTGACCAGAGTTCAGCTCTCCGTTTACGTTGGAGTATCCGAACGGGATCTCCGGTGTCAGCTCGGGAAAGGGCTCGGGCGGGCACGACGCCATCAGTGCGTGTCCGCACGGTTCGCCATCGGCATCGCTTGACCTTTCCAGAAGCCAGGGAAGATGCTTCATACAAGGTTTTTCGAGACTGCGGGCGTGCGGCGATGATGCGGTTCGTTAGCAAGATGCCCAATATCTTCGTGAATGAAGGTCAAGTTCGGCGTTGGCTTAGGCAAGGAAGACATGTCAGGTGCTCGTCTATTAAACGAAGGGGAAAGAAAAGAACATGGGACATTCGGCGATGTTACTCACGCGAGAACGAAGTCGATGCCCGCTTGTTCGACATCGAAGCTAGGCTGCGCCTGGTACCGCTGTCCTACCTGCTGTGCATAGGCTGGCGAGTACGAAGGTGATGCGGAGGGCACGCTCGACTTGGATGTCGGCGGCGGTGTGTATGTAGACTGAGACCCTGCGCGGGTATGACTGTAGCCTGAAGGACTCGTGCTGGATGCGTAGGCGCCGCTCTGAAGACTTGTTATGTCTTCCTGGCTGCCAAGCCCGCTGAGCGAGATGCCGTTGTGGGCTAGGAGTTGCTTGAGCTGTTTGTTCTCATCGGACACCCTTTCCTTGTCTTGAGACACATTGCTGAAGATCTCTTTGAGCCGCAAAACCTCGTCCTCGAGCGCCTTCACGTAGAGCTCCTTTCTCTCTCGGTGAGTTCTGTGATGCGTATTAGTCGCTTGACAGCATCACCCAAGGGCCAAGAATCATACCGTTGTGCCTGTCGGTTCAGTTCCTGTCGTCGCGTCAATGCGGGCTTGCTGTCCGGCTTGGGCCCTCGACGTTTGGTAGGTTGGCCGTCTATGCAATCGTCAGTCTCACCACTTGCTCGCCCACTGTGAGCTCCAGCGCATGCTATCTTACCGCGGGTAGTCTTCTTCTCTGCCAAAGACTTGAGAAACCCCAAGTTCATCGACGAGAGTGGACCCTTGTCGGTCTCTCCGCGGCCATTGAGAGACGCCGACACTGAATCCGCATGTCCGTCTTGCGACGAGGACGAAGCCATCGGCGAAGCGGGTGTCGCGGAAGCCCGAGTCGGCTGGTCGCAGCTCACGTGCGTGTCCCCTTGTGTGAGCAGTTCCTCTCCTCCAGTTTGGTAAAGCCAAGTCGTTATCGCAATGGACGATCAGATCGTGTGTAGATGAGGGAAAGGTCTACGAGACGTTGCTTTCAGGAGAGACTCGAAGAACTGACGTGGTTATGGTGTGGGGATCGACATCTGAAGTGCCGGCTGGCTGGAGGGCCGGATCGCCAGAACGAAGAAAGCCTAGCGTCCCCGCCATCTGGTCAGCCGCGACACGACGTAGCCTAGAGCGTACGGTACATCTCGAGTAAAGCTGCATCCATGAGTGCGTGGCTGCTGGTTTGAACGATCTAGCGCGATTGAAACCGACGGCTTCCTCGGCTGCTGATTGAGCATGGAAACACGGCGGGAATGGTCAAGACGTCATCTGACGCCGTCGGTTGGCGAAAGCACTGTACTAGACCTTCCAGGCCAGGATCCTGCCCAAGTACATATAAGTACCGGTAGTACAACGTCTCGTCTCTGTGATACTATCATGTCATACAGCAAGACCGCTCCATGCGAACGAACATCCCGACGCCCGACGGCCTGTGCCGTACATCAAGGACGCGAATGAACTTTGGCCCCGGTCTCCGAGGATGCCGATACAAGTTGGGAAACCTTTAGAGCAGCGAGACCTCGGCCTGATCTCGAGTGTCGGGAGTGGATCAACCGTACGGCAAATCGTCAGGTGTGTTTCTTTTCTGGGGACCAATCCATGACAGTTCTGCATGTCCAGTCAATGCTCTGCGTCCTTGAAACGATGCCAAGGTGCCTCCGACAGAGCAGTCGTATCGAACGCTCCGGAACTCTGCCCCCGGAAGAAGAGAAGGACATCATAGAGAGGCAAGCCACATGGCGACCTCTTGAATGCTGATCAGCGCACTGGGAGGAACCTGGAAAGTAGAACGCTCGCGACGCCTCCTTCGGGGAAACGGTGTTTGAATCTCCCGCCCAGGAGAGGCCGATGGCCCGCCAAGCCCGCCCCGGTTCCATTCCCCAGCCACACTTGCTGTCATCCGCCTCCCTCAGCCACTGCTTGCGTCTCCAGAGTCTTTTCCCTTTCAGTTCAAGTTGCTGTGGTTGAGATGCCCACAGACGGAAGCTGTCAGTCAGCTGGGGCGAGCCAGGCCCCGTTCCTCCCCGGGATGCAAGGCTGCTGCGCCCAAGTGGGACGGAGCTGTCATTGCCCAACCGGAACGCATTTCTGGCGGTTCTGGGCGGTCGAATCGCACGACCTCCCCTCTTCAGCCTCGGGTATCATACGATTGTTCGACATGAAAGTGGTGCAGCTTTTTCAATTCTTTCCCCCGGCGGCAGAGGCTCTAGAGTCAGGCCATTTGCCGCCCTCTCTGACCTGTACTTTGTCTGCTTCACGGGGTAAAGAGCAACCCCGTCAGCATAGATCCCGGCCTCTGATCGGTCGTTGAGCCACTGTTCGCAACCGTCGACCCTAGACAAGACCAGGCGAGACAGAGCTGTTCTCACCTCCATCGTCCGCTGCGCCGCCCTCTTGCCCGCACCAGCTCTCTGCATCTTCAAACACCGACCGGCCATCACCGATTGGCCTTTCTTGGCTCGATTTCTAGCCCTAAGCTCCCCGAAGCCTTGCTCGCCTATGCACCGGACGGCAATTGATCCTCGTGTTCTCGGCCACTGACGCGCCGAGCTCTACTTCATCCCTTTGGCGATCATCAGCTGATGTTCCGCAACAATCGCACCCTGGGAACCCACCCCTCAATTGCTCAGTCGCCTGTGTGGCCGACTTGCACGACGAGTCTCTCCCATCTTCCATTGCCAGAAGCTTGATTACCAGCAACCTGCTCCTGAGCTCTGGCGCAATCGCATGAATGCTCAGACACCAACACCGGGGCCTGGCCACATCTGATTGTACTTGACGACGCCCACTTTCCGAGACGCATTGACAACGAGCTGGGCGAGCGGTCTACATACTCCTTGCCTCCTCACTTCTCAATCATCGACTCGATCATCGACTCGACCAAGGCCGCGTCGCATTAGCTGATTACTAGATCACCTCGACCGCCGATCTTTCGGGCGGTTCGAGATGCTGCCGGTGGGATGGATTCTGATTTCCTCAAGAACTTAGAATACTTCACTGGCCCTAACAACCAGACCGCGAATCCCAATGGTCAAAGCGCGGAATCATCCACGGCTGGAGCCGCTCGCAACACCAATGAAGCCGCTTTTTGGGAGGCTCTCGCCGGCGCAGAATCCGGTGTTTCGGCGGCCGGCGGCCCATCCGGTCCTCTGCCCGGCTTCAGCCAACAACCCGCCGGCTCGAACCCGTACAGGTCCTACACTGGACAGACTTATGGTGGCGATCCAAAGCGCATGGCATTGCCCAACCGAAACGCATCACAGCCTCACCTGACAAGCCCCCGTAAGAAGGATGCACACAACAAGAAGCGTCAGAAGGCGGACCCGGATGCAGCGGCGTTGGAATCGGTGGACTACTGGATACAATTCGACGACGATGATGCGGAGAATAATCTCGGCAGCTTCGAGATCGATTTCTCGAAGCGCCAACATGCACCGCCGTCCGCTTTCTCAAGGTAAGGCTGCATTAATCCACAAACTTTCAAAGCATGTCTATTAATACCCGTGTAGACCTCCTGCAGGCCGACTGGCCCCCTTACCAGAAACCCCCGGCTTAGGGTCAGGGCTATATACGGCCCCTCTGTTCCGCGAAGATGACTTTATTGACGATAATGCCCTCGACAACGCCCTTTCCGAAGACGAAGACCCCCTAGAATCCATGAATTTGAGCGAGCAGCTTTCGAATATTGATACCCAACCACCCCAAGAGGTACCGCCCAGAGAAGGGCTTTATTCAACCCCGTTGAGCTGGGAGAAGCCAGCGCCAGGCCTGAGGATGAATCCTCTCTTTGGCCTCGGCACACCCATGCTCGATCCTGAGCAGAGAAGACTACTCGCCATTGCCCTCAACACCGGCGGCTCAGCTACCGGTCTGGGCAGCAGTTTTGGCCTGGGCACCAGTGCCGAGTTCGATTCGGACTACTCTAGCTTAGGCAACCTGGGTGGTTCTGCGACGGCGAGCCTAAGCGAAATCTCTCGGCTTCCGGGCGAGGAACCCTCCAGATCCAAAGGCAAAGGCAAGGAGAAGGAGAAGGAGAAGGAGAGGGAGACGCAGCCCGAGCGATCTACGCCGGCCGACAAACCAGGGAAGGGGCAGACCAAAGCCGGTTCCAAGAGCGCCACGCCGGCGCCTTCTGGAAAGGGCAAGGAGAAACTGAAGTCCGGGGACCGGACGGCTCACAACGACATTGAGAAGAAGTACCGCACGAACCTCAAGGATAAAATTTCAGAATTGCGGGATGCGGTGCCTTCACTGCGCTCCCTGCCCGAGGAGGGCGAAGAGGAGGAAGAAGAGGATCCATCGCGCTCGGCACCCAAAGTGAGCAAGGTAAGCAACGAGCGAATTGTGCTAGCAATCAAACAGGGCGACAGAGACTAATAGGTGCGCCTTAGGGGACGGTGCTGCTCAAGGCTACCGAGTACATCCACCATCTGGAGAAGCGGAACCAGACGATTATGAAGGAACACCAGGATCTGGCCAGGCGGCTGCAGGCCTTTGAGCAGCTGTTGACGGCTACGGCGAGGCAGCCCTTCCCGATGCCAAACTACAGCAGGAGCTTGTTTGATCCTCGTGGATTCTGTTAGAGGATGCGCATCTACTGGCGTCGTGTCATTTGGCAACATTTCTTACGCGGGGAGCTTTAGATACAGTCTCCATTTGCAGCTACATACATGCGCCGCTGCCCTGTACAAAATACTCGGTTACATTTCTGGCACACAAACAACATGAAGTGGCGTTGGAATTATAGACGCAGGTGGCTGGCATCTACGCAAATTTGAGACACGAGGACCAAGTGGGTGAGGGATCACTAACACGAATAGCAAGCTGCGTCACGTCACGCGTGTGGTATGGCGAGCCCCAGCTGGTGACTTGTCTCGGGTCGACCCCAAGCGGGATGTTGACTCGGACAGCGTGGGGATTTCCCTTGGTGGATGGTAATTCTTCAGCCTCCATCCAGGAATGCGTCTCATATCACCGGGACATTATGGGGTCCACAGAGTGGCATTTCGATGGTGGGCTCCAAGCTATACACGTGGTTTTACATGCCAGGCTACCTTACAAGCTATATACAATGATCCTTGCTATGAGAGCTAGTCCCGAAGAGCCTCAATGTCCGCGACCTCCTTGACGGCCTCGGTGGTGAGGATGAAGGGGGTCGAGTCGTCCACACAGACGCTGTCCTCGATGCGCACCCCGAGGCCGCGGAAATGCTTCGGCCAGCGCTCGTCATCGGGGACGTAGATGCCGGGCTCGATGGTGACGCAGTGGCCGGACTTGAGGGGGGTGCGGCGCCCGTAGCCGGGAACGTCGTGGACGTCGAGGCCGATGTAGTGCCCGACGTGGTGGGGGAAGAGCTTGTCGACGTCGCGGGGGGAGACGTCGAAGCCGAGGCCTCGGAGCTCCTCCAGGATCCAGGCGGATGTCTGGTGATGGATATCGTCGAGGGTGACGCTGGCGTTCTCGCGGCAGAGGGAGACGCCACGGCGCTGGACGCGGAGGACGGCCTCGTAGAGGTCGCGCTGGGGCGGGGTGAAGCGGCCGCCGACGGGCCAGGTGCGGGAGATATCGGTGATGTAGGTGCCATACTCGCCGCCGGCGTCGACGAGGACGAGCTCGCCGGGACGAAGGGGGGCGTTGTTGAGGACGTAGTGGATGCACATGCCGTTGCGGCCGCCTCCGACGACGGGGATGTACGCGGGGCCATCGCAGCCGTCGGCTGTGAAGCGGTAGTCGAGGAAGGCGTGGAGATCTTTCTCGCGGGTCCAGGACTGGCGCATCGCGTCTGTGATGGCGCGGCCGGAGATCTGGCCGGCCTTGCGCATGTTGGCGATCTCGGCTGGGGACTTGATGGCGCGAAGGTTGTTCATGAGCGGGTGGAGAGGAATGCGTGAGGAGGGCCACCATGAGGCGATGTCACCCTTGATACGGGACCAGACGGCGTTGTCACGAGTGTCCGGACGGTCAAAGTCGGCGTAGATGCGGGTGGCCTTGCCTAGTATGTCGGGAAGGACGGAGCCGATGGAGGAGATGTCACCGGCGAGGTCGGCGTTGAAAATGTCTTCGGCTGCCTGGACACCATTCCGTGGGCCGCTCCATTGCTCTGCAGAGGGGTCCTTGGGTTGGCAGAAGAGCTGAAAGGTGAAGTCGCCCCAGGCCTCGCCGGTGTTCTGGATGATGGTGAGTGACTCGGGCTCGTTCCAGCCGGTGAGGTAGAGGAAGTTGGACTCCTGGCGGTAAGGGTGGAAAACCGCACCGGAGCGAAACTTGAGGTCGGCCGAGGGGAGAATGGCAACGCCACCCTTGGGCAACCGTTGGGCGAGTTTTGCACGGCGGTCCCAGTACTCTTGTGCCGTGATGCCGGGTGTGACTGAGCGGTCAGTATGTCGGATGATCACAAGAGAGGTTCAACGTACTCTCTCCCGCTTTCAGGATATGAGGATGTGTCTCATGAACGGGTTGACCAAACGAGAGCTCAGCAGCAGATACTGTGGCATAAGACCGGAAGGCATGGCGAGGTCTGGGGGCAAGTCCTTGCAATATGGGCCGAGACCCTCGCAAGGTTGCTCGAAAGGATCTTGATGATGCCATTTCAAGTTCAAAATAACATGGACTGAAGAAAATCGGGAGGTTGTACCAATGTCAACCAGTCAGATGAAATGGATCTCAGCAGCTTGAGTGAGGTGAAAGCAAGACTGCCTGTGCGTCTCATGGGTCGAGGGCGATGATGACCTTGAACAGGAAGGGATGCGTGGGAAGAGATCTCTCGATCAGGGTGGGTTCGGGGTGGCCTAGTACTGGGCCATATAATACCCCGTCCTTGTCCAATAAAGTATAACAGCAATCGATGAAAGGCTCAAGAAACACGTTGATGTTCGAAGCTGAAGCTGAAGATCGTGATGCCCGTAAGGCTCAATATCGATGAAGATGTCCGAAGTTGAGCCAGAGGCAGCCCGCCAGTGAGCTGTCACGGTGCCAGTGAGGTGAGACCCCGGAGCACCCCGCTAAGTACATGCTGCTATTTACGCTATTCGCCAGTGAACTACAACATACACCTCAGTGAGCGACGATGCTACTGCTCAGAAGGTACTCAGTATTTCACCACCATGGCGTCGTTTGTAATATTTCTTGAACCACATACTTGCAATTGAGATTTCCTCCTGCGTTTCACTCAAGGCCGAGGCCTAGAAATAAGTCTTGCAATGGATGTTACTGTGTGGAGCTGTGAACCTTGTCCCGCTCATGACTACCTAGTCAAGTTCCTGACGCGAGACCTCGGGAATTGTCTTTGCCCATTCATTAATTGAATCACAATTGATTAAAAAAATAAATCAATTACTGTAGTAGAGCCTGGCCATATGGAGACATGGGTGACATGTCCCAGGATTACATGATGCTCGGGCACGGTCTTCATGTACGAGAAGCGTTCACCAGCTCCGAACAAGCAGCAGGGGATGACCTGGTTGTTGACGGAAGTAGAAGATTGGCGCCAAAGGGTCTTCTCGCGGTTAATTTAAAAGCTCCATCTCAGACCTCAACGTACATATCGGCGCGTGTGTATGAAGGGTAATTTCTGGCCGAGAATGTGTATACAGCCACCTGTTGTTTGTACCAAGCCCAAGTAGGTGGAGAGCCCGTTACATGGTTCAAGACATGGGGGGCATTCGAGAGCATCCAAATTATGCCTAAGAACGGGCAAAACACGATGTTCATAAGTCCAAGCTGGTCAATTGGAGGTTGCTAAGTTAAGAGACGGGAAGAGCCGGCAATTCAAGTTGTTATGCAGATGAGAAGCCACGAAGGCCGGCAACAGGCAGCACATGGAAGCAGCTCATGTACAGACCCGAAAGTTACAGTGACATCACACGCCAAACGTGCCCTGAAGGCCCTGTAGCAATGGTGCTGCTTGCCGCGGGCAGGACTACCAATTGGCCAACTTGGGAACCCGAAATGCGGGCCTCTTTTTTGGCCCGTTATTAGTCCGGTTGCTGGAGCGGACAATGGCCCGTGCATGTTGTCCAGCCCGCCGAACGGGGATTAGCGCTGTTGTGGCCCGCAAGCGCGACGTCCCGCTCCCTCTCCTCAGTCCGGCCACACCAAAACCGAACATCGACCCGGGCACCTTTCCAAAGCTCTTCTTCCTGCCCGCACGACAGGTCCAACGACCGCCCGACCTTCCTGCCTCACGATACCGTCTCCCCTCTCGCCTGCCTCTCTGTTAATATTTGTTGAACTCGGGTATCCATCAGACACTTCAATGTCTTCCTGACACCTCGGCTTCGTCTTTTTTTCGGGCCATACGCGAACACGTCGCGTGCTCGAGGGACACAGAAGCTGAGCCCTCCCTCCCAGCCCCTCCACCACCACCACCACACCTCGACAACGGCGTCATAATATCAAGCACAGCACGACTCGGCCTCACCCCCCGAAGTCCGGTCTTGCTTTTCGACGGCCACATCTTTTTAATATCCACCACCATCGTCGTGAATTAGCTGCATCGAGCATCCTGATACGGCATTTTTATGGCAACCATATCTCTATCCCCGACGCCCGTTCCTCTCGTCGTCACAATGTCGACGAGGAGAACACCGTTAACGAGCAACCCCAATGTAGCGAACTCGCCGCTACGGGCGGTAGGCTCACTGGCCCAGGCCAAGCAGAAGAGGTCTCATGCTACAGTCCAGCGGGAGGACATGTACGCACAACCACCGCCGTTAAAGAAGCAGATGCTCGAAGCATCGGCTCAGAGGCAACAGCTTCGGTCTCCCCAAAAGACCTACAAGCAGTCGAGCATACCTCAGAGGACCGGTCGTCCTGTCGTTCGGGACAGACCTGCGCAGCAGCCTCGCCAGTCTCAAGATGACAGCAACATCGAGCGGATCAGGCAATGGCAGATGGAGTACCATGCCAGGTTTCCCAAAATGGTATTCTACTTCGAGAGCATCTCGGAGGAGCTCAGAGTGAAGCTGTCAAAACAGGCCATTAGCCTGGGTGCTGTAAGATGACTCCATGTCAACTTCCAATGTGCTGCTTGACTAATCATATCCCAATCTTCAGAGAGAGGAGCGTTTCTTCTCGAGTGCCATTACTCATGTAGTGACTACCCGCGCTATTCCTTCGGCACACGAAGACGCCCACGCCGCGATCCACGAGGAACCTGCCCCCGAGGAGCAGCCGCAGACCATCAATCCTTCTCTCCTCGACCGATCGACTGACACGAGACGGCGCTTGTTCGAGAACGCCACCCGACGCAACACCCCCCACCAGCCGCTAGAGGACGGTATTCGCAGGCCAAGGCCCGTACGCAACAATGACATTCTCCACAAGGCCCGGGACATGGGCAAGAAGATCTGGACCCTTGAAAAGTTCCAGCGGATGTTGGACATCCTGCTGGAGCCCGACCCATACGTCGTTGCAAACGGCGGTAGGACGGAGGGTACCCGGCACGGCGCGGGAGTCAAGAGGACTGGCGAGGAGCCCAAATTGTCTCAGCTGTTGCAACATGAGCGCCTCAACGGTCCGTCCGATCGCGATCCCACTGTAGCGAGTCGAGAGCTCGTCCAGTTCAAGGGACCATTCCTCTACGTCTACGACATTGAGGAGAAGCAAAAGCCCATCATGGTGCGGGAGTACCCCAAGGTGAACACGAAATATGAGGGCGAATGGCCCCAGTTTCGCACCGTCACCGATGGTCGTTGTCCATTTGTTGAGGAACCTGATGTCGACCGCCGAAGGCCCAGGCCGCAGGAGAAGGAACGCCCTGCGAAGCCTGTGGTCGAGGCTCGCCCAGCTCTGCAACCGCCCGAGGTGGCGGCACCCAAACCAGCCGTCGGTGGCAAGAGAAGCCTTTCAGAAATGCAAGACGGCCAGAACCAGCTGCGCAGCGGCATGAGGCCCATGGACATGTTTGGTGCTACCAAGCCGCTGTCCAAGCAAATCGACCTCGTTGGCTTCACTAGCCGGGCACCTCCTGGGCGGCTGTTCGCCGGTGAGCCCGTTGCTTCTGGCGTGCAGCCATCGAACATCACCTCGGCCATCCGTTCTCAGATGATCTCGTCCGCCTCTGGCATTAGCGGCGCAAAGGCCGGTACGAGCAAGGAGGTTCATGGCTTGCAGCGCAAGGTCCTCCAGAGAACCGCTCAGTCTCAAGACCCGAGCTCTCGACAGCCCGAAGCTAGCATGGATCCGTCTAGCAGATCGACCAGCATGGGACGGGTTGCCAACCGGCGACTGGAGCTCATCGAGGAGGATGCGGAGAGAGCGGAAGCGAGGCAGGCTCGCCCCAAGTCCCAGACGGTCCCTGCGCCGAAGAGCAAGCGGGAGCTCAAGCCTGGTTATTGCGAGAACTGCCAGGATAAGTTCAAAGACTTTGACGAGGTGAGCAGCTTTCCCTGCTATCTCCACTCAATAATAACTAACATTGGCTTAGCATGTCCTTACTCGCAAACATCGAAAGTTTGCTGAAAATGATCAAAACTGGAGCGACCTAGACGAACTGCTCTCTCAGCTGGAGCGCGCTCCCAAATACCACCCCGACGATAACGACCCGTGGTAAACACATCACCCGTGTCCTGGCCTTGCCCAATTACCCTAATCCTGTACCGCCCTGACTTGGGCCCATTCCTCCCATGCCTGACCCGACCAACACCAAACCGCGATTTCTGTCTTCACTGGACAGATGTTCTCTTTTTTTCCAATTCCACTTGCGGGCCACGGCTGTTTTCCTGCATCACAACGCCAAAACGATACCACTCGGTTCAGCATCCTTGGCCTCTCTCTTGGGAGGCCCCATTTGTTTTTCTTCTTCTATATTCCCTCGCCCTGTCGGTCCAAGGCCGTCTGATCGCAGGCACTCGGAAGCATTGCATTGCGTGCACTCGTTGGCGTACGGCATCAAGCATTTACATACCATTACCGCCCGGGGGCTTGTTCGGGTCGGCTTGCAGGTTCTCGATATCCGGTTCACAAGAAGTACGGCGGCACAGAGGTTTGGGTTTGGGTTCTGGGCTTGCATTTTCCGCCCTCGGGGAGGGGCGGGTACGGAGTACACAAGTGAGCGGGCGTGTGCTGTAGGAAGAGATGGGAGCCGCCGTGAGCCATCATGTGGGCTTCGGCGTGCGTAATGTGTAGATTTACCCAACAGTCTATACATGTGAAATCATAGCATGCATGAGCAATCATCAATTCGCACTGCAAGGCCTGGTGATGGTGAGTAGAATGGGGTATCTCATGCATTACTGTCAGTGTCTATGGTATTCCGTGCCGAGGGCTCATCTACTTCTCCCGCCCCCTTTGGCCATCAGTTCCTTCGTCAATTCTTTCTTCTGATCGAGGCAAGTCTCCTCTCTCTCTCTCTCTCTCTCTCTCTCTCTCTCTCTCTCTCTCTCTCTCTCCAGCTTCATGTTCTACGCTCACAGCTTCGAGCCCTGCGTGAGGTCCCAGACATTCCGGAACTCGTGCATGACACGGTCAATGACGGTGCCGTTCCGAATGGCCTCGTAGATTTTACCGACGTCGGTACCGATTGTTCCCTCGCGGGTGGTGTCCCGAAGGCCCTTGTGGAAGCGGACCTGCAAGTGACACCTGACGATTTCGTGCAACGTGGACGCTCCGCGCCCGAGACCGTTGATGTGCCAAATGTGCTTCATCACAGCATCCGGGTCTTTGTCTGAGTTCGATACCCAGTACTGCATGTCGTGAAGAATCCTCTTTCTAAACGCGACCAAGTCCTCGGGTGAGACATGCGCCGCCTGAGGGAGGGTTCTGAGATGGGAAACGAGACTGGAGACAACGGCGTCGCAGCGCTCATAGTGGCCGATGTGGTTCTCCGTGTACCATTTCTCCTCTAGCATACAGTACAGCTCTTCAGTGAGTGCATCGACTGCATCATCGATGCGCTTGAGGTCGGCAGCGGTCGCTTCGGGCGGGTCAGGCTCAGCAAGAGTTCCCACGACTTCGTCGAAGAGCGGAATCCACATGTCATCTAGGAATCGCTGATGATAGTGCCTGAGGTCAATGGCCTGGCAGCACACATACGCATGTGCGGCGACCATGTGCGTCAGCACGTCCAGGGCCTCCCTCGTGCGCCGTGCCGAGAGGAAGGCGAGTGAGTTGATGCCCTGGTTGTGCATCTCGGCCGACTGCACATGGGCGCTGACAGGGGCGGCGAGAGAGGCGAGCTCGGACATGTAGGCAGCCATGTTGATATCGATGCCCTTCATGGTGAAAGATTTGTCGGGGTCCCCAAAGACGAGGTTCGGGTCGAGGCCGTTGTTCAGAGCGGGATTGATAAGCTCAGCGCACTGAGAGGCGAGCATGCGCCCGATCATCTGAAGGGCGAGGCGCGTCTTGTCAAGGGCGGAGGTTATGGCCGTGGCCTGGAAGTTGCCTCCTGAGAAGATCTCGTTGCTTTCGGCATCGATAACTGGGTTGTCGCAGGTAGAGTTCAGCTCGGTTTCGATCTGGCGGTGAGCAAGCACGAGGTCTTCAAGGTAGGGACCTATCCATTGGGGAGAAGTGCGGGTGCTGTAGCGGTCCTGCCAAAGACCAGAGCCCTCCCGCTTCTTGTCAGAGAGGCCACTGACAAAGGTTGAGCCATCAAGGAAAAGACGAATGTTGTGGGCAGCTTCCGACTGGCCAGCATGCGGGCGGATGGTGTGGATGAAAGGGGCGGTCCATTCAACGTTGCCATTGAGGCATTCGGATGTGAAAGCAGTGAGAAGCTGCGCAAGCAATGCGAGGTGGTGAGCTTCGTACAGAACCAAAGCAGCGGCGGCGGCGGATGGAGCGGTGCCATTGATTAGGCCCAGGCCCTCTTTGGGCGCCAGCTTGACGGTAGGTATATCAGAGAGCTTCAGGGCCTCACTCGACGAGACTACCTTTCCAGAGGAGATCCGGACAAAGACATCAGGACTGCCGGTGAGGCTTCCAGCGATATAAGCCAAGGGCATCAGGTCACCCGAGGCCGAGATGGTGCCACGGAGGGGGACGAGAGGGGTGATATCGTGCTGCAGCAGCGCGAGAAGGTTTTCAACGACCTCTAGGCGGACGGCGCTGTGGCCTCTGATGGTCTGGTTGGCTCGGGTGAGGATTGTGGCTTTCACCCAGTCCCAGGGAATGACATGAGACTGGCCGTCCCTGTCCACCTGACCAGCCTTGTCTGATGATGTGATTATGGCGCTCTGAGTGAGTTGAAGGAGGGAGACCTGCAACTCCTCCAGCTGCTCTGTTCTGGAATCGGCACTACCACCGAATCCGGTGTTAACACCATAGATGACACATCCGTTCTGCAGGTGAAGATTGAGGGTGTCGATGCTGTCTTGCAGCCGCTGTCGAAGAGCAGGGCTGTCGTCAATCATGGCTTCCACCTGGTGCCGAGCTACGCCGACGACAGACGCAATGTCCAGACTTTGGCCGTTAACGGAGACAGGCTGGAGGGGGTACTTGGTTCTGAGGTCATGGACCTTTTTCCATGTCTTGTATGTCATGGACAAATGGTCCAAGGCGGGCTTTGAGGGTTCCATGGTGACGTGGTGTGCAAGGTAGGGGACCTTGTCAGCTTTGCGCGCGTTCCTCAAAAGTCTGTGCAAGTTGAAAGTGATTGTAGTAGGCACTTTGAGTAGTTGTTGTTGCGCGTGAGGAGAGAAAAGAAAAGTCGGTGGAGTTACGGGCAGAATCATCCTTTTTATAGCGAGGGACGAGAAGAGGAGGGCATGCTGGCCACAAGTGAATTGCCTACCTTATCTTCAAGCGTCACAACAAGTGAATCGGTATAGTTAACGTCTATGGAAGGCGCTGAACTGCAGTTGCGGTGAAAGTGAGGTTCAGCTGTTTGATTGTCCTTCCGTACCTACCCTATCTGACGCCGAAGAAAACAATATGATGAACACCACCTACCTACCTTACCTTTAGATATTTTGATTAGTAGATGGAGTGAATCTGTCCTAGCTTTGGCCATGCCGACAAAAACCTGGTATTTGTGATGATGCTGCGAATACCTGGGAGGGAACTACACACAAGGGATCTTAAGTGACTTACGAAAGATGAGGAATTAGAGGGCGGAAGCCCAGTCACCGTCACCGATAGGTCGCATGATATTCACGGGACACCCAAGTACACATCAGGCAGGAGCGATCCGCTGTCGTTGGTTCCTGTCCGGGTCTCACCAATACCGGCCCACTATAGTGCACCTCACCAAGAGGGCAAGTGGGACGGGTAGTTGCTGCCTTGGACTCGACCGACTTCCACTTGCATCAGCCAGCTTCACAAGACCATTATCACTCACATCACCCTCGACTTCACCTCAACGTCACATTTGCACCTGCACTCCAATCACACGGAGCGACCCCACGCCCTTCATTCGCATTCAACGTCTGGATCCCCCTCGACGTATGCAAAGCTCGCTTCCCTCACCATGGCGCCAGCATCCCCCGAAGGTCGGTCGCCCGATGAAGTACCATCGCCAGAACGATCACCTTCCCCCGAGCTTCCCTTGACCATGTCCGCCTCGGCTGTCCTCACCGCACAACCTCGAGATGTTGCCGCGGCACTCGCCAATGCCGGCGGATTCCCGCAGGACAAGGTCGTCGTCAACTTCAAGCCCATCGGCAGCGCCCCTGTCCTCGCCCGGTCTGTGTTCCAGATCAGTGCTACACAAAAGTTCGACTATCTCGTCATCTGGTTGCGAAAGAAGCTCAAGGTCAGCGAGACCGACAGCGTGTTTCTCTACGTCAACCAGTCTTTCGCGCCCTCCCTGGAGGAGGTCGTGGGCAATCTGCACAGGGTCAGCTCTGGAGCATCTCAATCTGTTCTCGCTCAGCAGGCTAACGTCATCCAGTGCTTCAAGACGAATGATCAGCTTGTCATTTCCTACTCCATGACCCCTGCATTTGGTTGATGCGAGAGCCTTGGATAAATTCCAGTCTCCATCTGCCGATTCTCAATGCTATTCTATGCCCTTGTCGCCTCGGACTGCCAGCTATGGTATCACGATCAAGCAGCCTACATGACCAACGGCCCCAAACACCGGTACAATGCAACCACCACGCTGAACACAACATGCCGCCGCAACCTCACTTACCACCTCTCACAGCTTGTTCACCTCGTTCTCGAACGCCTCCAAAGCTTCCTTGGCGATGGGATACGTATGCTCCGTTGCCGGGTACTGGCGACTCTTCACCTCGTTGCGGTACGCCTCCATGGCACGCATGCTCTCGCCCCAGACGTCGCCATACTTCTTGACGAACTTGGGCAGGAAGCGGCCCGGCGGGAAGTTGCCCATCATGTCGATCTGAACAAGCACCTGACCCGAGCACCCATTTCCGGCGCCAATGCCGATGGTCGGAATCGACAGCTTATCCGTGATCAGCTTCGCCACTTCGGCCGGCACAGCTTCCATGACCATGGCGTACGCGCCCGCCTCCTGCACAGCAAGCGCATCCTCGAGAAGCTTCATCGCTCCAGAAGCCGTCTTGCCCTGTACGCGGAAGCCACCGAGAGCGTTCTGCCGCTGCGGCGTCAGGCCGACATGACCCAGTACCGGAATGCCGGCCGTGGTGATCTTGCGGATTGTTGGAGCCATCTCCTTACCACCCTCGAGCTTGACAGACTGCATCCGACCCTGCTTGATGAAGCGAATGGCCGTCTCGAGAGCCTGCTCGGGGGAAACCTCGTAGGAGCCCATGGGAAGGTCGCCGACCTGGAACTGTTAGCGGGAATACATGGCAAGGGGGGCATATGAGGCCAGCCTACAGTGAAGGCCGCTTTCGTTGCACGTGCAACAGAGCGGCAATGCAACAACATCTCCTCGACCACAACCTCGCTTGTGTCCTCCATGCCCAGAGCGACCATGGCCAAGCTATCGCCGACCAGGATCATATCCATGCCGGCGGTGTCGCCGACGCAAGCGCTGGGAAAGTCATGCGCTGTGATCATAGTGATCGGCTCTCCTTTCTGGTGAAGGGACCGCAGTGTGCCGATTGTCACCTTCTTGCGTGAGTTGGCCGCTGGCGTGCCAAGCGGCGAGTGTGAGCTCCATCGCGCCTGTTTGTTATGCGCGACAGGGAGTTGTTGGATGACGGCGACGTGTCGCGCGACAGGGGAAAGGAAAGAGGGCCCCGTTGCGACGGGTCGTGTGCCTCGAGCAAGGGAGGCACACGACCTTGTCAAGGTACCTCGTAATGGTAAAGACATGGGCGCAACACGCATGTACCTTTTTTGTCGATAGGTAACACCGAGTCAATGTAACCAAATGTTAAGAGTGATTCGAGACGACAATCACGTCGACTTTTAATTGAAGTTGGGTTGAAATGTTGAATGAGTCAGAGATGAATGGTCCATGGCGAAACTTTTAGACTTTGAGAAATAAGTGCCACGGGCGTTGTATTTATTCAAGTCGAGGTCATGATGGTTTTTGCATGCGTAGAACTGAGTATCTCCAGACTTCCCTGGCGTTTGCTCCATCATGCAGGGGTCGACCCAATAGGGGCCATTGAGCTGCTGAGATAAGGGCCCGGAGGTCGGCGCTGGGGGCCCGGCGCTGCCGAGGTCCGGGGCCTGTGCTCGGAAGCTCCTGGCCGTTTGCTTGTGGGTCATTTCCATAGCCCAGGCGCCCTGGCGCCCTGGGAGTCAAGCAAGCTAGGATCATGGATGTCCCTGATTATGTGTGTGTGCACGAGGCTTGATTTTCGCCATGAGCAGTCTCATGTTCTGATTCAGTAACATTCATGGCGTGGCGATCGGTGAGTGAAGGGAACAGGCAAGAACCACCATGCTTATGCGATATCCGCCATGGCCCCAGACGCCCCAGCTGCCAGTTTAGAGGGCCGTGGAGGCGCAAGCCGGTAAGCAGTTGCCAGCCACGATCTGGCGAGGCGCTAACAATGTCCGCATGCAGTAGGTGGTCCTCAGGGTCCTCAAGCAATAAGCCGTTTCCTGAGTCGATAACCTACACTTCTTGTAGCCACATGTACGACAGATGAGAGCAATAACATGCACGAGGGTTCACCATCCCAAACCAGTGATTCACCAGCGCCGGCCCGGTACAAGGCGCCTGGGCCCCGAAGACCCCGCATATCGTTCCCGCCAGTCCCGCATCTGCCTCCACCCCGGCGCTATCATTCTTATCGATATCTGAGCCACAGCTTATCGTGCCCGCATCTCCCATCATCGTCCGCGCGTGACCTCTTCAACCCGACTTCTCCCCTCTTTGTCTCTCCTACACCTGCCCAACTCTGCACCATACGCACTCTGCCTCTCACTCGAACCGGATATACAGCCGCCGAACATACGTAGTCCACAGGACTAAACACCTACCGCCTCCGTCGCCCTCACGCCTGCTCAGTTCCCCGGACGCCGGCCCCGTTCAACCCCACGTACATCGCCCGACTGCGTCTGATCCGCAACAACCGCCACCATGAGCAGCCCTCGCCGCAGGATTGAGACCGATGTGAGTCCTGGGAGCCTCCCACAGCTTGTCCTTGAATATCGTGGTTCACGTGCTAATATGACGCCTTCCAGGTCATGAAGTAAGTGGTCATGGCGTCATAGGACCTCAAAGTGTCGTGTCAGCTAACGTTTCACAGGATGTATGATTCAGCACGACAACACCCTTGATCCTTTCCCGGCTCACACGAAATCTAGGATGATGAGCGACTACGAAGTAACGCTGGTCAACGATAATAGTAAGCTTTGCCCAGATGTTTGCTGGAAGACGAGCTGCTTGACTAACATCTCACAGTGTAAGCCAGGCCGAGACCGCCACGATCCTACGAACTTCCGATCTGACCCCGTATAGGCAGGAGTTCTACGTTCGATTCAAGGGTCCCTCCGAAAGTCAGTCTGCCGCATATAAACGGGTCAGGGATGTATGGGCTGACGATTCGCAGCACCCTTCGAGGGCGGAACATGGAAAGTTCATGTCGAATTGCCGGACCAGTACCCTTACAAATCCCCCAGCATTGGTTTTGTCAACCGAATCTTCCACCCGAACATCGACGAGCTGTGAGTACGGTCAATGGCGCAGTGCAGGGACTCGGGCCCTTCATTGCCATGACTTGGGAATGTCACTGATCTCGTGCCTTGAACAGGTCAGGCTCCGTGTGCCTGGACGTCATTAACCAGACCTGGTCACCCATGTTCGATATGATCAACATCTTCGAGGTCTTCCTTCCCCAGCTCCTCCGGTACCCGAACCCGACAGACCCGCTGAATGGAGAGGCCGCCGCTCTGATGATAAGGGAACCCAAGAGCTACGACGTCAAGGTAAAGGGTAAGTCACAGGCGTGGATCCAATGCTCTTTACAGCTTTCTAACGTCAAATGTAGAGTACGTCCAGAGATACGCGAGTAAGGACGCGGCCAACGACGCTGGCGCCGAGAGCGAAGACGACACCGACATGTCCTCGGTGGGCAGCTTCGGCGACGATGACGACGACCAGCCCGCCGGCCGCATGGATGTATGACCTCGGCTCAGCTGACATCGGCGACTCGCCGTCTGGACAGTGACTACCGAAGGAAACAGCGGCGCATCATGGGTACAATAGGCGTTTGCATTGCGAGCTGATTTTCGAGGACCCGTCACGCCTGCTGAAATATGTTCTCTGCTTGTGACCCCTTTGTTTATTTGTTCTTTACCATCAGCCTGGGGGCAACCTGGCGAACATGCCTTCCGAGGCAAGGCGTTTCAACACGAGTGAACGGAGTTTATTACCAGGGGCCTATCGCGGCGGGAGCGGAGCCGAACCCCACGGGTGTGTATCAGGAGCCTTGGCCACACGCTGGCGAGTGAAGCGGTTGCTTTGATATCTTGATTTTGCATAGGGAGCTTCGATTGGGTTCTTGGTTCTATGGGTAGATAACCCTTGTTCGGCGAATGAATGAGCGTTCAACAGACCGGCTCTGGTGCGTTGCTTAATCGGCGAATGACTCGCGGAACCGCCCATAGGCTCTTTGAGCTCCTGACGGCTGCATGGCACAGGTAGCATATCTAGGTCTCGCCTCACCCGGAGTGTTCTCGTCCTTCACTATCGAGCATCACACGTCCCGGTGCGAATCATCCTGCCACCCACACCGCCCATGAGAAGCTACGGCCGCTAGGATGTTGTCATCTCCTTAACCCAGAGGCTCCAACGGATCTCACCTTACAGTCTCCTGGCCACCGCTGAGGATATGGGGTGTAAGAATATCCACGAACAGGCTTGGTATTGTTGGCGCCGGGAGATCTAATGAACGCTGAGAAGGACGCGGGACGCCAGTAGAAGTCCGACAAACAGGGAGCAGCTAAGTCTGAGAGGGTTTCGTCTCTCTGAATGCCACAACCCTCGACTGTCGTCGAAGATGCCCTGGCGTACAAGCACTTATTGTCACCTGCGGCACAGCTCCCTTGTGGGATTAGGGCCCGAACATCGTCTATTGGGGGGGGCTTGACAGGGCGTATGCGCCGAGGAGTTTGGATTTAACCACCGTCACCGCCGGGGACCGTCTACCGGCGGTTGCGGTGCCGGTACTCCGGAGGATGTATGGCTCAGACCCTTCTCGATGCCAACGTTCTGTGGAGCCCGTGTAGTCAATACGATACTGTCAGGACTGTCAGTTTGGAGTAGACTATGGCTGTGGGCTGTGCGTGATACAGGATGCACAATGATGTTGACCTCAAGAACCGCAGGATCAAATACTGGTATCAGCGGCTGGCATAGGTCTGCCTTGAATCATAGCTTCGAGATTGCCGTGTATCCCCGTGGCCGTTTGCTCAAGCACACACGGTCCAAATATCCCGTTGCCGAGATGTGTCCATCTAATACTTTGTCTATAGATGCCGCCCGAAATGCCCTCTCCGATCCAAAGTGACAAACATGGACAGAAACGCGTCGTCCGCAGAACGCAATGCATGCTCTCGTGTCATCTGCTCCATCTTTTGGAGCCGTCCATCTCTGTGTGTTGCCATTACAGCTTTGCCTTCGGTTGGCCTGCTTTGGACTCGTCAGATACCACTGCCACGACAACCACAATATCATCGACTTTGCCGCCGCGCCAGTTCTCGTGAGGGTACCACTTCTGGACCTCCTTTGCAAAAGGTCCGTCGAGCTTGCTGTTCACGCTCGCGGACTTGGCCGCTCCCGTCAATTGAACAGCCAGTAGACTCTGTAGAGTGAACGGCTGGCCCTTGGACGTCTCGTCAGGCGCCAGGAGAGGTCGCAAATCATCGGCGGCGCGTATGCCACCTTCCTTGCCCTCTGCCGCATCTGCCTTGTCTGCCTTTGTGAGCCAGGCACCACTGCCAGTCATGGCCTGAGTTACCACGCGAAGAATGTCCTGGTTGAAGAGGTTGTCCCAGACGCCATCCGAGGCAAAGATGAGGACATCGCCATGCCGCACGTTGTGAAGTGTCACGTCCGCATCCCGCGGGAAGTCGCTGAGTTGAGCGCCGCCAAACGCCGCCATGCGTGCTGCTACAGACGGGGGCACGACCGACAGTTGAAAAGGGGTGTTGAAGGCATGTGTCTGAGGGTCGGTGTGCGCATGCACAGCGCCGAGGCGAAGTTGGATAAAGCCACTATCACCCAGATTCGCGACATCGACGGTGCCGTCTGGTGAGGCAACAGCGACACAGGCCGTGGAACCACCAGCGCGTATGGTGCGGTCCTCGCAGACAGACTGATATCCCGCCTGGAGAAGGTCGCGAGCTCGTGGGATCGTCGAAGTCGCAGTCTTGGAGGCGGAGTCCCCGTGCTCGTAGGCTGCAGAAGCAACGTAGTCGCAGAGGCCATGGGAGAAGTCGGCAGGATCCACGCCAGAATCAACCCAACCGCCGACGCCGTCAGCCACACCCAAAGCGACGGCACCGGTCTCGCCAACTCTGCTCACAAAGAAGGCATCGTGGCCGCTGTTCGTGCGAGACTTCTTGTTGTGTTTTGTCTTTTGTATCCGGTTGTAGGGATTAAAGTGAAATATGTCTGTTAAGGGGTCGTACTTGCGATCCTTGCCGATGAAGGATGCCGCGACGTGGAAGGAAAAGGGACCGGCTCCGCTCGGTGAGGGTTTGGGCGGTTTCGTGGACATTGCCCGGTTCTGGGGTGTTCTCGAATGAGAATTCGAGGGGATGTGATGGGCGCGGGTGATGCTATACGCTATCCAAATGTCAGAGTGTGCATGGCCACATGCAGCGTCGCATGCTCAACAAACGTACCGATTTGCTGAAACCGACTGGTCTGAGCCGGCAGCAAATGAGGACGGATTGCCGTTAGCGATGCAGCCATTGCTCCGAGTATGAAGCGATGAGTCGAGGTTCCAGGAGATGCAGAGGCTTCACATTCCGCTGGTCAGGCTTCCCCTGAAATCGCCTCACAATGATCTAGAAGCGACAATGAAAGGTTGACGATAATATGTCGACTGCAGGACGAAAAGCCAATTGAACGAATCTACCATGCATCGGGAGTCGGAGGTAAGAGCCACCCGCGACCCCAAACACGCGTTATGTCATCGCGCGTCCACTTTCCCATGGGACCCGCCTTGCCGCTAAAGGTTGCCAGAGATCATTATTGCCCGGGGTATTGCCGAACCGACTCTCACGTGAGTCTCCCGGTTCGTTCCTTCCGGCTGAAAAACAGAGACCCTCTGATTGGCCCATCGCTCCTTCGTGCTTGGAGTAACCGAGGACCGAAGGAGAAATCCCCCATGATACTTACACTCTGAACTACGCCACCCTCGCGAAGGACAAATACCCAGACGACCTCTCAGCGGCCTACTGTCGTCACACCCTCGGTTTTGACTCACCTCGACCTCTAGAGCACACTGCTCGACCATTTCTCTTCTTCCGTCTCATCAATTCGTCTCAATCGATCCGTGATCGTCAGCCACAATGGCAGCTCTCCGCTCTTCCACCACCCGGGTGCTCGGCTCTGCCGTCAAGCCCGCCTTCCGCCCTGCCATGATCGTTCGGTCCATGGCCTCGGTCAGCGAGGCTCCTACTACGCCGGAGCCCAAGATGAAGACTTTCCAGATCTACCGCTGGAACCCCGACACGCCGTCCGAGAAGCCGCGCATGCAGAGCTACACCCTCGACCTGAACAAGACCGGACCCATGGTCCTCGACGCGCTCGTCAGGATCAAGAACGAACTCGATCCTACCCTCACCTTCAGGAGAAGTTGCCGCGAAGGTATCTGCGGCAGCTGCGCCATGAACATCAACGGCCAGAACACCCTTGCTTGCCTCTGTATGTGATCCGGCACCTCCTCGGCATTGTGATCATGTTGCCGAACAGCACTGACAGGCGTCGCACGCAGGCCGTATCCCCACCGAGACCACCGCAGAGACCAAGGTCTACCCTCTGCCGCACACCTACGTCGTCAAGGACCTCGTCCCTGATCTGACCTACTTCTACAAGCAATACAAGTCGATCAAGCCCTATCTGCAGAGGGATACCCCCGCCCCTGACGTACGTGCTTCCCCCACCACATCCATGACGACGGGATACGCTAACACATGATTCAGGGCAAGGAGTACCGCCAGACCAAGGAGGACCGCCGCAAGCTCGACGGACTCTACGAGTGCATTCTCTGCGCATGCTGCTCGACCTCGTGCCCCTCGTACTGGTGGAACTCGGAGGAGTACCTCGGCCCCGCCATCCTTCTCCAGTCCTACCGCTGGTTGATCGACTCCCGTGACGAGCGCACCGCCGAGCGCAAGATGGCCCTCGACAACTCCATGAGCCTGTACCGCTGCCACACCATCCTCAACTGCACACGGGCATGCCCCAAGGGCCTGAACCCCGGTCTGGCGATTGCCGAGATCAAGAAGCAGCTGTCCTTCTAATTGGGTCGCGCACAGGCGAAGGGAAGCATGTGTGGTTGTAAACTCTCCTCGAATGTGCCCTCGAGCACTTGACTGTACGTGGAGGAGCGGGAAATATGAAAGAGCAACATGGGTTGGAAAGATTGGCCGATGGTCCTCGTCGCGTACAAACGACCTGGGATCGGGCCAAGAGTGAGGGTAGGTGATAGTGCCGCTGTCGTTATTAGATACCTCGAGCGCTCGAGACACGGGTTGTTGCGCAGGGGCTCAAAGTGTACTGTATTGGCATGACTGGAGTTTTTTCCTCTCGAGGTCGCAAGCAAGAAACTTTTTCGAACTCGTTCAATCCTTTCCGGAGGGAAATTCGGACGTTTTAAACATGAGTTGATGTACGCCTGTCACGCCATGTTGATCGGTTCATGAGGCATCGTCTGATCTCATCTCGTATGACACCCCCAGGACGCAGTGCGACCACTCTATCTCTAAGCGCCCCTGCATGCCGCACGTACCATTCATCTGATCATCACGGGTCCCCGCCCAGGTCTAGGCTCTCCAGACGGCCCTTCAAGACGTCTTCATCGCCTGGCCACGTCCTGCTGACGCCGCCAGCCTGGCCCGTCTTGCGCTCGCAGACCTCGTCCATGAAATCGATGACGTCGCACATATTGGTGAGGGAGTTGAGCGTGGCGCGCTCGGCCTTGTTGAGGAGGGAGTGCTTGTCGTCGCCCATGCCGGGGCCGCACATCTCGCCGAGGTGGTGGACGACGAGCTTGAGGGGGAGCGGAGCGCGGGCGACGTGGCGCATGAAGGACTCGACGGCGGCCCAGGGGGTGGAGGTGTGGCCGGCGTAGAGGGCCGGGTTGGCGAGGATGCCGCGGGCTGACATGAGGCCGGCAAGCTTGGTGGTGCTGGGCTTGTAGGGGGTTGTTGCCGGGTCGAAGACGGAGGTGCCGTTGATCGGCGCCGGTCGAGGCTCGGTCGTGGTTGATATTGTGGGCTGGGCGTCAAGAAGTGTTGATAGGGGGAGAGAGTCGAGGGAGAAGACGTCTCCTGAGAGGAGGATGGGGAGCGTGTCGCCGTACTTCTGGACGAGGATGGCGAGAGAGTCACCGAAGATGGGCGTTGTGGATGGTGTGGACCGCAGCCGGGGATGGATCGTGAGGAAGTCGATGTTGCGGTTGTTTGTGTCGCCGATGACCGTGTCGATGAAGTCCATCGTTTTCCTGGCAGCTTGTCAGTGGTGTTCATGTTGTCTGTGATCACTGCCGTGACGTACCTGAGATCGCGATGCACTCTGATCTTGACGCTCACACTCCGACCCTTTGGGCTCTCCATGTCCTTGTCCTTCCCGACATGCCATCCGTCGTCGTGGAGTCTCTTTCGTGTCTCGACGACCATATCTCGCACCAGCTCCCGCTTCTCCATGAGCGCCGCGCCCAGAGTCTCAGCACAAGCCCACGATTGCGGGCATCCGCAGTTCAGATCCACGCCGTTGACGAAAGGGGCCACGATAGATGACGACCTTGAGAACTCAAGAGGGCTGTTTGAGCCGAACTGGACTATTGTCGGAGGTTGTGGTCCATCGGTAGATAATGTGAGGTCTGAGCCTCGTCAGTCAGGGCACCGTAGGTGAGTGTGCCGCAAAGACGCACCGCTATCTCTTGCAAACTGGTTCCTGTTGAACTCCTTGGACAGAATCATCGGTGTCCAGCAGATATCTGTGCCATACTCGTATACCACTCGTCGAAATGCAAGCTATGAGCCTCGTCAGCGCCTTATGTATTGAGCAATACGGAGCTCAGGAGCAGTACCTTGCTGTACCTCACCATGGGAGCAGATACATAGAGGTATCGGTCCCGACGCTTTGCAGCATCAAAAATTTTGAGAGGACTATGAAGCATGAGCACCTGCCGGCTTCGATGATGTCGTTTGCGTGTTGGTCGACTTACTGAATCCTCGGGTACAACTCATTCTCACGATTTTCTGCCATTTTTGGGGAGACTTTTGCCAGATGGCATCGACCGATGTGTGCAGAAGTGAGATACACGATAGAATAGCAACATAGCAAGCCTGGAAATGAATATTCACAGGCCGATGAATTAATCAAATTCAACGTTAAGAGGGTCTAAGTGAGACCCCGGTCAGGTTTTGCCTTCAGGCGATGAGTCCTCCGCGACTTTTTTTCGCCCATGGAAAGGGGGGTGAACAGGAGGCACGACAGATGGTACCACCTGGCAGAACTCTACTAACCCATCGGATCGCGGATCTGGGCGTCCAACACCCTCACACTTTGATTCAATCACACGAGTCTCTTGCATTCACATTGCTGCATGCCTCCTACGATGTGACGGCAAGGAAATCATTTCGTCCTCATTGTCCTCATGCGATACTGCTATAGCATCAAACCATCATTCCTCACGACTCTGGCGCCTTGACGAACGGCAGAGGCTTCGGCCTCCCCCAGAAGTCACATGGCAGGAATCTCCACGCCCCGTTACCAGCGCCGAACCAGTACTTGATCATGTAGGGCAGGACGAACGGCAGCGGCGGGAACGTATTGCCTCCCTCGTACGTCTTGTCTGATGACCCCAACACCACGGGGAAGGCATCGTACTGAGCAGCAGCGTGTCAGTAACTCCACGGATCACGTATCAGGAGGTCCTCAACATACCATGAAGGCGATGTTCCCGGTCGCCTTGGCGTGCGCCTCCGCCTTGTCCCACGCTTCGCGCAATTGCTTGTCGTCGAGGTCGCCGAGGCCGAGAAGCGTGTCGATCTCCGCGTACAGATGGTCGGTCAGGTGCCCCGCGAAGCCGTCCACGATGGCCTTCATCCCGCCGGCGCCCTCCCAGCGGTAGTCCTCGGGTTTCGTCTCGGAGGCGTACTTGAGCAGGTCCTCGAGGCCGCCGTGGAAGAGCTCGTGCTGGTGCCGCGGGTCCTCCATGAGGCCCGGGCGGCCGCTGAACCTCTCGATCTCGGGGAACATGAACTCCTCCTCGACCCCGTGGTGGTGGTTGACCATCTTGACCCACGAACCCGCGAAGAAGAGGAGGTCCTTGACATCCTGGGCGTTGTAGCTTGCGCTGGTAGAGTCCGGGACGTTGGGCGCCTGTAGGACGATGCAGTTGAGGCCGCGGATGATGGTGTTGTGTACGTGGGCCATCTCGTTGGCGCCGTGTACGTAGGCCCGAGACATCTGATGAATGTCAGCTGGGCGAGCATGAAGCTTGGACATGCAATGCTCACATCGTGGGTCCTAGAAGGCGTCGAAATGAGATGATAAGGCTCATCCGCCCATGGGGCACTAGATGGCTTGGTGGTCATCGCCAATCTGTCTCGGTCTCTACACGTCTTGGGCTTTTGGACTGAACGATGCGTCGAGTCGCAGGTCACCACGACACAAAACGACGACAAACAGGGAGCTGGCTACAATAAGTACAGATCACAATCTCACGTCACCAGGACGGGTACCCGGCTTGTTATCTGGACTATATATACCTAGCGAGTTGAGCCAAAAGATGACGGCGGGGCCAGATCCCGGTAAAGCTGCCCTGAATGCACTGCATGTTCACCGACAGGGAAGCTTCACTGGGTACCTCTGGTAAGCACGAAAGCGCGATGCATGATTGGCTACAACGCAGATCGCGATACGCGGGAAATGCATTTGATGTATGCTTTGGGAAGAGTCGCAGGGGACCCAGCGCGGAAACGGAACTAGAATCAAGCTTGCGATGCCGACAATGCGGGCGCAGATCAAGAAGAAGCGGTCCGGCCGTTGGCAGACTTGGCAGAACACTACTCTCTACCTTGGTGTGACTACCACACACTAGGCTTTGGCCAACGGCTTCCATTGTCGCTTATAGGAACGTCGGTGAACTTCAAGGCAGGGTGCACGGCATACGCAGTCTGACATCGTGGGGGCGCATTATATACCATCGCACTGACTACTCGCAAGCATACAGGTTGTTCAGGTATCAAGCTATCAAGAAAGGCCCTGCAATCTTAGAGTCGAGTTTCTGCCCCCTATTACTGGCTTATAGGATCAGACACAGAAGCTCTGGTCGTCTCCGTATCTAGGTTGCGCAGGGCGGCGGCGTAGTCGTAGCTGCGGTACTCAAGTCCGAAGGGCACGGAGGAGGGGTGAAGGTTGGCCAGGGCAGGCAGTCGGGGAAGCAGCTGAGATGAGGTCAGAGACTTTACTGACTTGACATGCGTATGTGATTGCGAGGACTTACCCGCCGTACATGAGGCCGCACTCATTGATGTAGTCGGCGCAGACCGTCCGAGTCGAGCAGTTGCTGCTGGACGTGGGCGTGGGCTTGTACGAATTGTCCCGCTTCCCGTGGGGTGTTGGTGTTGCTGTTGGCGTTACCGTGTAATAGGGGCCATCCAGCTTGGTGCATAATGGAGGAGTTGGCTGGGTTTCATTACAGATGTTCCAGCATCTGATCAAAAGAATCAGTATGGACGGGTATGTAGACGTATTGACTCACCCTCCCCATCGTTGATTACAATTAGTAATCCCATCGATGCATTTAGTTGGGCAGTAAGAGTTGATTGGCGATGCCTGCACAGCGGCGAGGCCAATGCCGAGTAGAGCAGCGTGGAATTTCATGATATTAGGACAAGGCTGTGGTTTTGAGGAAGACTGTTTGAACAACAGTCAGGACACACACTTGCGAGCTGCCTGATATAAGTAGGGGGAAAGAGAGTGTGCAAGCCTCTCATGATACGCTTCAAGCCCATTGCGCCTTCTTCAAGCAATCTTACCATCAAGCTCCGTAAGGTACGTACCTACTAGTTGAAGGAATACTCGAGCGGGGAGTCGAGCCATCTGAACGCCACAATATCGAGAACATGATAGAAGTCTAAGAACCATCCCAAGGCGGTGAGGAATCTATACGCGACCCCTTGGCTATGCCCAGGCAAATCATGGCACACATTCCAGATGATCCGTAGAGTGGGCAGGCACCCAAGACAAGCCACCGGCAGGCATGATTCGAGTGACAGGCGGCCGCCGAAAGCGAGTGTCCCCTTCGGGGAGGAGATGACAGAGGAGGGCATGCAGGATGAGAGACTGCGAGGTGACATGAGGACCTCGTGTTGAGGAAACGAGAACACAGCCTGTGCCTCCTCGGTAACGCAATGCCACCCACCGCCGGCTGCGGGTAAACTGCTGTTCAGCCGTGATGCTATCTTGGGATCCCGATAGACACGGAGGGGATCATGGGATCGCGTGCGACATGTGGAGAGGAACGCCCAAGTGTCGACACGAAGCTGTCCTTTCCGTTGGACATCAAATTTGGTGGCCATGGCAGGCCGCCCGAGCCAGACTATGGCCCATCGTCACGGATGAGTTGAGATGAGTGGTTTCGGTGGGAAAATCGAATGGTGTTTTGTCGGAAGAATTGGGGGATTAAGTCGAAGTGATCCGGAGCAGTCCCCCGAGGGCCCCAAAGCGGAAGGGAGCTTCCCAAGTGGAGGCTGCATGCATTGAGCTGGTGACCTGCACGGCAGTTGCAGTGGTTGCTGCAGGTCTCGGCGCGTCATTGGACTGCTAAAAGTCCCCGGATTGCGGGGGGCTTTTCAGGGGTCCCACACCAAGACAACTGGAACCCAACCAACCAACCTGGAAGGGACCTCACTGGCGTCCAGGGCTGAACAGCTTCCAGGTTGTCGTCTTGCTCACACCTAGCCCCTCAGCCCATCCATCTTCAAGACATTCGGATGGCGGTCTGACTGCATCGTAACACCACATACACTCAGCTACATGGTCATGACAGAGCACGTCAATGCGAGGGCACCGACCACGAGCGAACCACGAGCCCCTTGTCAGCCTGGACATTGAGATCGTCCTCGTCATCTGCAACGGCGATCGCGGGCTCGGCAAGCTACCTCTCATGCCGCGTTCATGCAATCAACCGTCCGATCTCCCTGCTTATGATGTATGACCAGAGCTGAGGGACCGGCCCCCATGGCTTCTTTTGTCATTGCACGACCGGCCGGCCTCGAGCAATGGGTCGTAATATCACACAGGCCTTCCATTAGACAAGCCATCCGATCCCGCTCTCCAGCTCAACATTATCACCCGATCAATGCGCGGAGCATATCATCGAGGACCTGAAGATCGCTCTTGCCCGACTCGTATAGCTACTCTCGTTACCTGCACTTCAATTGGCAAGCTTGGCTGACACCAATGCCCGGTCACTGACTTGGAGCGAGAAGGAAATACCTAACGGCGAAGCAACTCGCCGCCGAGGCGCATGGAAACAAGACTGCCAATGTTTGCCCGTCCCATCTCCTTACAGTGCACTGCCCCCCATGTACCCTTGCTTGCTCCATTCCAGCTCCCTACTTACTGAGGTTGATGTCATTCAAGTCGGGCCGTGACCTTCTTTGTGTGCCCGTCGCAGGACCCTCGCGCAATCGCCAGATCCTCTCCTCGTCTCCGCTAGGGAGAGACACCATCACCTAAGACCAGACCCTAGCACGCTCTACAAAACCATCCCCTAGCCCTACACATCTCCTATAACCTGGCGTTCAGCATTTATCTTTCTTCGTCCTTGACCTTATACTCGATAACCTCCTTCTTGACCTGCACGCTGGATCAACTCTACACTGTTATCCTATTCCGATCTTAGCTGCCCATCATGAAGTGGCTCACCACCGCTCTCGCCCTCATGGCGTCAACGTCTCTAGCCAACCCTATCCCCCAGGAAACACCGCAATCGTACGGATCCTCCGAAGACCGCCCGGTACTCTACAACCTCAAGGTCAAGGCGTAAGCTCGCACCTGTCCCTCGAGTAGCCCACACGTGCCACACGTACTGACACCGGCTAGCTCCGCCTACCCGGACATCCACGAGAAATACCTCTCCATCTCTGAAGACCAGGTCGGCATCTTCAAGACCAAGCAGCCCGTCATCGTCACAACCTCTCCCCGCAAGGACCCCACCGCCCTCGTCTCCCTGCACAGTACGTTAAACCGGTGTTCTTATTTCCCCTTTCAGGCTGTTTCGGGAGTCGTGAACCACGTGTTTGCTCCAGAGACACAATAAGTACCTCCTAACACATCCAAAAAGAGTGAATACTGACTCCGCGGGTGGGTAGCCTGGCCCATCGGCATCGTCGACCACGCCCTCGTCGTCACCGGCCAGAACGGCCTCTTCGACCTCAAGGACTCCGTCCCGGAACTCACCGACCCCGCCCCCGACTCGACCTACTCCTGGCGCGAGTTTGTCCTCGACGACAGCGACAGCGAGCTCGGCTGGCGCGCGCCCAAGGACGGCAAGTGGGTTGTCTTCCCCGGCCGCCAGAGCGGCACGTACGAGGTCAAGTGGAATGACGGCATGTCGCACCCGCCGCCCCCTTTGTCAGACCCGAGAGGCGGATGACTGACTGTGCCCAGGAACCGGCTTCACCACGCAGAACTTTCTGCCAATTTCCATCACCTTCGAGAAGGCGGAAGACCCCGAGCCGTGAACCCCTTTCTTGGGTAGCTGGCGAAGTCTTGAGGGGCGTTCAAGCGGAGTAATGAATGTAAAGCGCGCCTTCGCTGGAAAGAGGCATACCCGTATTAATCTCCTGTAATAATTTGATTCGTAATGAATAATTGTCACGTTCACGACTCTGAGGTTGACCGTGGTTCCCGTGCTTGGTGAGCAGCTGACCTCGGTTCGTGGTAGGTACCATAGTGATGGCGGTACCCAGCTTGGTAGCACATCACACAGAGAGGTAGACACAAACGACGTCCAGAGTAATACAACATCATGTAGGTAGTTCATTTGACACCTAGAATATCGAGGCTCCTTCGTTTCAGAACTTACCCTGGGGCATATGAGCCTATAAGCCGTGTTTCCTGCTGTTCTCCGCAGGATGGAAGCCACCCAGGAACGAGTGCCAAGCACGACATTGCGATGTACGACACTTGTCATCGATGTCAGCCTCAGCTGCGGCCCCAATGTGAGCAGCCCTCTCGTGTCCGGTCGTTGTTTCATAATGTGTCCGTCCTCGGCCTGCCCGTGACTCTACCTGTGCCGATTCCCCGTAACGCCTTGCTGCCTGATGATTTGGGGGGATGGTGAAAATACAAAGTGTGGAAAAGTTGTGTTGTTGAGCAATGATGCCCGCGTGGAGACCCTGCGGTGACGCGTGTGCTGCGTATATTATACAGTTCTGCAGCACGTCAATGTTGCTGCGGTGTGCAGCCCGGGACTCATGTAGGCACAGCCTCAGCGATAGTTTGGCTGGTGCCTGCGTTTCCGAAGGAAATGGTTCGACGCGACATTGTGCGGGGCGATAGGGCTGAATCTAACGCCGAACATCCCAGCTCTCTCGTAGAGGTATGTTACAGGAGAAGGCGAGCGTTTTGGAGGGCTAGGGGGTGGGGGGTTCTAGTCCTCCACCACCTCGCCCTCGTCCTCGTCTGACAAGCGTGCGCGCTTGCTGGCTCTGCTCTCGGCGTCCGAGTCGATGTCTTTCCTCTTGGGGGCGGGCGACACGGCGCCGTTGCCGTTCGTCTTGGGTGCAGTAAGAGTGAGCTGTGAAGCCGATTCCGTAACAGATACATCGTCGCGGCCATTGGCCCTGTCGCCGTCTCGAGGCGTGCCTGCGCTGGATGACAGCGCCTCGCCGTGGGGCAGCGGGTCTCGGGGTCTTCTGGTGCTCTCAATGTCGAACGCGGGCGAGGGAAGAGAGGGGTTCTGCTTGCGGAGTGGGTTTTCCGAGTAGAAGTGCAAAACCCTCTCAATGGCGCGAGAGCACCGTTCCTCGTCGCCCTTGAGAGCCTTCCACCACGGCTCGCCGTTAACATCGTCGATTGGCTGTTCCGTATGTATGCTGGCGAAGAAGATGGCGCTAATGGCGGTATCTCTGGCCTCGAGCAAAAGAGGCACGCTCGTTAAGCAAGCGTCGCTGCAGAATGCCCACGCTGACTGGCGGAGGCGCTTGTTATGAACAAGATCCAAGCTTCCCAGCAGCTCGAAAAGAATATGGTAGGGATTCTGGACCATCAAGTCGAATGTGAGAAGCTCGAGCATCAATTCCTCGTATGCCAGAATGTTGTCTCTCCAGCGCCAGTACTCCTTGCTCTGCTCATCAATAATGAGCTGCGAGTTCTTCTGGGCGACCTTGGCGACTGTGATGATGATTTCCTTGGTCTTTCGGCAATTCTCCTCGGTCTTGTTGGCGAGAAAGAGGGCGGTCGCAGCAATGTTCTGATTATAGTCAATATCATGCCCAGCCGGCCGGCCTTTTACACTCACATAATGATGGATGCCGCCCTTCTCTTCGACCATGCTGTAGCGCATGAAGAAGCGGTGGAAGAAGACACCGGCCACCCAAAGTGTTATTTGGGGCAGATCCAGCAACACGCCCGCCTGGTAGATGAAGTTGACACCTTTGGCACGGCGCAGGCGCTCCTCGGCAGGGGAGATCCCATCGAGAATACTTGGTGTGCTCAGGATCTCGTCAGGATCAAAGAACCATTGGCCTCTGGGCGGTGCGAACGGCGTTTGCGCCCCTGATCGTGGCGTTGTCTGAGATGTCGGCGCATCGCGTCGTGAATGTGGCGGGGGTGGAGATGTGCGCGAGGAATAGGGTGGTGGTGAGGGTACGGCAGGAGGTACCTCGCGCTGCCTCAATGGCGACTTGGAGGGCCTGGCCTGGCGGGCTGGGGCAACGATGGGTGGTTGATAGCCTTCGCGGGGCGGCCGGTAGCGATCGACATTTGCCATCGCCTCGGTATTAATATCGGGAGATCGGGTGGCGTGGTTGATGGCAGGAGAGGAACAATACGCGCATGGAGTCGACGGATGATTGGGTTTTGTTTGTTAGAAGTTGTGACGTTAAGAGGCAGATGGCAATCAAGATGGGAAACATGAAGGACAAAAGATCGGCCTGTCGGAGGTGGGCTGCCTTAGATAATCCGAGGGAAAGAGCATCACGTGTTGGTCTCCATAATTCACCCAGAACAAAGGGGACGACTTCACGCTGCCTGCCGAGTCGTACAGCGCTTGGGTTGACTTATTTATTTTACATAGGTACAAAGACAACTCAAACTTTATTGGGTATCATCCATCCTCGAATCGAGTGAGGCTCTTTCGAGTTTCCGCCTCTTGACGCCGCCCTATCCGCCGGCTTTTTTATATGCCTTCCATGTCGTTGTGACCCCATAGTTTTACAGTCCGGTCGTGACCTCCGCTGACGATCCATTTCCCATCGCGCGACACATCGACGCTGGCTACTGGGCCAGTATGGCCACTGAGTGTTTGTGCTAGGCTCCAGTCATCGGCGGAGAACACCCTGACTTTTGTATCGAAGCCACTCGAGACGAAGAAGCTGCCAGCCTTTTTCGGCAGTTGAGCTCCCTTCTCGTCAACGCCGGGTGGGTTGCCGTCGAGTGGGCCGTCCATACCGCGGTACCACCTCAGATCAGATACGGCGCTGGTGTGAGCGCCTACTCCCCCAACACTCTGAACCTTCCGGACATCCCAGCATTTGACCCAGCCGTCTGCGGAGCCAGACAGTACCCTGTGGCCGTCGGGACCCCAGTCAAGAGCATGAATAGGTTTGATGTGCCCGTCCAGGATCATGACTGTCCTGCCAGACCGAAGGTCCCAGATGCGCCCAATACTGTCGAGGCCAGCACTCGCGAGGAGCGAGCCATCTGCATTGAAGCTAACGGCATACACACCCCTGGAGTGTCCCTCCTGCAGCAGAATCTCCGCCGTTGATTCCACATCCCAGAGCCTCCACGTTGTATCCTCCGACGCCGACGCGAGGTACCTGCCGGAAGGGTGAAACTCGACGCGGCAGACGCGGGCGCCATGACCTTGCAACGTGGAAAGCGGGGTGTCCTGGTTCAAAGACCACAGGTTGATAGCGCCCTCTGCGCCGCCCGACGCCAGGTTGACGGCATCCGGGGAGATGTTGCTTTCTGGAAGTGTAGCTCCTGGCGCCCATGAGATGCCGCTGATCTTGTTGGTGTGGCCTCTCATGGTGATCCTCTCCTTCAGACTGGGGATGTCGATGAGCTTGACGGCACCACCCCAGTTCCCCACAGCAACCACCTCATTATTCGGCGATATCCGTGTCATGCTGACGTGTCGGTCGCCCGCCGTCTGGCTGCCCTGCAGCTCAAAACCTGAGAGCTTCTCCTTGATTTGTTTCCGGAACTTTACGTGAGTGCGAAGGGGGATTGTTGCTTCCGCCTTCTGGAATTGCACCCTCAGCTTGGCCCTGGGCAACGAGTAATTGGCCATGTTGATACGGGCTTGAAGGAGCTCCTGACCTCCTCGTGAGTAGAATTCCTCCTCTTGCTCCTCTTCGTCGGCCTGGGAAGCGTCTTCCATATCCACATCTCCGTTCTCGAGGCCCGCCATTTCCTTCTGAATCATGAGAAGCTGTCGGAGACGGTCTCGTCGTTCGGATGGACCCTCGCCGAACAGGGTCACGGGCTCTCCCAGCTTTCTCAGCTCTGCGCGCACTCGTCCGTCGTCGGTGGGCACGGCGATGCTGGCAGCGAGACGTTTCCGCTCGAACTGGGCCATAACAGCCGATGCCTTCTCTGGTGCAGCACCATGACCTGCGGATGGAAGATCGTAGTCATGATCGATGGGGACATCTTCAAGCGCAATGCCATTGTCTGTGTCCATAGCCTCCTCGACATAGGCCTGACGCGAGGGGTGCATCATGATGGGCGAATGTGGGCGCCGTGGCCGCGGTCGTCGTTAAGCCAAGATCTCTGGAAGATGAAACGCGCTGGTAAGAGAGGGTTGAAAGCTCCGGCGCAGTGATGTCGTCGGAAGAGGTTATCGCGAAGGAATGGTGAATCGGAAGCTGCCTCAAATGGTCGTTCGCAATGCCAAATTCATCAAAGCCTCAGAATGCTCCGGTCAGCGTCGGTGACGGGCCTTCTATTTGCCGGCCTGGTGCGTAAAGCGGGTCTCAAATCAGTCCAGGTAGGGTACCTAGGCAGCTTGGCAGCTTGTACGTCAAGCTGGAAGTCTGGAACAGCTCGAAGAGCCAGGTGCCAGGGCAGCCGCACTTTCTTAGCGGGAGGATCCGCTTGGGCGGCAGGCCTTATTCAGGGCTGTCAGCTCACCCCTCCTTCCGACTTGGGTGCACCACCTCACTGCACCAGTTACACTCATTGGCGATGACCTAATAGAACACTTTCTGCAGGCACCCGACCCGACAAAAATGCCTGCCAAGTGCATCCTCAAAATTCGAACGTGGCGTTCCCGGTAACAGTTCTGAGGCATTTGTCCCCTGCTCGGACACCACGATACGAAACAGTACAATCTTTCACCAAGATCCACCCCCTGTGTTTTGACAATAGTCCATGTTCCGACGCCTTGTCGTGTCGCGTCCAGCAATGATTGATCGAGATTGTCACGCTCTTCGCATGTCAGTGTGATGAGAGGATTGCGGCTTAAAGCGGGCACTGAGCACCTGCCCAATTAGCACGCCCAGGGCGCCTCCCGCATTCTCAGGCGTCGGGCCCCAGAAAATACAGCACTCGCCTCAGAGTAGGTACCTAGATACGGGAATTTGGGGAAGGGAAAGCGCAAGGCCCTCCGCGCCTGCCCAATGAGGATGCGGAGGCTGACAACTTTTTTCAAAACCATCCCGCCCTTCCCTTCGCCTTTGTACCGAGTCCAGCCAGTCCCGGAGGACGGACCATGTGAATTTGACCAATCCTCCCTTTCCTTGTTTCGGCGCTCGATCCATTCCCTGGCTTCCTCTTTTCTCCCTTCAACACCTTCCAGGTGAAGACAGATTACTCCTCAAACCACCGGACAACATCGATCAGCACCAAATGCATTATTGCCCAGCAACATACGACACTGCCAACGCTTCCTTCAGGCTACAGATGCGCTCGCCGAGCCACCACAAGCTACAGCGAAACTACGAATCTGAACCTCGTGCTGATCCCGAGCGCCGACGCGGTTCGCTCCCCGTCTGAACGCCCTCCTGCGTGAGCGACCGCGGCCAGAAATCGGCAGCGACAGACACCAAATCCCTCTCATTTGCGTTGGCTTGAGCATAGCCCCCGGCGCTCATCATGATAGCCAAGGCGACGCCCGCGCTCTCTACCGTGCGCGGCTTTCAACCCACTCCTGGAACCTCCGACAACGAGGACTCTGATCATGGCTGCAAGACACCGCCCGCATCGTCGCGACGGACCCCGCGCCCGCGTATTGATGATGTCGTGAGCGCCAACTGCAGTCCTCTCATGCGCGGTGCCAACTCACCTGCTGTCTCCGGCATCGCTAAGCTGCGCATGCAAATGGAGCCTCTCAGCCTCGACTGTGCCTCGCGCACCAGCACCCTGACACAGGCCTCGGGCGGCTACCATGGTCTCGGCATTCACCACGCGAACGGGACCCGGTCAGGCACTCAAAGCGCCGCCATGAGCCGTACCCAGAGTCGCGACGGCACTCCTAGCGAGGCTGGCAGTGAGAGGAGTGAGCGCTCAGAGGCCGGATCGACCAGCTATGAGATCGACCTAGTCCACGATTATGTCGACGAGAGCGTCCGCGAGCGCACCGGCATTTTCCCCGTCGAAGGCAACTGTGCGCCCCAGCGCAAGATGACGGCCGAGGATTTCGAGCCACTCCGCTGCCTGGGCAAGGGCACCTACGGCACTGTGCTACTTGTCAAGCAGCGCGCCACTGGACGCCTGTACGCACAGAAGCAGTTTAAGAAGGCTTCTCTTACAGTCCACCGCAAGCTCATTGAGCAGACCAAGACGGAGCGCCAGATTCTCGAATCCGTCAACCGCCATCCCTTCGTAGTCAAGCTCTACTACGCTTTTCAGGACCTGGAGAAGCTGTACCTCATTCTGGAGTACGGCCAAGGCGGGGAGCTGTTCCACCATCTCGACACGGAGAAGATGTTCGCCGAGCCTGTCGCCGCTTTCTACATGGCCGAGATGCTGCTTGCTCTCTCCCACCTCCACAACACCCTCGGCGTAGTCTATCGTGACCTCAAGCCGGAGAACTGCCTCCTTGATTCAGAAGGACATCTTTTGCTCACCGATTTCGGCCTCTCCAAGGTCGCTGTCGACCCGGATGACCACTGCAACTCGATGCTGGGCACTGTCGAGTACATGGCCCCTGAAGTCATTCAGGGACAGAAATACGGCAAGGCCGTTGACTGGTGGTCCTACGGTGCTCTTGGATACGATCTGATGACGGGCAACCCGCCCTTCCGAGGACCTAATAATGCCAAGATTCAAGAGCGCATCGTCAAGCAGAAGTTGATTATGCCCTACTTTCTCAGTCCCGATGCCAAGGACTTGTTGACGCGCCTCCTGCGGAAGGAGCCCTCAAAGAGGCTTGGATCGAACCCCAAGGATCTCCAGATCATCAAGAAGCATCGCTTCTTCAAGAAGATCGATTGGGAGAAGCTGGCCGCCCGCGAGGTCGAGCCGCCTATTCAGCCCCTCATCACCGACCCCGAGCTGGCTGAGAACTTCGCCGAGGAGTTCACCGAGCTCTCACTCAGCCCTGTTGCGGCCTCCCAGGACTGGGGCGGCTTGTCGGCCGTGGACGATAAGGACAATCCCTTCGGAGGGTTCAGCTTCGTCGCCTCGAGCAGTCTGCTTGAGAACCATGCTTTCAGAATCGCAGCCTAGACATGCGGAGCATGCCGCACACGACACAAGACTATACACGCATTTGATCAATCATTGGCGTTACGGATGGAGAAAACGGAATCTTTGCCTTAGATCATGATAGAAGCAAAAGCGGTGAACACAACGGCATCTTGAAGGCTTCTGTAGTCGAATCTGGTATTCGTCGCCCTGCCTGTGGCGAAGCATGGTCACGGCACCTGCCACCTTTCCTGCTTATGGGCGCAATCATTTTATGTTAGCGGAGGAAAAGTCTCATTTTGGCCAACCGGCCGCAGGGAACACAGCCGAGCTTTGGGAATGCTCAGGGAACATGCCGGACCAGGGTGGCCTGGTCCGTGAATCGATTCTTTTATTCATTCTTTCGACGGTCTCGACTGTGACAGTAATCATCTTGACATGACTCGATCCGCAAAAAAGGTTTCTCCTTGGCAAATCGTGCCGTATACGGTATGCGTGCCGTGTTCTGTCACTGCCATGTTGCATGCCGGCGCGGGATATCTACCCCCGGCATCGAGCGCCGTGGCCGGGGTAGCGGGCTACGGGGCAACTCGACCAGCACGGGGCAATGGTTACCCCATTCCCGCTGTTCTACAACACGTTCGGGGTGGCAGTGCCCGAGATCATCGGTGGAGCCAAGCCGGGAGGCTACCGACGAACACGGCACTTGGGTGCTTGGTACGTCTCGCTGGTGCGGGTTAATCAGCATTCGTAATCGGCTCAGCCAGCGAGTACGTTCTTCCCGGCGTGCCTCTCCTCGCGAACCTGGCAACTGGCCCCAGGGGTATCGTTGTCTCCCCGCACGAACGTAGGTAACGTGAAGCAACCACGGGCAGGGCCCTGGGATTTACCGTGTGTCCGAGTCAGCGCCTGCATACGGAAATGAACTCGCTGGAGGCCGCCCGAAGACAAAGACATGCTGGCATCGACGTTGCAGACGTCAGCGATAGCCTCGTAGGATTCACCGTGTATGCTACGGACGGCGTTGGGGGATCGACAGGCTTGGCTTCGGAGGTCCATCAGAACGGCCGCTGATACGGAGACAGAAGGGGGACCGCGACGGACAGGAGCAATGTGAGGCAGGCGTGTATGTCCACGGCTTGTTGGAGATATACAATCATTGCGTCACTGAAGGCCATGCGCGTGAAGTCAAAGGAGGTTATCTTCCCTAGTCCCGGGCCATCTTGACGTTGGCGGTCGACCACGTTCGGGTACTGCGCCGAGAAGGTGTTCTCTAGGCTCTAGCTCTACGCAGCCACGGGCTTCAGAGTTTACCATGCGAGATAGGCTCACGGGTGTGGGCTGGCTTGGATTGCCGACGTCTTGGCAAAGGAATGTGCCGTTTCCAACGCCACGGGCAGACTTGCGCGTCCTGTCACGGCGCTATCCGGAGAGGGCATCGTGGGACGCAGGGGATAAGGCGGTGGTGCAAGCGACGTGGGGCTGGACCGTCGAGTGTTTTCGTTCGGACGCCGTTCACTCATCGATGCGCTGATAGGGAGACGGCCTTGAACGTGGCGGCGCGATTGTCTTCCCGTCGTGACGGAGGAACGATGTGGGTGTCTTAGGCGGTGCGCGCTGGGGATTCCAGGGCGGCCGCGATATCCAAGGGCGCATGTTTCGGTAACTGGAGATGCCGGGACCTGGGCGAACGGGCAAGACACCAGTGACAGGATGCAGCTCTATTGTTGTCCTGTCTCTATGCGTGAGCCCGAAGGAGTCTAGCACTACTAGTAGATAGAGCTTTGGAGCTTGGAATTAGCTTTTCCGGGGGGTTAGCAGCCCGTCCAGCACGTCAGCACTCTGGTCATGTCGACCGGAAGCCGCGCGGCCGGCGAGCTTCTGGTGTGAGCTAAGAGCACAGCCGCCGACCCGAGGTGCCTGAAGCAGCCTGGATCATATCTCTGGGCGATCGAGTCCCGAAGCTAAATTCATGGCGCACCATGGAGCATGGGTGTCGGGTATTTCGAGACAGTTCGGGGACGAGGAGAGACTCGTGTTGTGTCCCAATGGGATAGCGACCCGGGCGGCGGTGCGTGGGATTCGCTCCTGTCTTCGTCAGCTCAGGAGGGCTGAGGGATCATGTTGTAGTGCCGTGGTTTCTTCCCTATGTGGTGGGTGGCTGGACGGATCGTAGTGTAACGCATTGCTGTGAAGACGGACCGGGAGGAACTGAAGAGACGGGACCCTGGAAGCTGGGAGATGGTCACGGTCCAAGTCTGGATCATGGATTGGACGGATCCCCACTGGAGCTTCAGCGGGGGCGGGTCGCTTCAGGACCCTGTCACTGTCGTGTTCGCCAATTACAGGGGATCGAATGCCAATCTGCAATGGAACCAGCGCAGCCGCAGGGGGCGCAGCGTCCCTGACGTTTACCTACCGCGACCTTTCAGTTCATCCGCCTCGACTCCACCGCGCCGTCGCCTGTCAACATGGCAAACTCACCACTCCGTTCAACACGTTCCAAACGGACGGATGATGTCCCGTCTATGCTTGGATCATTACGCCAATGCCATCTTCGGGACTTCTCCACGCCGTCGGCGACGAGGCATGACCGGCCAAGACTCGAGGAGACACAAAGTCGTCATCCTTGGAAGTACACAGAGCCAGCCAAGGGACGACGAGGGTGACCAAAGCAATCTGGTCAATGACCAGAGAGCTGCTGATTCCCGACGGGACGGGACGTAAGGTACTGTATGTACAAGTCATCGGTGTGATATTAGCGAGACTCAGCAGAGGACCTCCTGCGCCGGCCACGTCTGCTATTGCGTCGTGGATGGATGAACGGCAGATGACCCGTTTGCATCCGTTTAGACCTCCTTGCTAATTAGCCCCGTGCTTGGACTTTGTCTGTACTTATCTGTGTCCGCCATTGTCTTTAAAAGGACAAGATGCCGCCGTCATCCGTTCTGTCTTGACAACGAGCTGATCTCCGCCTCCTCAACCACATCCCCTTGACAGCTCGTCTGACTGGACCTCGCTTTGTCTCCCGTCTTCACCACTAAAATAACTTGGTATTTTTCTTCAAGAGCCTACTATACCGTACGTAGCCTTGCTACTCATCCAGACTCACCAATCGGCCTTCGCCTTTCTTCTTCCCTCGACAACAGGCCCAACTCGAGGACAAAGGGTAGCTTGTTATCCCTTGCCTCGCCTGTCTGCCACTTACACGGAGCATCTCCTTTGTTCCTGCGCCCACTCGATCACTCGACAGAGGTTGAATAAAACATCCATTCCTGTCCAGAACAGCATCCCCTTATCTGCGCACTTTCCTGCATATTCTCCGTCTTCCCACCCTTGGTCGTCATCATGAGGCTGCTCACTTCGACATCGTTCTTGGCAGCTCTGGGTAAGCATCGTCCTTCACGACGACCTGCCAGCCTATCTAACATGCGCTCTACATAGCCACAGTGACCGTCTTAGCCGACCCAGTCTCTCACTGCCCCAGCGGCGCCGATAATGTCTGCTTCCAAGTCGCCGTTCCCGAATCATCGGCCAGCTCCGGCTCCGGCAACATCTACTTTCAGCTTCGCGCCCCTGACAGCTACTCCTGGGTCGGCCTAGCCACCGGCTCCCGCATGGCCAACGCCAATATGTTCCTCATGTACGCCGACGGCAATGGGAACGTCACAATCAGCCCTCGTCAGGCCTCCGGCCACGTCATGCCCACCGTAGCCTCCAACGGCGCCGACCTCACGTTGCTTGCCGGCTCTGGCATCTCCGACGGCTTCATGACCGCCAACGTGCGCTGCTCCAACTGCGAGTCCTGGAAGTCCGAGTCCCTCGACCTGACCGGCAGCAGCACCTCCTGGGTCGCCGCCTGGCGCGAAGGCGCCGCCATTGACTCTGTCAACGCCGACGCCCAGATTTCGCAGCACAGCGACCCGGCCAGCTTCAACATCGACCTCTCCCGGGCCACCGTCGCCGAGGACAGCAATCCGTTCACCGGATCCAGCGCGACCACGTCCTCGACCCCGAGCGGCACCAGCAACGGCGGCGCTGTCTCGGAGACCGCAGACAGCGGCGGCGCCTCCGCCTCCGTGCTCCTCGCCCACGGAGTCATCATGACCATCGTCTTCGTCGCCCTCTATCCCCTCGGTGCCATCATCATGCCCCTCATTGGTAAGTGGTTCGTCCATGCCGCGTGGCAGGTCGTCGCCCTTCTCCTCATGTGGGCGGCCTTTGGGCTTGGTGTCGTCTATGCCCGCGACAACGGCTATGTGAGTCGTTTCCCCCGTCGTTGCTTTCACTTCCACATCTGGCTTCAGGAGCGTGTCACTGACTGTTTGCCTCGGCTCCTTGCAGCTCTTTAAGCAGACCCACACCATCCTGGGCACCGTCGTCGTGGTGCTCATCACGCTGCAGCCCCTGACCGGTCTGGTGCATCACAACCACTACAGAAAGCACAGGGTGCGCAACGCCGTGAGCCACTCGCACATCTGGTTCGGCCGCGTGATGTTGGTGTTGGGCATCATCAACGGTGGGCTTGGTTTGAAGTTGGCCAGCTCGTCGACGACGTGGGTTGTGGCATACTCTGTCGTTGCCGGCGTCATGACGGTCGCTTACGTCGCTGCGCTGGTGTTCAAGAAGGTCCGTGGCAGTAGAGCGGCGAAGGCGGGCTATCAAGAGTCAAGCTCGCCAAGCGTAGAGAACGACAAGGCAGTTCATGAGAGGAGGTAGGGGGTTTGAGGAATAGAAAGTCAATGTAGTTACGAGTCTGTGTTTATACAGGAATTTATCTGGTTGGACTATCCGCACGAACCTCATGTTATAGAGACTGAGTGACTGGCCGACCCTGATCATGAACACTTGATGTGTTTACCGAGGCCTGTGATTCCTGAGATATGATTATCTTGTAGCTCTTTGGTGAGTTTGTAGTCCATGTACGACAGAAGGTGACGACTGATACATTCAAGGACCGTGACCATGATGGAAAATGAACATTGATTGAGATAATGCTGGTGGTGGTGACAGGTTCGGAGAAGAGAAGTCATGACCTGAACTCGGTCAATCAAGGTGAGCTCGGTGGGTGCCCCCAGAACCTTACGTAACCCCGACCCTGCCCGAAGAGCCAACGAAAAACCTGAATTCCAAGGCGACGAGCCCACCTCCGCCGTTGAATGAACGAGTAACCGACCGCCCGGGTGCTCCAGCTTTTTATCGTAAACCTCTCAACGACGACCGAATCCTCGATTCCCTCGTGCATCTCCCCTCGCCGCGTCCACCCAACCGAGCACGCCACGCCCCTCTTCAAGATGCTCGTCCAGCTGTCCAGAGCCACTGTACGTCACTGCTGCCCCCAATCGATGGAATTGTCCGCCCCTCCCGGTCGGGAGGATCTTGCACGGAGGAAGAACGGGTGACCTCGCGACGGTCGGAAATCGGGCTGGGTTTGCAACATCAAGACCGAAGATCTTTGCTAACGTCTTCTTCTCTTTTTCAGCGCGCCGCCTCGGCCGTCAGCCGCGTGGCTGTCCGGGCAAATGCCGTTCAGATGAGGAGCTTCATTGCCCCTACGGTGTCGCGACGAGGTGGGTTTTCCTCGGCACTCCCAAACACCCGATATCACGCGCACAACATGGACGGACAATCACCCCCGGAAGACATGGAATAGACGGACTCTATCACGGGCAAGCACGGCACGCAAATTGGGAAGGGCTATCGCTCGTCGAGGGCGGTTTGCTGATGGGCCGGTGGTGTGGTGATGTGGTTTGCCGCACGGTCTTGGCAAGGGCGTCACCTCCGCACTCGCCCATCGCGGACGTCATCTCCCCAAAACCTGCCCTCCCCAAGCGCTCCCACTACGCAGCCTACACCCTTTCACGCTATATTCGTCCCATCTTAGCATGTCTCTGGAGGCAATTGTTTCGCTGCACCCCAATTCCCCCGATCACCCGATACCGATCCCCACCTATCAACTTTAGGCATAGCTAACATCATCACTCCCCAGCCGACTTCGTTCAGGAGCTCTACCTGAAGGAGCTCAAGGCCTACAAGCCCACTCCCGTCAAGGAGTCCGACGCCGACGGTCAGGTCCAGGTCTTCTCCGCCCCCAAGGCCCCCGCCTCCCCCGAGGAGGCCGACCTCGCCAGCTCCCTCAAGGAGTACGAGACGATGGCCGTTGAGGTCGAGGGCCAGGCCCCCGTGGACGCCGCCGCCGCCCCCAAGCAGACCTCTTGGCTCGTCGAGGAGGATGAGGAGGCCGCTGCCGCCCACTAAATCTCGTCTCCACGTTCAACTCCGCACTACCTCTCCGGCCCCGGCCGGTGACCGCCCATAATCGACATCGACGACCGCCGAGCACGACATGCCGGCCACCCGCTTAATCATCCACTACTCCGCAAGACTCGATTCGATGAGGCATCGCCCGGGGAAGGACAAGGGAACACCCGTCTTCAACATCATAAATGGGCGGGAGTTTCACGTGCGGCAGAAGCATCAGGCATGGACGCAGAAGGACGTCGTGGCGAGTGTGTTTGTTTCCCTCGATCATACGGACTGACAGGGGCTGGTAATGACGCGCGCCCACGTACGCAGGAGATGGGACTGGGACACAGCAGAAAGTGATAGGAAGGAAGGAGAGAAGGAGAAGGAGAAAAGGGGCCGTCGGGATGGAGTGATCCCGTTGTACATTTTTTCCTCTTGACCTTACCCGGGCCGTCTTGCTGGTTCGGAATGCGAAACCTCGTGCAATTACCTCTGCTGCCAATATGCCTTGTTGATGCCATGCCCGCGAGCCGGCGTCGAGCGCCGCCGTCGAGCGCTCGATTCTCGAGAGCTGCTCATCAGCCCAGGCCTACCCCTTTTCGCTATCCGTGATCTTCTTCGACTGTTTATGAATAAACAATCAAGGTTCTGAGTCAACATGGCCATAGCTCCATTTCCATGCAAACCGCATGAAAGGCCCAGATGAGCTGGGCGAAACGATTCATGCAGACCCCTTTCCCCATGTTCAAGACCCATCTCCTCGACAGCACCCGTACAATACCAAACGCATACACTACAGTCTAGACAATCCTCCGGAGCAGGTAGACTCGCCCTCGGCATGTTAAGAAAAGTCGTCTTGTCGGGTTACAGACCGAGAGAGTGCCCACAACACTTGCATACCCGTCCGTGGCTCATGCCTTCACCGTCGAGACCATGGCGATGCAGTTCGTTGGATGTGATTATATATTACAAACTGTCAACTCATCTCCGCAAAACGGCAGACCACTCCTCGTCTGTCGCGTTCAACCTCTGCCATCCGCCCTCCAGACTTGATCCTTTCATACGACATGAGCCATGCCCCTCTCTGCACATCCCTAGGAAGATCGCGGAAACACCAGGGATCAGGCGGGAGACGGCAGGAGAAGTGTTTTTTTTTCCTTCGAGGCAACCCGGGTTGAAATCGTAATTGCGTTAAAAGGAGTAGCAAGGCTGGCCCAATTTTTTTTCTCGTTCATCCCCGATTTGCTCCAGGTTTGCAGCAGCAGCAGAACGCAATTCCCTGAAAACGCCTGGTTCCTGATTCTCCGACTCACCGAGGGTGCCAAAGGTCAACCGCCCATATGCAATGAATCCCATCATGTCTCTGTTTCTTATGTTGACTCCGCAAAGTCAATAAAGTCTTGCTTTTCCGAAGGATTCTGGCGAGAAAGATTAAAAACAGTTGTCCGCACCCATGCTATTGTTGGCTGTTATTGATATTGTTGTTCAGAGTATGCTGCTCCCGAGCCCCTAATGCAGATAGCCCGCCATCAGATTTCGAAGTGGGAGTTGCCGATCATCTGATCGTCGTGGGAGTCATCCTTGCTGTCCCTGGTGCTGGTTCGCTCGATGCCGCTCATGCGGTTGCCTTGCCGGTGCCCGGCAGCCCCGAGATCATCCCAGTCATCGTCGTTCCGGTCGTTCATCTCCTCATCGTCGAACGCTGACCTATCCTTCATGTGATCGTCCAGCGCGCTCTCATCCACAAAGGTGAAGCCCTGGAAGTTGGCTTGCACCGACGGCGAGAGAGGCGTGGATGTGGCAAAACCGCGTGCCAATGCTGCAGCTCTCTCATTGAGAGACCCACTGTTGTCCAGTGCATTGGTAAACTCGGGATCGAAGTAGGACACATCGGTGGCCGACTTCAACTTGGGCTTGAATGGCGGGGTGATGAGCTTCTTTGCGAGCACCTCCCAATCCACATCTTCAAAGAATGGGTGTCGCTTCAGCTCTTCGGCATCAAGAGATGCTCCCAGTCTGTGCTTCGGGTTCCTGTTCAGCAAACCCTTGACAAAGTTGCGCCCTTCCTGCGAGAGCGTATCCCTCGGGAACCGAACCTTGCCAAAGGCAATGTTCTTGTACATCTGCTGGGTATCCTCGGCATAGAAGGGGCTCCAGCCGCAGCACATCTCAAAGACCAGCACGCCAAGAGACCAGAAGTCGACCATCTTGGTGTAGCCTGATTCGTCGAGGAGGACTTCTGGCGCGAGGTATTCAGTCGTGCCGCAGAACGTATTTGTAGTGTCATTCTTGGTCAGATTGGCCTTGGACAGACCGAAGTCGCACAAAGCAATGTGACCGTTTGCGTCCAAGAGGATATTTTCGGGCTTCAGATCGCGGTAGACGATATCGTTCCGATGCAGATGTTCAATGGCAAGGATGAGCTCGGCAATATAGAATTTTGCCCGCTTCTCGTCGAAGCGTCCTTCCTTTTGCAGGTGCCAAAATAGCTCGCCACCAGACATGTAGTCCGTGACGAGGTAGAGATCCGAAGGCGTCTGGAAGGAGAATTTCAGGCCGACAATGAAGGGAGAGTCTGAAGTCGCAGTCCGTACGAGGATATTCCGCTCTCCGACAGTATGGGCGACTTCCTTCTTCTGGACAATAACCTTCTTTGACAAGACCTTCATGGCGTAGATTCGCCCCGTGTCCTTTTTCCGTACTTGGTAGACCTGGCCGAATGTACCCTTGCCGATGAGTTTAAGAATCTGGAAGTCTTCTGGCCCAAAGTGTCTGCGCTCTACTCTTTGATACTCGACTTCGACGTAGATCTCGCCCGTGGGGGCGTCCATGGTGTCCACATGACCTGTAATAGGGAACCAGCCGCTAACTGGTCCGTCCATAGAGGCCTGGATGTCGACGTGTCCCAAGAAATCTTCTCCGTTCACCCCGTGATCGTAGACAGAGAGGTTGACCAGCATATCCGAGTCCACGACGTCACTGGAGGAGGTCAGTGAATGCATTTGAGAGGGGTTGGGATCAGATCAACTTACAACACAGCCTCGGCATCCCATGCAGGGCTTGTGAAAGACCGCCTCGGGCGATTGCGGAAGTTCTTTTGCTCGGTAATGCTGGTACTGCTGCTTTGCCTGCTCCTCATCGGGATGGACACAGCAGGGCGGCCCGAGTCGCTACCCTGACGTTGGATTGAGACGCCGCCCATGCTAGGTGCAGGCATGTGCTCGTCGTCGTCTTCTTCCGTCATGGAGCGGGGGCCTCCTGAGATCAATTCGCTTCTCTGGAATACAGCGACGACATAAGGGTCCCGGGATTTGCGCAGTCCTCTGGCTTCGACAATCTTGATGGTGAGCTTGCCTTTGGCGGCAGGCACCTGGGCACCTCCCGCAGCACGAGGGGTTTGCGTCCCACTAGACGTGCCCGTCTCATTGCTGCTGCGCTTCGAACCTTGTCGGTCCTCCGAGTGAGAAGGCCTTGCCGTGGAAAGAGCCCTGGTAGGAGTAGAAGTGCCGCTCTTTTCACCCGAAACTCGCGTTAGCTTTCTCAGCTCGTCAAGCGGCGCAGAAGATTGCAGAGTGGGAATGTCAGACCCCGGGGCGGCAGCAGATGGCTGGGCACGGGAGAGCGGACTAGGCGGCTGAGAGGAAGCTCTGGGGTTGGACAGGTGCGTCGCGTGAACGACGACTGGGGCTGTGATTGTGCTGGAAAGGGAAGACATTGTGTTCGTGAAGGGGTAGGAGAGCGCATCTGAAGTGCTCTTCTGACGGAGAAGCGGCCGACTTGCACGGGGATGATCGCCCCTCGAGGTCGACTCGCTACCTGCCGAGCGCTCTTTGGAGGAGGGCCTGGAGTCAGGTGGTGTTGGGTACTGATGCATACTTGAAGCAAGTACGTCTTGTGCAGCAGCGGAAGGATTCTCCCCACTCTGAGGAGGGTGTGACATGGTGGTAGAGGCAGGCGGAGATGCATCCGCACAGGAGAGAGCAGCAGCAGATACAGGGGTTGCATCCGAGGCCGAGTCTCCTGTGCCTGCTACCGTGGCCGACGAGGCCGAAGCACTGGGAAGAGAACTCTGAGTAGAACTCGTACGAACCTGGCCAAAGTAGCTCATGATGCCGGGCAGCCGTTTGTCGTGAAGATCGGGCTGCGGCGTCGCCACACCCGAGCGGGGCGTATCAAAGCCGATCTGATCCGTGCCATCATCGTCGCCCGCGGCAGGCCTGGGAGAGTGGTTAATATGGGTGCCCGTCATGGTGAGTATATCTTATTTGGCGAGACGGCAAGCAATCAGGCCTTTCGAGTGAATGAATAACAGGAATGGCCTGGAGGTGCCAGCAAAGGTGACCAAGCAAGCAAGCAAGCAGAAGCAGGCAAGCAGGCAAGCGAAAAGCGGAGGCGAGAAAAAGTGGAAGAGCTAGCTCCTGCCCGGCGCGCCAAGAATGACGGGTCCGCGATGGCAGCAGCAAGGGCAACGGAGCAATAGCTTCAGTCGTGCGGTGCGGAGCGGTGCGGTACAGCTCTTGTGTGATGGTGGTCTGGTCTATGACGGGAATGCACGGGCGAAAATTTTCGCCGATGGCCGAGGTGCAGTGCAGAGTTCCCTGGTCGAGGAAGGCTTTGAGCTACCACGCTTTGCCGCCGATGAGGAGGGGAGCCGAGGAGAGCAGAGGTGCACAAGGGCAAGGGCCGGTCCAGACTCGAGTATTCCCGGGGGCTGGGAGAGCACCTGTCCCCAAGAGACTACTTGGGAGAGACATTTATTGCCCCAATGAAGCCGACAAGGCATGTGTCTGGCACGGCAGAGAGCATACGCGCACGTCTTCCCAAGCACCAGACTCGGAGAGGAGGGGAAGATGGCGGGGCAGAAAGCTCATCCCAGCCAGGCGTGGTGTGGTGTTGCCGGCGCACGGGTTTTGATGGGATAGGCAGGATGAACGGCTCCGCTATGAGGGATCGGCCAGAGCAGAGCCCCTCTCTAGGTCTTCTCCTCACTTGGAGCTTGAAGACTGGAAGGGCTGCCAGACGAGAGGAGAGGGCCGGCGCGGCGGACGGCGGTCCAGCTAGGCATTGGGCGAGTCAGGCCTCAACCATCAACTGAAGGAAGCCATGCCACCCGCGGCGAACGGTGTCCGGAAACCGGCGCACCATGACACCCGTTCGTGGGGGGTGGATAGGAGGGGAGCCTGGAGATGAGGCTTTACTCGCAAAGACTTGTCGACCAGGAGTGGTGCATGGCTTGCATGGCAAGGCCAAGGCCACCTGTTGCAACGACAGATCCCAAACATGGCCGGCGGAGCCCGTCAGGGTTCGCAGCGGCCAGAGACGAGACGAGACGAGACTGGGGGGAACGGCGGCACTGGGCACCTCACCCACCAGCTTTGGCGTCGATGAGGCTAGGCCTGATACAGGAACCCTGCCGGCGGACAGCCCGCCGCAGAAAAGCGGCATGCCGCGAATCATACCGGGCCAGGTTATGCTCTGATGCCGGTTGCCACGCGCTTGGGTAGCATGTACGGGGGGTGCGACAGAGAAGCATTGTCCACCACTGTGACTTCCACCCCCAGTGGTAAGGTAAGGTGAGGTAGTCCATGCGGCATGCCCGGTACAGACATGAACAAGCTCACTTGAGCTTATTGGGACGGCGACACGAGCCCGGCAGGCCTCAAAGTCACTGACCCGACCTGCGGGGGCTCTAGACCCTGCCGTCGGGGCCCTGTCGAGTGCTGAGTCCTTACGTCATGAGGGGCAGCCGACAGAACAAGCGCCCGGAGGGCCAGGCAGGGGAGGGGGGAGGAGGGGCCAGCTTGCGCATTGGGTGAAGACAGCGTACCTTACAATACGCTTTCGAACGACCAAAGAGGAATTGCAGGGCAGGGCAACGTCTGCTTGGGACAGCAGGGTGATGTTTGGGGATGCAAGCATGACACGCAAACCGCCTGAGGAAGAAAAGAGTGGGATACGTTTGCGTAAGGGGGGTGAACAGTTGACAGGGAACGTGTGCTACTTACTTCGAGCTGGAGCTTGACATCATCATTGCCTGTGTCGCCCGCTTCAGGAGATCGAAGCCGCCCGTTCCAGCACTCGAGTTCGACGAGCTGCCGTTGGACGGGTTGACAGAGCCAGAGCCAGCCTCGGCGTTGTTGCCGGCCGCGTCGTTGAGGTTCGCCATCGCTGCGCTTCAGCCTCGAGCGTCTAGGGGCCCACGGTCGTGCGGTATGGCTATGGCGGGAGAGTCCGTGCAAGGTATGTTTGTGCGTTCTGGGGGATTGCGCTCCTGGCAAACAGAACAGGCCAGCCGGAAGTCCGCGGCGGACCAAACGGACGGGATGGGATGCTGTGGAGGTCTCGGGCTGTCGTCCGAGATTGAAACTGCCCAGGAAAACTCCGGGATAGATGAGTCAGAGGAATGCCTGTAAGAAGTGCCGTGCCGATGTTGATGGGAGGGCGAGATGAGGATTTGGGATTGCCGGCTCGTCGTTGATGGTATGGTGGATGCGAGGGGGGAGAGTAAAAGAGAAAGGCCGTACCCAGCCCCAGATAGATGGATGGATCACTGCGGGCCGAGAAGGTAGGTAGTAAGGTAAGGTACTCAAACTGTACGGGCTCGCACAAGCATGCGGCGGGTACGGATGCTCGCAGGTTGGCAGGGTGGAAGCTTTCGGAGGCTTGGGAGGCTTGGGAGGGCTGTGAGAGTGCGGTGCTTGGTCGAGACGGAGGTGCTTGGGGATTTGCTGTGGGAAGTCTGAGGGTGAAGGAGGGGGGGATTTCTTCCACGGCGGACGGAGGCGGGGAGGGGGGTCTATGGTGGGGTTCACCTTGAAACTCTCGGGAAAATGCCTCCCGGCCATCAAACAGCTCTTCCCTCACTGCTCCTTCTTCGGCGTCAAGGAAATAATAAATATTGAACCTCCCCCCTCCATCACCAGTGATTTTGCGAATTCCCTCTCCTGTCCTCCAAAACACACCAAGCACTCCAGAATCAAACCACCCATCATGTCTGGCGCCGTGTAAGTGAATCCGTCGATTGCCCCTCCTCGCCCTTCCCCTCCATCCTCCTGGTTGCCCCTCATCAAATCCCTCAACGTCACCTTGCGCGAAAACCGCGAGCGCGCGCAGCCTTACCCCGCCAAAGGCTCACGGGCTTCACTGGCGGTGGTAAGGAGCAATGTGTCGGCGGTGACTCGGAATCACCTCCCGTGATGCCCAGAAGCTGCTGCGCAATGTAATTGAAGCCGCCCGGCGTCTCCGTTTGTCCCGGCGTGCATTCCGTCTGCAAGACGGCTCATCTGGCCAGTCCGTTCTTGCTCTGACGCACCATGTCCCCTCAGCGCTCGCATCCGCAACATCGTCAATGGAGTGACGGGGGCAGACTCGTCACAGGAAAAATCAAGTCAAGCTAACAATGTTGCAAGCGCGGATCTCGGCCTCATCGGCCTCGCTGTCATGTAAGTTGCGAGCTCCCAATCGCCCTCCGGAGTCGCCGGAGATGCTGACCGATCTCTTCACAGGGGACAGAACCTCATCCTCAACATGGCCGACCACGGCTTCACCATTGCTGCCTTCAACAGGACTGTGGCCAAGGTCGACCGCTTCCTCGACAACGAGGCCAAGGGCAAGTCCATCGTTGGCGCCCACTCTATCGAGGAGTTCGTCTCCAAGCTGAAGAAGCCCCGCCGCGTCATGCTCCTCGTCCAGGCCGGCAAGGCCGTCGATGACTACATCGAGACCCTCATCCCCCTCCTCGAGGCTGGCGACATCATCATTGACGGTGGCAACTCTCACTTCCCCGACTCCAACCGCCGCACTCAATACTGCGCCTCCAAGGGCCTCCGCTTCGTCGGCTCCGGTGTCTCCGGTGGTGAGGAGGGTGCTCGCTACGGCCCCTCCATGATGCCCGGTGGCAACGAGGAGGCCTGGCCTTTCGTCAAGGACATCTTCCAGAGCATCGCCGCCAAGAGCGACGGCGAGGCCTGCTGCGACTGGGTCGGCGACGAGGGTGCTGGTCACTACGTCAAGATGGTCCACAACGGTATTGAGTACGGTGACATGCAGCTCATCTGCGAGGTATGTGGCATATGATCCGAGACTCTCTGCGAGACGCTGTACTGACCTGTTGTTTCAAAGGCCTACGACATCATGAAGCGTGGCCTCGGCATGTCCAACAAGGAGATGGGCGACGTCTTCGCCGAGTGGAACAAGGGTGTCCTGGACTCCTTCCTGATCGAGATCACCCGCGACATCCTCTACTTCAACGACGATGATGGCACTGCCCTCGTCGAGAAGATCCTCGACAAGGCCGGCCAGAAGGGTACCGGCAAGTGGACTGCCGTCAACGCCCTCGACCTGGGCATGCCCGTCACCCTCATCGCCGAGTCCGTCCTGGCCCGCTGCCTGTCCGCCATCAAGGACGAGCGCGCCAAGGCCTCGGGCGTCCTCAAGTTCGTCGGCAGGCAGACCGAGTTCAAGGGCGACAAGAAGCAGTTCCTCGCCGACCTCGAGCAGGCCCTGTACGCCTCCAAGATCATCTCCTACGCCCAGGGCTTCATGCTCATGCAGGAGGCGGCCAAGGAGTACGGCTGGAAGCTCAACAAGCCCTCCATCGCCCTCATGTGGCGCGGTGGCTGCATCATCCGCTCCGTCTTCCTCAAGGACATTACCAACGCCTACCGCAGCAACCCCGACCTCGAGAACCTCCTCTTCGACGACTTCTTCAACAAGGCCATCCACGATGCCCAGCCCGGCTGGAGAGACGTCATCGCCACCGCCGCCCAGCTCGGCATCCCGACCCCTTGCTTCTCGACCGCCCTGTCGTGGTTCGACGGCTATCGCACCAAGGACCTCCCCGCCAACCTCCTCCAGGCCCAGCGCGACTACTTCGGTGCCCACACCTTCCGCATCAAGCCCGAGGCCGCCAACGAGAAGTACCCCGAGGGCCAGGACATCCACGTCAACTGGACCGGCCGCGGTGGCAACGTGTCTGCCTCGACTTACCAGGCATAAAATGTTAATAGGGATATGGTAAATGACTAGTTCTGATGAGAGTGCTTGCGGGCTATTGATATCATTGCGAACGAATAGCCTCGCGAGATGCAGGCAGACAGATGAAATACAACAAAATGACACTTAAGTAAACAACCCTAGGGCGCAGACTGTGATGCTTTGCAGACGGACGGTGCCAGCAGCATAACCATTCAGCTTATTAGTCAGGACAGCAGTAGGTTTGGCGCGACCCCGCCTCCGACTGGAAGTCATCTCTTGGGGGGTTCACTGGCGGAGGCAAGCTGCTGACTCACGACTGTTCACCTTATTAATAGCCTGAACATGACCCCCACGCTGTACTGAGTACTAGCAAGCTCACCCTCTGCTCCAGCACATCCGAATGCGGCCGTGGCAGACGGATACTCAGACTCTGCAAGCTGGTCCCCTCGGATACGTAGGATATGTGCCTCATCGCCCTGCATCTCCGTCATCTCCACGGGATGGGAGCAGACCCACTCCCGCATCCAGTATATTTGTCCGCTCGGGCTCGGCTCCGATCGCCTGTTCCACGTCCATATATCCCTCGCGCTCTTTTTGCGCCTGACGACCACTTGGAGCGGCTGATTCTATGAACGTCTAGGCCGAACCATACGCCTGCTTCTACTCGCGCGGTTATGCCTAGTAGTTAGGTAGGTAGATGCCTTGGAACCCCCCAGGTCCGCCGTTCGATGAACCAAGGTTGCCCTCACCGGCTCAGTCACCAGGCATCGTGCCTGCATCATGCTGGGTCTTACTAGGCCTGTCCCTGATTACTGGTACATCGTCTCGCTTGCCTCGCAAGCCTCGATCCTGGCCCGTGGTAAGATCACTTATTAAAGCCAGCTTGGCTGGAACGGTCCTAGCATGTGAGACGAGGCGAGCTGCATGCCACCCATCAATGCACATACGAGCGCCTCGCGGGCCGACCATGTTGCACATGTGGCGGAAGGGGGAAACGGATCGAGGAAAGAGACGACAATCGTGTCAGCTGACGAGAGCTGAAAGGCTGGGGTCGAGTCGAAGCTGGCCGAGGTGGGAGAAGGCGACAAGCTCTCGGGCCAGCCCGCGCCCTGGCGGCTGTGTGCCAGAGGGAGAGACTTAAATCAAGAGACAATATAGTAGCTGCACTGCGGCTCGGCGACTTGCAGGCAATAATCGGAGAGCTGAGTCCGGGTCCCATGTACCTACGCTGTACATTGCAGTGGTTTCCATTGAGGGCCTCGTCGGGCAATATGGCTGAGGGAGCCGGTCCTTCATTTGGGACCATATCAACTGTTTCCGTTAGATATAGTTGCGGACGCTTGCTCCGGTGCCAGGCCTGCGGAAGTCTTCTCCGTTCAAGGATGCAGCCTCTAGGCCCCAAGGCCATGTATCTTGGCCAGAGGCATACTTGGTTACCGTCTGGCTCCGATCAAACCGTTCCAGTTGCGGCCAAAACATGCTGTGCGCGGCCAAGGGATGTCGATTACGCGTTATGATCTCGTCCAGCTGGAGGAGCTGCAGACGTTGCTATGCTTGATGTATGCAGACGTCGTGACATGCGATGGCGGATCAATAAGGGCACCTCGGTTGGCACTGGCAGAGTCGAGTAAGTAAGTAGAGTTCAAGTTTACCCCGCCGGCAGCATGACCCTGAGACCCACCTCCCGTGTCGTTCTGTGAGCCCTGTTTCAAGAGGAGAGGTACTTTGAGTGAACTCTCATCATGTGCCAGATTGTGTGGGTCAGCGAGTACTCACAAAGTATACTCTATGTAGCGTTTCTTGTGGTAGGTCCAAAGTTTCGAAGTTCGTCAGTCCTCACAACCTCCCTTACGACATTCTCTCACCACGTTTCCCACTTCGAACCACAACCCCACTGCCGTCGGCACCTGGTTTTGCTTCACCGAGAGATGACCGTCTGGTAACCTCTCGCATCCCCATGCCGCCCTGCAGGCACCGCCTCTGCCACCTCATCGAAGCTCCCCGAACCCAGCTCGCAGACCTCTGAAAATGGGGAATAAAGGGCCCCTCCCAGACGCCTGGGACGACGACTGGGAGGTCCAGGCCGACAAGCAGGATGTTCTCCGCGAACCGGAACCTGCCAAACCTCTCACGCAGAGACAGCGGCTGGCCCAGCATGCCGAGCTGAATCGCAAGCTTTGGGAAGAGGCGTGAGTTCCCCCCGGCCTGCACACTCGCCCGTCTGGACCGCAGGTGCCAAATGCCAGCGGGATGACACGCATTTTACAAGCACAGCGCCCGTACTGACGAGATTCCTGTCCGAAAGCCAAGAAACGAATCACTTCGTCGAAGCCACGACCAACGTACCCCTGGCCGCGGCCTTCAAGCCCCAGGTCAAGGTCCTGAGCCGCAAGCCCGCCGCCCCCTCCATCGCGCGCCGCGACCCCGTCACGGGCGCCATGTCCCGGCTCGCCCTGAACTGCGACGACGACGATGAAGATGACGGCAGGAAGAAGAACGTGCAGCTCTCGCCCGAAGAGATCCGGGCGAAGCAGCAGCGCGAGCGCGAGGAGAAGCAGCGGAGGTACGACGAGGCCAGAGCCAAGATCTTCGGCGAGTCGAACCCCTCCTCCGGCGCTTCCAGCCCCGGTGCCGTGACGCCGCCGAGATCAGATTCGAGGGGCGGCGGCTACCAGAATCAGAGAGGCCGGGGCCGAGGTAGGGGCCGCGGGGGTCAGCCGGGCGCCGGGAACCGCCAGCAGCATCAGTTCCAGCAGAACCAGCAGATGCCGCCGTCACCACAGCACCAGCTGCAGCAGCAATTTGCTGCCGCCGATACCAGGAGAACCGGCACCGGTCCGGAGGCAAGGGAGCTTTACGACCCCAATGCCGCCGCTAGGCCCGGCAGGCGCGGGGGGGAGAGCGCGCCCGGGTCCGGCAGAGCCTCTCCCAGGGAGGAACAGGCCCGGCCCGCCATTCGCGCACCACGAGGACCGGACGGCAGCGGACGAGGGGGTTTCGGTTTCGCCAACCGTGGCGGGCATGGCGGGGATTGATATCTATTCACGCCGAGGCGTCTCAGCTTGGCCCTGTGTCTATTCTACCATCCACCACCAATCTTGCCGGCAAGCTGCACCACCCGCTCCGTGTCGGTGGTCTTGTCCTTGCCAACGTCGCTGATCACCTCACGGTATGTCGTGAGGGCCAATCTGTCGAGGGCCACGCCTGTGAGGCGCGACCAGTGCGCCAGGGTATCTCTAATGTACGAAGGAGAAATACCATCAACAACATCGTCCCGGGCCTCGTTTGCTCCCAGCAACCCGTTCTCGCCCTCCGTGTCCTCCGCCGAGAAGTATGCCTCGTCGACTTCCTGCAGCCACTGCTTCTGCTCGTGAGGCCCAGGCTTGCCCGTCCAGCCCTTGCGTTCCATGATGATGGGGTCGTCGACCTTGATCTGACCCCCGCCGTTGGTGCAGCCGCCGGGGCACGCCATGACCTCAACGAAAGTGTGTTCAGGGCCGGCCGGCTTGCCCGTGGGCCGTCTGGCGCTTCCAAACGGCTTGCCCCCTGGCATGCGGGACGGGCGTGCCGGCTTCAGCTTGCGGACGAGGTTTTGGATATTTCTGAATCCATAGTACCGCGCCGCCTTGAAGATCGGCTCGCCCGTGGCCGAGTTGACGACATACTCTGTGACGTCGGTGTTGCGGCCGCGGATGGCGTGTATCGACGATCCCGGGTTCCTCGCAACGACGCTCTGCAGGACGAAATACAGGTTGCCACCTGACGATCCGGCAATCGGTGCTGCTCGGCCAGCCGCGCGGGGTGGGAAGAGGAATCGGTCAAGCTTGGCGTCGGGGAACTGCTGGCGGGGCTGTGAGGGCTTGCTGTGGGGAAGGTCGAAGAAGTTGAAGCCTCTCGATTCGGCCAGCATGAGGATCTCCTTGCTGGTAATGACGCAGTCCACGTCCCGACTGCCGCGACCAGGCTTTCCATCTCCCGCCCAGACAGAGTCGGTCAGTTCCTCTCGACTCGCCTCCAACTTCTTGTCAAAGCACGGCATGACAGCCAGGTGCCAGATCCGGTCCACCGGGATGCCCAACGTCCTGCTCAAGGTCGTCTTGAGTAGGGTGCCCATTAAAGCCTGCGGAGACTTGGTCTTGGACAGGTGAGGGAGGACGTGGGGATGTGTCTTCTCCGCGTAGCAGACCCAGCCGGGGCAGTTCGAAGTCAGCGTCGGCTTCGGGTCGGAGGAGGGAGGGGCATCTTCTGTGCCCAAGACCTCGTCGGCCCCAAGAACCAAGCACGCTTCGCGAGCAACATTGGTGTCCAGCACCCACGTGAAGCCGTTGTTGTACTTGCCTCCGCCCGCCAGGCCTTCCGGCCCGCTCAGCAACCTCTCCAGCATATACCCCGCCTCTTTCTCCGTCGTCCCATGGCCGGCGGCGGCAGCTAGGCTGGCTCTTGTCTGAGGCGAGACACTGGCAACAAACAGCTTGCGCGACTCATCCTCGAGCCCGTCAACCCTGAATTGACCCTTCTCGTCCGGCCCGATGATGCGGAGTGAAGGCCCGAAGTCGAGGGTGTTGAGTACTTCGGTGTGGCTCTGTAGGCTCACAAGAACGGCTTCGGCGGATGTGACACAGCCTGAGCAGGCGAGGCAGTCGGTCAGGGATATTTGGGCGGGTTCGTTGGCGTTGGCTGCGGCCGCGGAGCCTGCCGAGCCGTCGAGGACGACTTCGTGTTCGAGGGAGGTGTCTTGCGGTGGCGGGGCGGCAGGGAGAGTTTCGATGGGCTTGATACAGGCGACCCCAGGACTGATGAAGTCGTTGAGGTCGTCTGTAGAGAGAATCGCGCTCATGGCGACTGCTTCGTGCGGTCGTCGAACACGCTGGTGATTCTACTGCGAATTGTAGGTAGTTGTCGGGGTGGATCTTCCCGCTGTGACTCGACTACCTTTTCGCCCACGGTCGAAATGCAGAGCGGTCGAGGGTTGAGGGAAGAAATCTCCGCGGAAGAATAAAATGAGGGAAGACCTTATCTTTCACTGCTCGCTATCCACAAGATGCTGGTGTCGTGTATCTTCTGAACGCGCCCCTCGGAAGTGCGAAATAATTTGGTTGCATGTCAAAGTGATTGGAAATCGATCCCCCACCAGTGGCACTTTGGCATTTCCAGCGGCGGAAGGACCCTGCGACATCGGCAAGTGGCGGCTGAAGTGGGGGAGAGCGACCCGAATTAGCGCTAGCCGGGCGGGATAACCTTGTGAGGTTGAGAGGTGAGAGGCAGGAAGGGGGTGCAACCTTCAGAGGGGCAACGGACGCACATGCGCGTCAATCAGATGGGAGAATGACGTCGCTGTGGCACCCCAAACCTCAGCACCTTACTTACCCATGCTAGAACCAGCCCTGTAGAGCTGAATATCTATGGTGTAAATACCTACCTTGCCGAGCTGGGATGTAACTTGAAGACGATCACTCAATATCATTTTGACAATCTTCAATTGAAACCTCAAGAATCATATTGCCATAGTCAAGCGCTGCCAGCTTCTACCGTCGGCACCATGGACGTAGGTTACGCCCCCGTAGCGACGGAGCGTTTCTAGACCAACATAGCCAGCATATAGCTAACATTTGTGAATACCAGGCCGTATCATCCTACGCATTCACCAACCTCGCCTGGCTATCCACCCAGGCCGTCCCGCTCGTCATCTGGCCGAGCTTCATCAGATCCCTCCTCCGCGACGGCTATGCAGAATCCACGAGCCTCGAGACCTACTTCGCGCGCTCCCTCGGCCTGGCCCTGATCTTCTTCGCGCTCACGACGGTCGTCCTGTCCGGCGCCCTGCCCCTCGGCGGCAGCGAGGACCCGTCCGCCTCGGGCAAGCCCTCCCCCTTCGCCGACGCCGCCGTCTTCCTCTCGGCGCTCCACCACGCCGCCGCCGCGTTCTACTGCTACACGCGCTTCGTCTGGTCGCGGGACACGCAGACGGCGTTCGCGCTCGGGGGGCTCGGGTCCGCGGCGCTGGCGTGCATGGGGCTCTGGTGCGTCATGTTCGCGGGCGACAAGGGGCGGAGGAGCAAGAAGAACGGCTTCGACAAGGACACGAGCGGCTGGCCGTTCAAGAACACCGAGTCCTACCGGACGAAGAAGAAGGGTCTGTAGGGCATGGTGTTGAGTTTGCTCGGGGATGCAGACATGAAGCTGATGCCCTCGGGAATCGTATGGTGTGGGCCGCGTGGTTCTGGAGTGGAAGCCATGTAGAACTTGCTGTACTGTGAAATAGATTGTCTCTGGATTAGGAGAGTATCCGCGATACCATGCGCATTGCTCCCGGCGTCAATCCGTTTGCCAAACTCCAGACCATACCCATGCGCCGATTGCTACTATATGTACAAGCCCAGATGATGGACCCTATTTCGCCCTTGAGGCGAGAAAGGTATCCCCCAGCTTCGTGCATCGGCTCAGGAAACCTCCACGGCAGCCGGGCTCTTATGCGCCAACGGCACTGTCTCATCGAACGCCGTCTCATCCGCCTCGTCAACGACCGTCTCGTCCGCGCCATCGAGCACCGTATCGTCACCCGCATCAAAGGCCGTCTCGTCCGCGACGTCACCATCCTCGTCCTGACCCTGCTCCTGCGCCTCGAGGACCTGACGGAGGCGCACGTCCGCGTAGCCGGACAGAACGGCCTGGCGGCGCTCGTGCCAGTCCAAGTCGGTCTTGACGACCTGCGAGACGAGCACCTCCTTCTCGAGCCAGGCCTCCTTGTACTTTGCCTCCCAGAACTTGATCTCCTCGTGCAGCTTCCTCGACTCCTCCCGGGCCCACTTGACCTGGAAGTGGCACAGCTTGTACAGTCTCTCGAGGGGCATCTCGCGCTCCTCGGTCGTGAAGCCCTGCTCCTCGGTGAGCGGCGTGAACAGGTCCGCCGAGAGCTCGCCGTCGTCCTCGGTGCCGTTCATCGAGTCGTCGTGGCCTGCGGCGTGCGACTGGGGCGTCTTGATGATAATCTTGAGCTTCCCTTTGGCCGCAGGACCGGTCTGCTGCATTGACTTGGGCACCGGGTCGGAGGGGCGCAGGGCTTCGGTCTCGTGGACGGTGCGCATATGCTTAGCGAGGGCGTCGGAGCGGGTGAATGCCCTGTCGCACTCTGGGGTCGTGGAGAGTCAGAAAAACGGGAAAGGGTTTAGAAGAGACAGAGGGGGGCGTGTTTGGCACTCACCGGGAAGATAGCAGTAGAACGGTTTCTCTCTAGTATGGCTCCTCATGTGCGCCTTCAAGGCATAGCCGCTGGCATGGGCCATGCTCTTGCGGTTGCAGCCGTTCCACTCGCACGTGTACTTCTTCTGCCGCGTGTCGATGTGGTCATCGTGGATGTGCTTGACGAGGACGTCCATGCTGTCAAACTCGGGCTCCTGACATCCGTCCCACTGGCAGGTGGTGACCTGCTCCTGGAAGTCGTCCTCGTCGAACCGAGCGCTAATCGGCGAGCTGGGGATGTCTCCCTCGGTATCCTCAGAGACGTCAGACATGCCGTCGAGGAGGTCGGGCTGGGGATCCGCGTTTGTGTCTGCATCCGCCTCTGCCTCTGCTTCTGGCTCTGGGGCTGCGACGACGGACGAGGTAGCAGAGTCCTCGCCGAGCTTCTGGCGCTTTGTCGGGCGGTAGGTGAAAGTCTCGGGTGCCTCATGATCTGAAACGTCGCTGGTCTCCCCATTTGCCGATGATAAAGGTGATGCCGACATGATGGATCGTGATGTCGAGGAAGCCCGTTGTGAGGTGTACTGATGGCTTTGTAGAGGGATGCGAATTGCGCACGGTGCGATCCCTCCAGGCCCCGGAGATGCGCGCGCTCAGGTAGTTATTGTGTTAATTGAGGTGCAGATGATGATTGTGGACGTTGAAAGGTTTCTACTGATGGTTCGGGGCGTGCAAGAATTATGTGTGGCTTGAAGGCAGTGCGCCGATGCTCCGATGAGGTGTGTTTGCGACGATGAATCGCGACGCGGCCGGCCCGAATTGCTACTTGCCTTATTTTACTGCAGCTGCCCTTGCCGCCGTTCAATGAGCTTCACTGGGGGCAAGCAATTTGGGGACAAGAGAAAAGGCAGCTGGTGGCAGCTGGTCTCTGGATCCCCCTGTGACGACTGAGCCCAGGCAACGGCTGGGCACATTCCCCAGGGGACCTCGACCCCTGCTGGGAAAATCTATTGTTTTCTATTGCCCCTCCCCCGCCTACGCCCAGGCATTCACCTCTCCCTCCTCCGTCACGTCCACCGCTCATCTACTTGCCTACGATCTCGCCAGACCGGCTTTGCCAGAGCTCATTCCCTTTCCCGAGGCCCTTTTTCATTATCTGTTTATAGACATGGCTCCTCTCAAGCTGTTTTCCCTCGAGGGGAAGGGCCTCAAGTTCGACTCGGCCGCTGACCTCGAGGCTCACATCGCCGACCTCCGCTCTAACGATGTCGAGGAGGTCAAGATGCTGGGCAACACCTTTGGCATCGAAGCCTGCAAGCTTCTGGGTGAGGTCCTAGCTACCAAGAAGAACCTGAAGGTATGATCGCAGCCACCCCCACCGTGTCGCATGCGCCCGTCAACTGACCGTTGTACTTTCAGTTCGCCGACCTGTCCGACATGTTCACCGGTCGTCTCCTGAGCGAGATCCCCGAAGCGCTGTCATCCCTTCTGACCTCCATCACCAACCTGCCGAACCTCCGGACCGTCAACCTGAACGACAACGCCTTTGGCATCAACACGGCCGCGCCCGTCGTCGCCTTCCTCGGCGCCCATGTGCCCCTCCAGCATCTCTACCTCAACAACAACGGCCTCGGCCCCCACGCCGGCATTCTGGTCGCAGATGCTCTCTCGGAGCTCCACGGAAAGAAGGAGGCCGCGAGGAAGGAGGGCAAGGAGGTCCCTGACCTCGAGACCGTCATCTGCGGCCGCAACCGTCTCGAGAACGGCAGCATGCAGGCATGGGCCAAGGCCTTCAGCCTGCACAACAAGATCAAGACTGTCAAGATGGTCCAGAACGGCATCCGCCAGGAGGGCATCTCCCACCTCATCAGCGAGGGTCTCAGCCACGCCAAGGGCCTGTCGGTGCTCGACCTCCAGGACAACACATTCACAATCACGGGCGCCCGCCAGCTCGCCAAGGTTGTCCCGACGTGGACCGTCATCACCGAGCTCGGTGTCGGCGACTCGTACCTCGGTGCCAAGGGTGCCGGTCTCCTGGCTGGCGCCCTCGCCAAGGGAGAGAACAAGAAGCTTGAGATCATCAGACTGCAGTACAACGACATCACCGCCAAGTCGCTCGCCCAATTCGTGGCCCCCGCCAAGGACAGCCTGCCGGCCCTGAAGAAGATTGAGCTGAACGGAAACAAGTTCGAGGAGGAGGACCCGTCCGTCATCTCCCTGCGCGAGACCCTCGAGGAGCGCAAGGAGAAGCAGGCTGGCGACGTCGTCATCGAGGACGACTGGGGCCTCGACAGCCTCAGCGACCTCGAGGAGGAGGACTCTGACGAGGAGGAGGAAGAGGATGATGAAGAGGAGGAGGAGGAGGAGCTTTCCACGGAGAAGCGTGCCGAGATCCTGGTCAAGGACGCCGAGGAGGCGCAGGAGGAGCCTACCGTCCAGATCAAGGACAAGGAGGTCGACGATCTTGCGAAGAAGCTGGAGAAGACTGGCATCTAGATGTGCAGATGGCCATGATAATATCCTGAATGAGACATAGACGACAGCCGGAAGTGTTGGAACACTGAAGGTTATAGGACACGATACCCCCTTGCCCAATATACACAGCTTACCATTCGAAAAGATTAGCTTCAGTGAAGATACAATCAGCAAGCACTCGGCATGTTCTTCCCTGACTCACGGCCAGCGGCCTTACTCGCCATTATGCGTGGCACTTCACGCAGCGTCAAGCCGCTCATGATATGTCATCTTGATAAGCTTTGGTTGCTACTAGCTCAAGGCTCAGTCAGTTTGCACCTCTCTCGACTTATTTCTTTCTTGGCTTGCTCCTCTCCTGTTATGCCCCTGACTTAGTAGGCTTCTCTGTCGACGATTGCCTTCTTTCTTTACATACATACCTACATCCAAACCTACCTAGGTAGCGAGACCCCCCGGCAGCATCGCACCAGCAGCAGAAGCACCACTTCTTGAGTGGCAAGAAACAGCCTGAGATGCGGATGTTTCGCGCGGAGCGCAACTGTCCCGGGGCTGGCAGCTCTTGGCGTGGCGATGGGCGGAAAGGGAGGGCTGGTGCGTGTGGCGGCCATGCTGATGGTACACATGGCGTCTTGAGTAAAGAGGACTTTGCAAGAGAAGGAAGGCCATGTGGTCGTGACGTGGAATGAGAAGAGAGGATATTGAGGAGGTTGAGGCCAAGGCCTTCAGCTCATGATGGCCTCCCTGCCTCTGGCCAAGGGAGGCGTGATGTCCGGGCCGGACAGAGTGATGCAGGGAGAAGTGATAGCAGGGGGCATGGTCAGAGTATGGACTTGAAAGGTCTCAATAAATGGAATTGAATGATTACTATTTATCTACGACCATTGTTCTTCAATCTTCACAATTCCTCATCCCCGTCATACACCTTCTCCGTGGATGCGAGTGCCGTCTATCGACACCAAGCATCCACTTACTATTGCAACGACCATAACTCATAGAAGCAATACTTTGCCCTTCATTGTTCCTCACGAACAGTCCAAGACCCGACTAGGAGCCGTTGCATTCCTGAGCGAGGCGGATCAGGCCGGCCGGCCTCTTGTCTTGGTTCGCTCAGTGCCGACGGAAGGGTGAGACACAGTCCCGCCCCCTTGTTAACGACTCCTGAACAATAGGCACACTGCGTTCCAAAGGGTGGATTTTATACATCTACAACCCATAACTTAGCGGTTCGCCGTTCCCTAGACGTCGCACCAGCCGTCATCGCGAAGACTCGAGCTGCCATGGCGCCTCGTGCGAAAGGCGGGGATATCAAAGTTTCGCGGCGTTCAAGCCAGGTGCCATATGCGGATTTTCCCTCGCAGCTACTCAGGGGTAAATCCTCCTCATGGCGGAGGCTGATGTATCCCCATATTGTGGTCTTAAGCATCCCGGCCGTGGCAGAGACGACGGGAGCTCTGGATTGACTCGCGTAACAATGCAAATGGCATCTAGACACGAGCCGTACAGCTCACAGGCCTTGTCGCCTCCACAGCGTAGGTCTTGTCATTGGGACCTCGAGTCGATCGGCTTTCACTTGAACGAAGCCTAAGAATAGCCAACGTGCTCGACACATTCCAAAACCCGCTCGTGGATGGCGCAGATCAAGTCTGGACCATCCTGATGGATCAGACCATTAGGAGAGCGAGGCTAATAGCACACACGAGGCGTGCTGACCTTCTCGTATGTGGCAGGCCAGGCTGGCGGGCACGCACATTCCAGTCTGGATGCCATTCCTGTCTTGCCCGCCTCTCCGCCCAGCATGCTTGAGTCCAGAGTTCAACTCCCATCATGAGGTTTTAAAGATCAGGATGCTGCTCGCCGGCTTTCTTGTTCTTGTGCTCTACGCTTGCCAAGTTCACAAAAATCCTTACATCATACATCCAAGATGCTTGGCTCGAACATTCTCACCGCAGCACTTCTGCTGTTGTCGACGGCGGAGGTGAGCGCACAGAGCACAGAGGGCTGCAGTGCCCAGGCTACCCAGACCGTCACGGTTCACACATCACTCAACGATGGGCCTCAGACGACTTCCACGACAAGTGGCAGCTCCCTGTCAACACCATCAGCTCTCCCGGTGGTGAGTGATGATGAGGCAGTCAACGGCACAGAAATCGAAGAGAGACTCGGGACATCAGGACCCGTTGCCCCGCCGGCTGGATCTTATAGAAACGCAGTCTACTTCACCAATTGGTAAGTGAGCAAACTGACTCAATACAAGGATGACACTGACACTCGATTCAGGGGTATCTATGGAGCCAACCATCAGCCGCAAGACATCCAGGCAGACAAGATCACCCATCTTCTCTACTCATTCGCCGACATCAAGCCGGACGGCGAGGTGTAAGTCCCTCCCATGTCTTTCCATGCAACATGGCGACTAACACCAAGCAGTGTCTCCTCCGACGCCTACGCTGACTTGGAGAAGCGATATCCCAGTGACTCGTGGTCCGAGTCCGGCACCAACGCCTATGGCTGCGTCAAGCAGCTCTTCCTCCAGAAGAAGAAGAACCGCCAGCTCAAGCTCCTCCTCTCCATCGGCGGCTGGACCTGGTCCCCCAAGTTCGCCCCCGTCGCCCGCACCGACGCCGGCCGCCGCCGCTTTGCCTCGAGCGCCGTCAAGCTGATGGGCGACTGGGGCTTCGACGGCCTGGACGTCGACTGGGAATACCCCAAGGACGCCGCCGAGGCCTCAGACTTCGTCAAGCTACTCGAGGAGTGCCGCCGCGCCCTGGACGCGTACGCCGCCAAGAACGCGCCCCGGTACCGCTTCGCCCTCACCATCGCCGTGCCCGCCGGCCGGACCAACTACCAGCGCCTCGACATGAAGCGCATGGCCCCCTTCGTCGACGGCTGGCACCTCATGGCGTACGATTACACCGGCTCCTGGGAGAGCAAGACCGGCCACCAGGCGAACCTGTACAGGAGCAGATCGAACCCGGCCGCCACGCCCGCCGACACCCAGACGGCGCTGGCGTACTACAGGTCTCAGGGCGTCGACCCGCGCAAGATCCTGCTCGGCCTGCCGCTGTACGGCCGCTCCTTCACCGGCACGGACGGTCTGGGCAAGCCGTACAGCGGCGTTGACAAGGGCAGCGTCGAGGCCGGCATCTGGCAGTACAAGGCCCTGCCTCGGCCCGGGGCCAAGGAGATCTGGGATGCCGAAGCGTGGGCGTCGTACAGCTACGACGCCAAGGCGCGGGAGCTGGTCTCCTACGACAACGTCGACTCGGCGCGGCGGAAGGCGACGTTCCTCGTCCAGCAGAAGCTAGGCGGCGCCGTCTTCTGGGAGTCTTCTGGCGACAAGAAGGGCGATGCCAGTCTTGTCGGCACTATTGCCAGGGGTGTTGGCCGGCTGGACACAACGCAGAACCTCCTGACGTATCCGGGCAGTCGGTACGACAACATCCGAAAGGGCATGTGAGAAGCAAGAAATGGCAGGCGTTTTTGAGAGGAGTTGCATATCTGTTTTTATCATCCAGGTCAGCAGGCGTTATGGAATCGATTCGGGAGGGAAAGCTCTAGCATTTAATAGAGGATGGGTATCACAGCCTCGGGCTCATGTGCCGGCTCATGATTTGGGTAAAGCTACACATATCATACACTATTTGACATTTGATCGTTCTGGACAAGTAAGGAAATGTTTCATGATATGTCTTGTTCATTATCTGTCTGCGAGAGGTGACATAACACTCTCGTGTCGGCTCAAACCGGCTTGTGTGCGTTGATGCGGGCTTAGAGAATGAAGGTCACCACAAAGCCAGTGAAGGCTGCCACGGTTCCCGTGAGCACTGTCTTGGCGAGGACATGGCCAGCAGCATTTTCGTCGTCGGTGTCGCCGGTGGGCAGGGGCTCGAGCCCGCCGTTCTCGCCGTCACCGGCCTCGACGGCACCAAGGAGTCCGCTGGGGAAGACGATGGAGGTCTGCATGGTGAGGTTGTCGAGCAGGCCCGCGGGGAGGGCCGACGTGGCAGTGGGAGCTGCGGTGATGGCAGAGGGCTGACCCGATGCCACAATGAGTTCATCAGGGAGCTCGTCGGAAGATTCGTCTGAGTCGTTTTCGTCTTCTTCGGATTCGCTGTCAGAGCTCGAGTCCGAGTCAGAATCAGAATCGGAATCAGAGCCAGAGTCAGAGCCAGAATCGGATTCGGAGTCGGAATCATTGCCATCCTCTCCGCTCTCATCGCCCGAGTTCTCATCTTCTGGCACTTCCTCATCATCTCTCTCGTTGCCGATGACGGGCGAAGTTTGAGGAGGCTCCGTGTTAGTTTCGGGAAGGGGTTGCAGCTCTCCGCCCTCCGATGAGTCGTCGCCAGTGCTCTCGCCGGGGCCCTCTGTGGCAGGAACCTCCGAAGCGATCGGGGCCAGGGACTCTACGGGCAGCTCTCCGATGGGAGCGGCAGGCGTCTCGACGGGCAACTCTTCAAGGGGAAGACCTTCAGCGGGGAGCTCCTCGAGAGGGGCAGTGGGCGTCGCGATGATCTCACCGAGGGGCTGAGATGGGACGAGCGGCAGGGCTTCGGTGGCATCGGGCAACGGGACCAGGGGGTCGATGGGCTGGCTAGGCTGAGGGATCTCCGGAACGAGCTGGGTGTCGTTTGCTGGAGGGAGCAAGGCGGGTTGGTCGATGGCGGGAAGCTCCTCGATCGGGCTGGAAGCCTCGGGCAAGGGGGCGATGATGGTGTCATTTCCGGGGACCAGGGGCTGCTCTACCGGCGTCTCGGCTTCGGGCAGAGGAATTTCGGGGGGCGGGATGATAGTATCGTTCCCAATTTGGGGAGACTCAATCGGTTGCTCAAGGCCAGGCAAAGCCTCTGGGACTTCGGAGACCGCCTATAACCGAAAGTCAGTACCAGGATTGCGAAGTGATCAGTATGATTCGAGACTCACAGGAAGAGCAGGAGCTTCAGAGACACCAGGCAGAATCTGCTCAGCTTCCTCAGGAGTCTCGACAGGAGGGATCTCGGTGTCGACGGGAAGCTCAGGGGGTGTAGGGAGCTCAATCAGTCCCTGTCCGGGATCGACTTCAGGCAGAGGCAGAGGACGGAGCTCAGCGCCCTGTTCTCCCGGGCTGGAGCCTTCAGGAAGACCTTCGATGGGGGGCGTGACCTGTTCTTGCTCTCCGTCGGCCGGAGGAAGCTCAGCGGGAGGCTGCTCGAGACCGGGCTGCTCGTCCACCGGGGGAAGCCCCTCGACAGGCGCGTCGACCGGAGGAAGTTCCTGGACAGGAGCTTCTTCGACAGGTGCCTCCTCGACAGGTGCCTCCTCGACAGGCGCCTCCTCAACAGGCGCCTCCTCAACAGGCGCCTCTTCAACGGGGGGCTGTTCCTCGACAGGCGGCTGTTCCTCAGCCGGAACCTCAACCGGGGGAAGCTGATCGAGAGGCGGGAGCTCATCGGCGGGCGCCTCTTCAGCGGGTGTCTCGACAGGAGGGAGCTGTTCAAGGGGCTGATCCTCAGCAGGCGCCTCCTCAGCGGGAGCCTCAACGGGAGGAAGTTGATCAAGGGGCGGGAGTCCATCGGCGGGAGCCTGTTCGGCAGGTGCTTCAACTGGGGGAAGCTGATCAAGAGGAGGCAGTCCCTCGGCAGGCGTCTCCTCGGCCTGTCCCTCCTCGGGGGCAGCGATAGGGGGCAGTTCCGTTCCAGGAGCAGCGCCCTCTTCATCCTCGCCCGCTTCCTGGCCGGGAACCTCAATAGCGGGAACCTCGTCCTCGACGGGCACGACGTTCTCCTCGGTGCCATCTAGGGCGGGAAGCTCTGTGAGATCGGTGGCTTCGGGGGCGGGGGCGACATCGGATGCCGTGACGCCCGGAGTGACGAGCTGGGGCCTGGCGTCGCAGAGGGCGGCACCCAGCAGGAAAGCAACGGCTTTGGTGTAATGCATCTTGTGTGACTCGTGTTTCGTTCGGGAAATGTGTAAAGGAGCGTGTGTTCAGTCTCGAGGGACGAGTTGTGTGACCAATGAGCCAGCTAGGGCCTACGAATCGAACAAGACGATCAAGAAAAGAATAGATAAATGTAATAAAGAATAGATCCTGCCCTGCAGTTTGGTAGAGAACGATACGGCCCCAGGCGTAGTGAGCTCAAAAGGAGAGAAGAAGAGAAGTGAAGTGAAGGAAAACACAACAAGAGAACGAGCACTCGGTGATGGAAGGTGAAGGAAAGGGAAGACTCTCGACGAGTCCGGAGCCGACGGCGCGAACGGAGAAATACCCAAGTCCCCGCCGAGAGAGCACAATGACGAAGCCCTCGATGAGAGGGGACCCTGTCTGTTGCCCCGTGGTGCCCTTACATGATCTGCGACGAGGCTCGTCTGATGCACCTCCGGATGGCACCTTGAGCCTCATGGAGCTGCTGGCGACGCGTACCGGCCTGTCTCACGAGGTGCATGGGTGCATGGGTACAGTTCTCATCGTCAGCCCGCTTTAGCGCACCGCTCAGGGTTTGCTTCTTTGCTGTGCTGGAGCTGGAAAGTCCAGACTTCTGGACGTCCCGATGCTGCGCTCGGACTGTGCCCACGATGGCTTCGGCCGGCAGCTTCAACATGCATGTCCAGCGACCAACGGACGGCAGAGCCATACTTGGTTATTCTGGCATGACAAGAGCCATTGACTCTGTGACAAGCCGATCAGTGTGTCCCGGGCCTTAAGCTCACCGTTAAGCTTGAATGTCGAGGCACGCCGCGCCACGTCGTTCATGCCTCAGACGACGGGCCGTCATCCAAACAGCCCAGGAAAACGTCAGATGGCGCTGACCTTTCCGAGGAAGGAAAGGAAGGCCCTGCGCCCAGGCGGCCAGGAGGCCCAGCCGTTGCAGCTTCGAGATGGTGCGGCCTGGAGACGCCGCCCCCCTGCCGTCGATCAAACCCCGGCCCCCAGGGGCCCGAGGGCCAGACCGATGCCTGCGTGTTAGTGTGTGCCTGACACCCAGTAGCGGCCACTAACAGCCTGCCATGTCCTGTTCCGTCACCCACCAGGCTGGATCTGGCCTCAGGGGCATGTCGAAGGTCCCCCGTGTTTGTGATGCAGAGTCATGTTTCGCAGTGAAAAAGGAACAGCGCTCTCTCTTTTCCGGTCATGCTCTCACGATGGCCATCGCGTTCTCGGTCCGTCATGAAGATTCATGTTCCCAAACCATCCCTGATTCAACCAATACCCATTATAGGAATACACAATTGTGGAAAATGTTGCCTGCCGTTGCCAACTAGGAACTCTTGCCTGTAATCTCGCACTTCTACTTCTCGGCCGGGACCGCCTGGCGTCGCAATATGGGTCCCCTCAACGTGTCCACTGGTTTCTATGCGCCTTCAGACTGTCCTCCCGGCGTCCCCGTGCTGCCGACTCCGTGGAAAGCATCTCCGAAAGCCGAGTCCTCCATGTCCATGTTAAGATCGAGTCCCTCGCCTAGAGAGCCCGCCGCACCATCGAGTCCCGGTGTGCCGTATCCCGCGAGTGCATCCCCAGCTGTATCGAGGTCTCCCAAGGAGCTGAAGTCGTTAGCATCCCCCTCGGTCACCGCTGGTGTCCCGGCTGCTGATCCTTGCTTGGGTGCCACTGCTGCCGGTGCCGCGGGCTTTGCGGCCTGTCCGGCCGCGCCGCCTGCCCCTTCACTGGGCGACACTCCCCCCTTGGGAACAACAACCCAGTCTTCGCCGGCGGCGGCTTGCTCTGCAGGCTTATTGGTGCCGGTATTTCCCATGTTAATATCCTGGTCCTTCTTCTGCTCTTGCCCAGCAACCTGCTGATTTGGAGCGGGAGACGGCACGTTCATGTTCGCCGGCGTGCCGGCATTGGAGTCGAGCCCGGACAAGCCTGCCTGCGGAGTTGGGAAGCTGTTCAACGGCGTAGACCCGGCCGAGAAGCCAGTATGCATCTGGTCCAGCAGACCCGCCGCGGTGCCGCCCATGTCGATATCGTTATCGTCGACCATGACGCCACTGTTGTTCGAGCCTGTCTGCGAGGGGCGACGAGAGAGGTTTCCGTTGTCTGCTGGGTCGGCCTGCGGCATCGGCTGCGCCAGAACGGGAGTGGGTTCCTTGGCAGGCAAGGGCGCCGGTTCTTGATAGCCGCCGTCCTGGATGCGGCTGACCTCGTTGAGGGCGGCGATGTTGCGGCCGAGCTGTGCCTCGACTTGGGCGACGATGTCCTCGACCTTCTTGTTGTGCTTTTGCGACCAGGAGCTGCCGCCTTCCTCGCCGTCCGTCGTCCTGCCTTCCAGCCTCCAGAACTCGGGACCACGCTCCTCTACCGAGAGGCGTAGATCCTTCTCGGCCTGGAGAAGAACCGATCCCGCCTTGAAAGAAGCCATGCTCTTGGCGTGTTCTTCCTTCATCTTCTCAATCTCGGCTGTCTCGGAGTCCATGTGTTCCTTGACGCGCTTTCGGAACTCGTCTGCCAGCCCCTCGTCGAGCTTGCCAGTGTACGTCTTGTCGGGGTAATCCTTGTGCGCATCACCGCCCGGCGCGTGGAAGATGCCGTCAGTGAGGGGCGCCAGATGGCCTCTGAGGCCCAGGCCCAGATCCGGAGGCTCGATCTTGTAGATGGAATACGCTGAGGAGATGACCTCCTCCAGCCACTCGTGATTCTGCCTGTAGCGTACAAGTGCAATGTCACGGGGCGTCAGGACATCGAAGACATCCTGATGTTGCTCGTCCTCCGCAAAGTCGGGCACGCCCTGTCCAGCCGCGTGAGGGCCTGGGGGCATGGGCCGGCGAGACCTGGCCGCCGGGGGAGCAGTCGGGGGATAAACCATCTGCTGAGGGACGGCCCTCCGAGACTGGATAGGCGCATACATGCCCCCGCGGGCGGGATTGACACCCTGGGGCTGAGGCCGGTTGATGCGCGGCCACTTGCCACGATCCGACAGCATGAACTCCTTCCTCTCGATCGCCCCGCAGCTCTGGAAGAAGTTTCGAGCAGTCATTGTGTTCTGGATGTCGGGGGTGTAGGGGATCTGGTTCGCCAGACAGATGTCGTTCTGCTCGGCATGCGCATAGTGCACAATCCAGAGGTTCATATCAATCTGAGGCACATTGGGGTTGCCCTGTTGCGATGGAACGAGTCGGAACCTGCGTCGCGCAAAGGTGGCTTGGGCCTCGCCGGGCCTGAAACCGACGCGGTTGTAATAGATTTCGATTGACTATTGTCGATACGTCAGTCCGTGTATACAGAGACAGTCAGCTCTTGTCAGGCACTCACCAAGCCATTGCCCAGGTCCTGGCGATGATACTGCTCGGGAGCCCAGACGTAGCCGTCGCTGGCGAAGTGGACACCCAGTTTCGTGACAGGTTGCCACGTCAGGATGACTGATCCGGGGTTGGGTTGATTCAGATACGTCCAGAAGAAGGGCGCCTTGTCCTTTGCGAGCTGGGGAGCCGCCATAAGATACTTGGTGACATTCTGGAGCTCAAGCCTGGGGAGGGCGGGATACTGATTCGCGGAAACAAGGTGAATGTGCAGGATCTTTGTCGCTGTTAGCTGTGGAAATCGCATTACGGCAACACGATGTGTTCTTGGTAGCATACCAATTCATTATCGATACCATCGCTGGGATCACGCATTGGCTGCGCCATTCTGTCGGATGCCTGCGCGTTGTCAGGCAGCGCAATCGAACAATATCAATTGAGAAGGTCAGCCTCTGTGCGCGGACCGCAACATGCACCCAACTGGTGTGATGAAAAGTGATTCTAGGATAGGCGGATCCGACCAGTGTTGCCAGCGATGATGAGTCGGGTTGCGCTGACGGGATGGGTTGCCAGAGATGCAGGTCAATCGCGGTCCCCGGTGGAATTTGTCGCGACTGCGTTCGCGCTGCCGGAAAGAGGCGGACCAGGCCCAATGTGGCTGGGGCGTATTATGGTGGTCAATATGGGGTCACATGACTTTCACAGCACAGCGTGGCTGAATTTGCCAGTGGCTGGTAAGGCACCTCTTGCTTGGCTTTGTATTTGGTGGAGCCTAACATTTTCCAAGTCTGATCTCGACGCCATCTTGAACCTGACATCGTCAAACAAAGACCTGCATCCGCTATCACCGCCCTGCACTGATCTTGAGACACTGCGCAAGTTTCAAAGGCACTTTGAGCAGACTGCGGCTCAGAGGTACGTTTGTGAAGCACAAAACAAGCCAACACGCCTTGTATATCCACAGTTCATTCATCATGGCCTACCCGCCCCCTCCAGGTACCTCGAATAGTTCTTCGCGCAGCAACACCAACTCGCCGCATCCCTCGCTCCCGGCGCGCCCGCCACCACAGAGCGGCTCTGGAGGCGGCAGCAGCGGCTTCAAGTCCGCCTTCAAACCAGCCTTCACACCACCTCAGGTCGCTGCCAGCGCTACCAGCTATGGCGCACCACCCACGCGCGCTCCGGCCCATTACGGCGCGCCCCCCTCCTACTCGTCGTACTCGCAACCTCCCTCCTCCGTGAGCTCGGCACCCTACCAGTATCCACAGCAGACCAGCTACCAATCCAGCGACTACAATGTGCCCCCGACAGCCAGCTACGGCGCGGCGCCCCAGATTCGCAACCCCTTCCCCCTCCCCGGCACGGCGCAAGCCAGCCACGGCCCCGGAGGCAGCTCCTTCGACCCCGAGATGGCCGCGCAAATAGCCCAGTGGCAGAGCGCGTACGGCTCCAACAAGGACTCCGCAGCAGGCGGCGCGCCCATCACAGCTGGCCCGGCCGCCGGCCCCGCGACGACAACACACACACCCGACGCCTTCTCCGCCGCCGCCGGCCCCCAGGACCCAGACAAGAAGAAGACGGTCATCCGCGAGGGCGGCGGCAAGAAGTGGACCGACGACACCCTGCTCGAGTGGGACCCATCCCACCTCCGCCTCTTCGTCGGCAACCTCGCCGGCGAGGTCACGGACGACTCCCTCCTCAAGGCATTTTCGCGCTGGACGTCCGTCCAGAAGGCCCGCGTTATCCGCGACAAGCGCACCAGCAAGTCCAAAGGCTACGGCTTCGTCGCCTTCTCCGACGCCGACGACTTCTTCCAGGCCGCCAAGGAGATGAACGGCAAGTACATCCAGAGCCACCCCGTCGTCGTCCGCAAGGCGAACACGGAGATCAAGGTCGCGAGCAACAAAAATCACGGCAAGGGCGGGAAGTACGACAAGAAGAACAAGAACAAAAACAAAAGCGGCAGCGGAGGTGGCGGCGGTGGTGGTGCCGGTGGCGGGGCAGGATATGAGCCTGGCCTGGGACCGGTGCACCATGGCGGTGTTACGAAGCCGGGTCAGAAAACTAAGAACGGCCTCAAGCTGCTAGGTTAGGCAAGTCCTGACACACCAGTCACGAGCCGCGATGTATGTTACGAAACTCGGGTCAAGCATTGCTGTACAGAAACAACATTTGAGCGGCCTGAGTCGGGCGTTGGCTGCGCAGTTTTACGTTTGTCCTACTCCATAGACAGCATATCATACCCGGGCAATGTCACAAAGAATAAGACAAAGTTGTCAGGCTTACTTATGCCGTATCAATTCCGGCGCATCGCCGACTCGGGGTATCATAGACTGCCTTAACATGCGAGTCCAAGAGTCCAGCTATTTTTCACATCCTCCGCCACCACGACATGACGACCGTGTGGGCCTCCATGATGCCCTATATGTCCTGATCCAGATATGCCCTGAACTATGCTCGCTAAACGCCCAAAAAGAGATGATGTGCAGACGAGATTGCGCCTCCAGTAATGCCCTAGTCAATTCTGTGAACCTGGGCGGTCCGGGTATCCGGTTGTGTCTCTTGGAGCACCCCCAACGCCGGGTTGGGTAAGATGTCGCCATCCATGGTGACAAGATTGTCTTCATATTCGGTGCTGCTGCGGCCGAGAAGGCCGACATCCTCGCCCGAGGTGTCGTCGTTGTCGCTACCGCTCACACTTGAGCTCTCTGGATCTATGTGATCGCGATGAACATCCGCCTGGGCCTCCTCTCGCATCTTGGTGATCTTGATGTAGTTGTATGCGATGATGGCAATCATGGTTGTGACGAGACCAATTGCGTTGACGGGCGTCAGTCGATCCTCGAAGACGAGAGCAGCGGCGGAAATGGTAACAACTTCCTTGAAAATGCCGGCGATGGACAGCGTGACGACAGAGGTGCGCTGCAGGAGCGCGAATTCGGAGGCGGTCATGAGGAAGGCGATGCAACCAGGGAAGAGCAGGAACAGCGGTGTCCTGATAGGGCCGTATGCCTCGATCAAAACGCGGAAGCCTTCGAAGAGGGCGGGGAAGCCTTCAACGGGAATGGCAATGGCCATGAGAACTAAGAACATGACAGGAGCGAGATAGAAAATGCTCGAGAATGGGTTCGATGTGGCCGGGTTTCGCAGGAGTAGGATCTGTGTGAGACCCCATCGGAAACCAGAAAAGAAGGCTGCTGAGATGACGAGGGCAAAGCCGCCGAGCTTGAACTCGACCTCTCCAGAGACCATGAGAACGACGCCGGCCGTCATGGTGGCAATGATGGCGACGAGCCTCCAGGTTGGAGTCTCCAACCTGAAGAGAAATGCGAACATGAGAACGAAGGCAAGGGAAGATGATTTACACATGGCTACATACGGCGTTAGTAGTGAATCCAAGCCGAGGCAATGGTAATAATGCTGACTTACTGTAAAATGTGAGGGTGATGAACTTGAGCGACATGTTGCCCAAGCCAATGTCAAGGCCAGTGGCCAGACCACAGGGACCGATTCGCGTGATGTAAAATAGTTTTGTCATGAGGGGCCGGTCGGGCTCGGACTCATGTCGCGAGCGGCCCAAGTCAGAATTGTGACTGGCATTTTGAGGTCGTAATGAAGGGAACATCCAAAGGACTAATGATGCCAGTGCAAATTGCACTAGCATGTGACATGACGTGGTAAATAAGGGAAAGGCAAAGTTGAGCCTGTCCTTGTCGAACATCCATTTGTTATACTGTAGAGGCCAAAGTCAGTGCTCGTTATCGACCTCGAGTCATTGACTTGGTGGAAACCGGATCGGATGCTTACCAAAGAAATACTCAATGAGAAGATGTACCACAGTAATATCAAGCCGGCGTTAATGGCGAGCGTCTTGACGACATTCTGATCGGCCTCCTTTTTCTCCTCTTTGGTGATGTCGCCTCCGCGTGCTATCCTCTGGTCCAGCAGCGTGTTTCGCCGCCTCTTCTGCTTCTTGCGCCTCTTATCTTTTTTGGTCAGGCCGGTCTCCTCGTCATCGTGCAGGTCTTCGTCGGAGAAGCTGTCGTCGGCTGTCGGATCTAACGAGCCAGAGGGCAGATCCTCGGGAATGTCCTCATCGATTTTGGGCTCTTCGGTGAGGCCGGGATTGCCGTTCCGCAGTGACGGCGCACGGGGGCGGGTACTCCGGTCAACGGTTGCAGATCCGACGCTCTGCATCAGACTGCTGCGGCGCCTGCGATGGCCGGTTCCTTTCATGGGCTCCATCTCGATGTCGCCAACCGCCGAAGAGTCGAGGCGGGTACTGGTAGAAGTTTGTATGCGTGGGTCGATCGCATCCGAAGAGGTCGCGTGAGCCGAGGCGGTGGGATCGAGCTCGTGGGAAAGAAGGGGTATATCGTCCTCGGAGTCGCTCGGGTCGTCTTGATGTAGGGAAGCGCGTCGAGCGTGGGAAGGGGAATCGGGGGAGGCGGGAGAGGCAGAAGAAGGAAGGTTAGGAGAAGTGGAAGGAGTGGATGAGGAGGGAAACATTGTTTGTCATGAAATCATCTGTTCCCGGTCCCCGACAGCTGGACTGGAGAGGGGAGGAGTTGTGCATTGGCTCATGGTGGCCGGTGGAACAAGACGGGGTTGAATGCCTGGTTAGGCCAGGCACGATGAGCTTGGCTCCTTCTGGCTGGACTCTGAGGCGCGGGAGAGATGGTCCTGGCGGCTCATCAGTGGCTCCCGTGATAGTGTGTGGGGTCCCTCGGCTTGCTCTTAGTGGATTCGGTTAAGGGTGGAGAGAGCAGGGAAGGATGCCAAGGGTGCCAAGGGCCCATCGGGGTGCTGTCCAGCAGGGCGTCTCAGGGGACCTCCTGGAAAGGGGCGATGCGCTGTACTTTTTCACCGTTGCGGGCGGGCTCTCACTGACGGCAACTTGAAGATGCTCCGCCAACCACCTCGGGGGACAACTCACCTGGCGGTCATCGGCATGCACTGCATGACTCTTCAGGTTGCCGCCTCACATGGCAGCCGGCAGCCGGCAGTCGCATGAAGTGAGAGCCGGACAGGTCACCCTTCCTATGCGTCTCAACGATGATGCGTTGCTACTTGCGCGCGTGTGCAGTATCGCTCGACACCGCCAGGCCAAGCTTGTGCGAGTGAGTACAAGCACTATCAACGGCGAGAAAATCCATGGCGGCGCTTCATCGGGTTTCACGATGGCGTCAGAACCAAACCCGTGGTCCTCGCCTACCCTGCTCGTTTCTCCCTCTCGGCCACGGACGGATTTGACGAGCAGTTCACCGCCCAGGCATCCGGGCACCGAAAGACACCTTTCCCACCGGAGGCGCGCTACCAGAACAGACCACCTCTCACACCGCGAGTCTCAGCCGAGTTGGGGCGGGTGATCAAAGCCCTCCACGGCCCCATGACCCTCCCCATGACACCCATCAACTTGCCCAAAGCTGCACGCTCTAGGTGTTCATTGCTTCTCATCCCAAGTCCCGGTTGCCGCTTAGGGAAATCTTGGGTGTTTCCTTGGTCTTAAACACGGCCTCGGGTCCTCGGTCCCCCACAGTAACAGAGCAAGGATCCCAGGAGTAAGGCCGAAGCTCTGCCTCATGCTTCCTCTCGGGTTCACCAGATGTGCCTTTCAGCTAGCATCCACAGTGACCTCAGTAATAAGCTCACCGGGTCATCGATCCTCTGTCGATCATGTCCGTCGCGTGCTACTGTGCTGGCGTCTGGCGCCAGGACTTCAGACAAGTCGATCAAGGGATCGGCTAGACTGGCTAGACCACGCTTAGTGCGGCCCGATGACAGATGGTGTTCTCTTGCTCACTTGAGCATGCTTGCTTGTTCATCGTCATAGGTCGATGATGCGGGATAGCTCAACTGTGCTTTTCGTTGAAGCATCCTTGGCATTCCAGTATTAATGCATTTTCATATGCCATTCACAAAATATGTGAACGGCTTAGTAGTAGTGTACTCGTTCTTATACTTTGACGCAGTTGGCGTAGAGGCTCAGCCACTGTTAGTTTGTATGCCTCATGAAATGGCAATCTCTCTGGGGTGAAAGTCAGATCTACATCATCACCCCAGGGAAACTAACCAGACTTGACAACCCCGAGTTCTTTGACGATCTCTGCTGAGAAACTCCCCCAGTCGAAATCGGGTACCTCTCCATATGAATGCGAGCTATCCGAGGGATCTCGGGTCGAATGGTTAAGTTCCCATCAGCTTCAGCTACACGCGGCAGCCGAGTACCTTAACAAAGCAACAAGACATCACAATAGTGGCTTCAAATGGTATTTCTCCCTGGTCATCGGATTGACCCTCTTGACGCTCCTCGACTATTCGCTCGAGTCGTTCGGACCAAAGCAAGACATGGATCTCAAGACTTCCGCTGGCTGAGTCGAGGCTATCCTTCAGCGGGGGAGTCTCTCGACCACGTCTCAGCCAGCATTCATCATTGCACATGACAGAAATGAACATCAAACGAGCTGTGCGCTTGTGTGAACAGCAACCTTGTATTCCTTCAATTGCAATGGCCAGAGAAGAACTCATTTCATGGTAACGTTGGCCAGCCGGACCTGGCCCCGTTCAATATGCTGTCGTCTGCTGATCAATTGCATGGACGACTTCTTAAGTATGTGTCCTTCCCGTCCATGTTCTGTACCACCAAATGAGCCAGCAATCTCAAAGAAAGGATCTGAGAACCTAGCATTGCAAGGGAGCAATACGTGCCCACTTGCAACACCCTTCAGACCCGATATATCCAGGACCAGGACGTTGCTGACCATTGTCGACTTTCTTTCCGAGGCCAAAGACCGCCACTGTGTTGACCAAGGGCAGCCGTCCGACCTCTCGTGAGATGCCAAGATCTAAGAGGAGCCCAAGAAATGGCTTGTGCGCTGAGTCGAGCGTATTCAAAGCTTCTGGAGCTGGGCGAGGATCTCTCCCAATTCCAGGTGTGTTTCTCGTTGGTGATTGCTGGTTATGCGTTCAAGGCGTTAAGTTCTTCCCTGCCTTTGACGACGCCCGTGAATGACATAGACCAACGCTTCTCCAAGAGGCTCGCGCACCCATAAGCTCAAGCAAGACAACCACCCTCCACAGCGCCTCCACCGAGCTCCAGCTCGATGCCATCGTGGACCAAATCGACGCTCCAAATCAGGTCGCTGGGTATCATTTTCGCATGGAAGAGTATGAGGGCATGTATGAAGAGGGTATTCTGGTGCATATCAAGCCAGAGGAAAGCCAGATCGTCTCGTTCATCCTGTGCAAGGACGTGGATGATCATAACCGACGTGCTTGACCGCCAGCAGCATGAACCAGTCGTTCTGGTATCATTGGATATCCAACAGCAAGTACAAAGGCCGATGGTGTAAGGTCGTACACCGCAGCCTCATAATACTCAAGATGTTGACCTACGAACCGGCAGGCCTCTTGCGCTTCACAAGCCCGGACAGATTGTTGACTGTCCCGGCCGCAGGTGTACTCTCCCCTCCCGAGGCCGCTGGCAGTTCTTGCTTGCCGTCGAGGTTGATTCCCCACGTCTCACCCATGCCGACCTCCTTCACCCAGCGACGCATGCTCCCCGTCGCGAGCTCGAGGTTCGCGAAGTCTAGGTGGAGCAGAAGCTCGACGGACCGCTTGTAGTCGTTCTCGGATATGATGCGTTGGCCCCTGCCCTCGGGGGGCCAGTAGTAGTACGGACTCGTAGCCTTCTGTCTGAGCAGGCGATTCTTCTGCCTGGTCTTGACGCGCGGTTGGCGGGTCTTGATGGGCCCCGTGAGCTTCTTCTTCTTCTTCTTTGAGCGCTCCGGGTCTGTCTTGATTGGCGTTCCGTCGTTGGCGGGCTTGGTGGGGAAGAGCTTCCGCGGGGTGGTGAGGGGCGTGGTTGGTGGCGCGTCGCGGGGCTTCTTGGGCGTCACGGGCGCCTCGCCGGCGACGGGATTGTGGAAAGATGCGTTTGGTGTAGGTAGGCTTTGGGGCTTGTCCTCAGGCGAATCGTTGCTCTTAGGATCGAGGACTACCCAGATGAAGCCCGTTAGCCTCCCGCTGGAACACTCCTGACGGTAAGCCAGCATCTCCCAAAACTGGTCGAGGGACTTGATGCTCTTCCACATGCCCGTGGTCTGCATGATCTTGGTCTTGGCCGCCTCCTCGTCTAGCTCCTCGCGGAAACGAGACTTGGGGTCATCAGGGTATCGAGGGATGAGGCACCTCGGGGGAACCCAGTCGAACTCTCGCGTGTAGTGCGACACTTTCTCCAGCGCATCCTGCAGCACCCAGTGCGACTGACCCCCTGGTGCGCGCGGCAGGAACGCCCGCGTCTCATAAGCATCGAGCCCCGGCACAACTAGGTAGCCTTTGACATCGCCCCAGCTTCCCAGCTTGCCGGTAGGAGGATCTCGTACCAAGGGATCCAGTACCCGGCACCACCACTTGACGAGACCCCTATCGTCCAGAACATGCTTGGTCTTGTTCTTGATACTGCCAGGAAATAGATATTGATCTTGCGCGCGCGCAAAAAGGCTGACAACCGACTGGATATCCTTGCGTCGCCTGCTCTCTACTAGGTGTGAGAGGAAGACGCCGCAGACAGTTCGGATCGGTGATGGGGTGCCTTTCGGAAGGTTCAGAAGGGCGAGATAGCCGGTCGAGTCGGCCTTGGAGACGAAGAAGGTGCTCGAATGTGCCGTCGTGAAGAGGAGGATCTCAATAGCCATGACAGGCACGGCATTTGCGCCGGCATCTTTGACACCATTGGTGTTCGTCGTCGTGCTGCCGTCGACGGTAAGGGTGAGGAAGTGGCTCTCGCGAAACGTCCTGTCCTCGCGTTCACCAGGGGGTGCAGAGCAGAGAGCTTCAGTCTTTGTTGGAGGGGTTGAGAAATGATACACGCCGAATTTGAAGCCCCTTGGGAGCACTTTGGCGAGCTTGTCGGCAAGCTGCTTGGTGGGGGCACCAGCCGATGGACGGCTTGGTGTAGCTGACATGATGAAGGACTCAATTGATGCTTCTTTAAGGTCAGAAGTTATGCGCTAGCTTTGTTGCATGCTGTTCCGAGCTCTCGTGNACGCCGAATTTGAAGCCCCTTGGGAGCACTTTGGCGAGCTTGTCGGCAAGCTGCTTGGTGGGGGCACCAGCCGATGGACGGCTTGGTGTAGCTGACATGATGAAGGACTCAATTGATGCTTCTTTAAGGTCAGAAGTTATGCGCTAGCTTTGTTGCATGCTGTTCCGAGCTCTCGTGGAACGAGTGCCTTTTAAGAGGGAGTTGTCAAGGGACGCTGGGAGCCGGATTCTTGACGCGTTGAGTGCACGTCTTAGGTGAAGCTGTAGCAGGTGTCTGTGGGGAAAGCAGGTGAATAGCACAGGGGTCAAAGGCGCTATCTCTCAGAGGGAATAGCTCATCTGCAGTGGGCGCCCCAGATTCACGCTAGTCATCGCGCGTCCACGTGACCCTGAAGCTTCATGCGAAAAAGTTCAACGGAGGATCAATCATCTGAGCATTAGAGCAGGAGAGCTACCATTTCCGCCTGCCTCTCTCCCATTGCGCCCTCGACAACTGCCGATCCCATGCCGGCATAGGGCTCGAGACTTCATACAACAAACATATACAGCATAATACCCTGCAAATGGCGAGCAGCAGCCCCCGATCGGCGGCCTTCGCCATATCCAGACGTGCACTCCAGCAATGTCGCTCGTCGAAAGCCGTCAAGGCGACCCCGTCCCTCGCTTGCGCCTCGCGAGCTTTCTCTTCGACACAGTTCAAGGCTCAGACGACCTCGCAATCCAAGATCGAGAAGGTTTCCCGGCAGGTGTCTGAGGCAGAGACACCGAGCGAGGTCAAGGAGGCCCGGCCCCGATGGTCATATACCCCGGAAGCCATGAAGGCGCCCTTCTCGCCGCACCGCGTCAAGGATCCGTCTCGTAAGGTGTGGTCTGTCAACTCGGACCCCAAGAAGCTGGACCAGATGTATCTGCGTCTGCTGGGCAGTGGTGGCGACAAGCTGCTGCCGGAGGAGATCAAGTGGCTGGCCGTCACGCACAAGAGCTTCGACCAGGGCAGGAGAGGGTTCAACGACAGGCTGGCGTTCCTGGGTATGTTTGTCTTGGTGGGGGGTGCTTGCCGGAAGACTACTGACTGAGCGAAACCAACAGGCCGACAAGCCGTCGTGCTCGAGGTTGCGCAGAGCATTCTGTCGGGCGCACCCGCTGCCGAAAGCGCCGTGACAGACGAACACGGCCGTGTGCCGTTCAAGAACCCTGCGCTAGCCAGGCTCGACAACTTTAATTCGACGATGCCTCAGGACATTGCGACGCGGGACAAGTTTGAACGTCTGGCCTTGGATGTAGGTCTCGACAAGGTCATGAGGTGGAAGCCCAGACTGGTGAGTGCCATGCGTGACCTGTCCTGACATGGTGAGAACTGACCCGCCGCTGTGTGTAGCCCGAGAATCTCGCTGGATCCGGTCAGTCGATTGTCCTCAATGGTGCCATCCACGCCATCATCGGTGCCATCTCCCTGCAACACGGCGCCGAAGTCGTGGGGAAGGTCATTAGGGAGAGGATACTGGCATCACTCAACAGCCAGTAAATAAAGGAGGGTGACAGCTTGTAAAGAAGACTGTATCATCAATGTATAACATATCACGGCAGGAAAATGTCAACTTGTTTAGACACGTTTCATGGTACGATTATTGCCACTACATACCCAGACGTTTGCGTGTCACAGATGAACTGGCCTTCACCACCAATAACCTCAAACACATTGCATAGTACCCTAGGTCCCCGGCTTCGCTACCGATATTGTATCTTCAGAGACTCCAATGTCCCCCCTTCCTACTTCAAGAGGTGCTCTTTCAATCGTCTTTCCGGAACTTCTTGCACTTGGCGACTAGTATACGATCAGCGCATGTACTTCAGGAAGACAAGCCATCGAGGTCACGAGGACAGAGCGAAGGTGTAGTGACTGGACTGACCGCAATGCACGAAGATGAATTTCCTGGACGCGCAAAATTCTTCGCACGATCGGCGGCTCGAGAGAGGAAGACTAGCTTCGGGGAGGCTGCGTCGTCCGCCCCGTCTATCCGGGACACCCATGACACGCGATTGAGAAAGGGTGAGATTAGCCTCTATCAGGGCAAAAGGGGCTGCGGCGGCCACCGCAAGAAGGGTAGTGAACAGCATCGTTTGAGGTGAGGGATGTTGCGTGCTGCGATGTGTCGGGATGTCTGTACAGATGGCTCAAAGCTGTGTCCTCCAGAGAGCCTTGGCATGGCCTTCTTATACCCATGGCCATCTGATGCGAGGCCCCAGAAGTCATCAGGGTGATAATTCAATGAACAGAGCTTGTGAGGACTCATTGCGTCTCGTATTCAGCCATATTCGTGACATTGGTTACCTGTATTAGCAGGCGCCTAGATGGAGCATCCGCCTTTGATCGATCATCATAGGGCGCTTGAGAGCCAGGTTCAGGCTCATTCGGGATTGTTACCTCACTCGATCTATCTACGCTTGTATGGCCAAAAGAAGGGGCCATCAGTACAGTCTCAAGCACCGGTCATTGTCGTCCTGTTCTTTCCGGTAAGGTGAGCGACTACGCAGGTCCAATTAATCAACGCCTTGTCGTACACAGGGCGAAGCCAGACGCCTCCTGCCCGTATCGGATTGCACATGTGTACGCCACACCCCGCGACGGCATCGGGGCGAGGAGTGGCTGGTCAGGGGTAAAAGGGGGTCCGTGGTTGATTATGTAAGTCATCGGGTTCAAGAGTAGATCAGACGACGACAATGCAAGGGGTGTGTGCATTCCATTACCATCATCAAAACAATTCGCCATGCCATCAATCACAGACGAGCGGGCATCACCATGGAATGTGGGTTAAGAGAAAATGCAACTGCGATTTACTACCTAAAAGCAACCCTATCCAAAGCCCTGTGTGGATCGGGAGTCACCCATTCAGGCATCCCTTCATTAACAACCGGGCGATGGCTCGCTTGAAACAGATCATCCCCAAACCCATCGCCAGTTAGGTGTGCAGCGGCGATGCTCCATTGAAAATTGAGGCGGTCAGAGAAGAGAAGTGGGAGGCTTCGAGGCGCGGTTTTGTCTGTCGCCGTCGCCGAATGCTCTCGGGGATGGTGGCGGCGAGCCGCTTAGAGGAGGACGGCAGCAGCGCCGAAGGCGAGGACGGCGAAACTGGCGATGGCCTTCTCGGCACCGGCAACGACGACGTGGTCACCGTTGTCGGGGACAACGGGCTTGACGGGCTCGACAGGCTTGACGGGGGCGGGCTTGCAGTCGTCGCACTTGGGCTCGGGCTTGCAGTGGTCACCCTCGCAGACGATCTTCTCGTAGCACTCGTCGCCCTTGCACTGCTCGTGCTTGCACTCATCGCCGTGGCAGACCCAGTTCTTCTTGCAGTCATCGCCGTGGCACTTCTCCTCCTCGCAGTGGTCGCCGTAGCAGATGACCTTCTTGTTGCACTCATCGCCCTTGCAGGTGTCGTACTCGCACTTGCCGCCGGTGCAGCAGACCTTCTTGTGGCAGAACTCGTCCTTGCAGGGCTCGGGCTTGCAGATGTCGTCGTGGCAGACAATGCGGACGGAGCACCAGTCGTCGAGGCAAGGGTAGTCGAAGTCGCACCATCCACCGTAGCAGACAATCTTGCGGAAGCAGTCATCGCCGTGGCAGGGGAACTTGGGGCCGGGGGTAGGGATGGGCTTGGGGCACCAGGGACCGTGGCAGGGACCGGGGCCGGGGTAGACAGTGGTGGTGGCAGTCTCGGTGACAACCTCGCCGTTGGTGCCGGTGGAGGTGACAGTGACGGTCTCAGTGACGACTTCGGTGGTGGTGCCACCGCCGGGGACGAGGTCGATGTTGACGTAGACGGAGAGGGCGAGGATGGCGGGGATCTGGCGCTTCTGGAGAGCACCGGTGGCACCACCGCAGGTCTCCTCGGCGTTGCCGGGGCAGGGGACGTTGCAGACGGAGTTGCCGACGGTCTGGGCCTCGTCAAGCTCGGGGCCGCAGAAGCAGTCGGGGCCGGCAACACCGAAGAAGCGCTGGTCAACGCCGCAAGCGGAGGCGCAGATGGCGCGGGTCATGGCCGAGGAGGACTCGGCGAGGACCCAGCCGGGGAAGCCGTTGTCGGAGGCAACGCAGCCGACGTACTGGAAGCGGCCGATGTTCAGGGGGCCACCAATGCCGGCGTCGGAAGTCTCAGTGGGCAGAGCGCTGGACTCGGTGCCGCTGGGGATGTCGCTGGTGATGCTAGCGATGTCGCTGGTGATGTCGCCGGAGGAGGCGGCCGAGCTGGCGGCGGAGGAGGCAGCGGAGGACTCGGCGGACGACTCGCCAGTGCTGGCGGCGGAGGACGCGGCCGAAGACTCGGCGGAGGACTCAGCAGTGGTGCTGGCAGCCGAAGACTCGGCCGAAGACTCGGCAGTGGTGCTGGAGGCAGCAGACTCCTCGCTGGCAGAGCCGGAGCCGGAAGCGTCCTGGCGACGGTAGTTACCACCGGCCATGACCTGGAGGGCACCAAGGCCGAGGACCAAAGCAGCGGAAGCGCGCATTTTGATTGTTCGAAGCGGTTGTTTGAAGCGGGTTGCTTAAAGAGTGACTGTCAAAATGAGTGACTGGAAGCAAAGGAGAGAACACCTCAGGGATGAGAAGCGAATGGCTTGAGATGTTGAAGCTGTCGGATTGTTGTGTGATGAGGAGAGAAGAAAGACAACTCTGGACGGGAAGACCTCGGGTTTCTTATACTCGGTGGAAGGGCAGCATCTCAGGCCCGGGGCACGCGCTTCCTCGCCTGTGCCCGGCTCGAGCTGGCCAGCATGCCTGTCGTCCCCTGCACCCGAATTGTTGTGATTCTCCCCTTTGCCCCTGGGCCAGGACGACTCGTCTCGCCTGTCGGGTGTCTCCAGAGGGGTGAGTTCCTCCTGGGGCGCCGCTGCTGTGGAACGACACATGTCGAAGAATGTCGGCGAGAGCGCGTCTGCAAGCCAATCACGGGCTCTTCCTTGTGTTTTTCGCGTCTGTCCCTGGGGTTGAAGAATGGATCGGCTCGTCTAGGAACTCGGGCCTGGTGGTGTCTCACCAAGGGAGCGTTCCTCCGCAAGGGATGTTTACACCCGCAAGATACGCCTCCGGACCAATGAAAGGGAGGTCAGCTCGTCCTTCAACGGTAGTCAGACAAGCATAGATTGAAGCTCTATCGTGTCTTGGGCCTATCCTAGGCCCCATTTCTGCCATCCCGCTGAAATCCGGTCCTCGTCTCCGAGTCCCTCCAGACATGAGACTTCAATTTGGCACTCTCCTCCGCAATGTGCCCGCATTCTTGGCCCTCGCAAGCTTGTGTTCCCATCCCCACGAGCAGCTGCTGCAATCAAGCAGTCATCGAATTATGATGCTTGTGACTTTCCGTGTTTACTCTTGGCCCGAGGGCTGGCCGGCGTTGCCCGTTTCCTCGATTTCTCCCCCTTGAATCGATCTTTCCAGCCCACGGAACGCCGAAGCCCACGATGAACCTCATTCCTGGCCAAGCACATTGCTTCTAATTCCAGGTTTCCGGCTCACCTTGCCGTCCTTGGCTGTCTCCAATCTCCCCTGCCTGCCGAGCGCGCTCCGATATTGCGCCCTTCAAGCCCCCTCGTCAGTCATTCCCGGTTGGCTATTTCGCAGCATCTTGACTCGGTCGCAGAGCCTCTTTTGCCCTACGACTGTTGGCGAATGTGGTATGTTCACTCGGCTTCTGGCCCTGATCGATCCTCATTTTTGAGCCACGGGCAAATGCTACTGGCCTACAGCCGGAACGCGGGGACATCGACCTCAACGTTTCCTTGAAGTAGACCGCGGCCGTTCTCGTAGCCGAGATAGCTCGATCTCTGCAAATGTCAAACAGTCAATCTGGGAGGTATTCTAGCTTCTGCTCGATCAATGATGGCCTGGCAAAACATTGGACCAAGGTGGAGGACCTAGCGCTCTCCTTCTACAACGTTGGATGAGGGCAACGACACGGATATTGAACAGCAAGGCAATCCCATATCGAAAGTCTTTTCATGAATAATACAGTGAAATACTGCACAAACAATGGACCGATCCGAATGCAATGCAGATGACAAGCACGTGGCGATGTTGCAGTGTCTCGCCTCGAGCTTCTGGAAGATGGCGTGCTTCTTTAGCTGGCCTGAGGCTCATTGGAGACAGCAACTACAGCTCGGAGACAATGGCAATACAACTGGAGTCTCATGTAACGAATTGATACTGCATGCATCTTTGCATTGTGTTTTGCCGCAGTTTGAAGCAGTGTCATGACACGATAGGCCCCTGGACCTGCTGTGTCTGTTCTCGTCATGACTGGGTGGATGTCGTTCGCTGCGGGACCACTTGTGCGTGGCAGCATTTAGGTCACCTGCTTTCTGAAGTTTCTGGGACTGGTAAGGGCCAGGTGTGAATTGCCAATCATCTGTATAGGCAGCTGCTTCTCATCCCGTTGTAACTTTAACCTGGGCGGCAGCTATGGTTTTCACCTCGAGTGCTGTGTCACCGTGCAGTCGTCACACGACAGTGTCCTGGGAGGCAACTTGAACGCTTCTCGATCTTGAACTTTCCGTCTTGCTCACGATAACTTGAATTTCATGGGCTGTTTTGAATATCATATTATCGAATGATTATCAAAGATGTGTAGTGATGCTCGTTGCCATATTCTTCCTGCATCACCATGAATTTCTCAAATGAGTGGTTCGTGGTCGGAAGAAATGCCTGAGTCAACAATCCGTCCACTGAGATTGCTCCTGATTCACACTGTCTGTGCTGCTCTATCATCTTAACTGTAACCGTAGCTTTGCGTCCTGCTTGATATGCTTCTCTGTTCCTGCTACTCGTGGCGGTTCGGGTGGGTAGCGCGATGCCTTCTTGCTCATGTAGACTAAAAAGACCACGGGTAGAGTCACTCAAGATTTCGAATATCCATAGAGTGGCTGTAGAATATACCTGACCGTTTAATTGTGGTGGCTGCTGGTTCGGGCCCGTTTGACTTTGTGATCAACACAAACCAGAGGCCTGTCAAGTGGCAACTCTCAAAGCATATGAACCACGTCTAGGTAATGCATCTCATGCTGAAGATTGAGATTAGACTTAGTGAGAATAAAAGGCACCTATGTAGGTGTTTGTTGAGTTACATGACGCTGTTCATATTGCTACCAGTATCTCTTACAGTGTATTATCGATCTGCTTTCTCACCTAAACTTCATGCTGCAAACTTGACGGTACTGGTCCGAAAGGACGGCGGCGAAAATATGTTATATATCACGTAGACAGTATTTTACTGTATTCTAGGTATTTCGTGATACCCGAATGCTGGGCTTCCAAGGCAACGTGCCGTTGTTGTTGATTTATAACATGGTTGATGAACATCATTAGTATTAATGTGTTAAGTGACAACAAGTAATGTCAAGCATCATGAAGCCGAAACACGCAACATATCTAGGTTACACAGAAAAATCTCGACACACTCAAGTCAACTGAGCCACCAGTCCATCAACTCGCCTAGCTGCCGCCCTCACAGTGGCCGGCACCGACGTTCAACAGACGCCGGAAGCCCGGCCCCGGGATCAACGGCCGGCGACCGACCCCGCCAGCACCGAACAAAGCGACCAATCCGAGCCCACCTCGCCCTCACCGCCCAGGGACGCTCCCCGCTAAAAAATTCAGGACCTGCTCTTTTTGCCGGCACGGGCGAGAGCCTCACCACCGGAAAGCAAACCTTTTGCTAGTGGTACAACATATTCAATCGACAGCAACAATCCGTCAAAATGGGCGGCGCATCAAACAAGAAGAGGTCCCAGGAAGAGCGGGCCGCGCGCCCCTCGAAAAAGCAAAAGAGGACGCAGCAGAAGGAAGCCAGCTCCGACGACGAGGGTCAAGACTTCAAAGCCGTCAACCTGCTCGACTCGGACGACGATGACATCCACAACGCCGTAGCGGACGACGGAGGCCTTTCGGACGAAGGCGCATCGAGCTCAGACGAATCGGACCGGGCACCGCGGAAGAAGAAGAACGCAGCGACCAAGAAGCAGACCAAGAAGACGCCCGCCAAGACACAAAAGACGACAGATGACGGCTCCGAGGCCGACGACAACGAGTCGGAAGAGGAGGAGGGCGAGTCCGGCCTCGACTCCGAGGACGACTCGGACGACGACGCCGACCGGCAAGCCAAGACAAAGTCCAAACGCAACGACCCCACCGCCTTCTCGACATCCATCTCGAAGATCCTGTCGACTAAGCTGCCGACGTCGAGACGCGCAGACCCCGTGCTCGCGCGCAGCGCGGCCGCGAACCAGAACGCCAAAGCTGCCGCCGACGCGGCGCTCGAGCTCAAGGCGAAGCGCCACATCCGCCTGCAGAAGAAGGAGGCCCTGGAGCGGGGCCGCGTCAAGGACGTGCTCATCGCGTCGCGGAACGACCGGACGGGCGAGCTCGAGGGCACGACGTCGGAGATCCTCATGACGGAGAAGAGGCTGCGCAAGGTTGCGCAGAGGGGTGTCGTCAAGCTGTTCAACGCCGTCAGGGCGGCGCAGGTCAAGGCCGCCGAGGCCGAGAGGGGCACGAAGAAGGACGGCGTCATCGGGCTGACGAACAAGGAGTCCAAGGTCAATGAGATGAGCAAGAAGGGCTTCCTGGACCTTATCGCCTCGGGAGGCGGCGGCCTGAAGAAGGGCGCCATAGAGGAGTCGTGATGGGGAAGCGCGGACAGGCGAATTGGGAAATGAGCGATGATTCAGGCAGTGTTGACGATCCTGTGGAGAGTGATGTATTTCATCTTTCATCTAGATACCCGCGTAATTCAGCGGCGGTAACGCTGATATGTTGACGTCCCGAGCGGCCTCGCCCATAAGTAACCATGCCTCCGTTTACTACCCGCTATCTTATAATACAGCACATGCTCCATGTTGGTACATCCTCCGGCTCCGGGAGCCCCTTTATTTAAAGTCGCTGGCCTGCAGGTTCCGCGTCATGGTGGGCAGCTTGACCACGAGGCCATCCAGCTCCTTGGTCATCTTGACCTGGCACCCGAGCCTGCTCGTCTCCGTCAGGCCGAAAGCCAGGTCCAACATGTCGTTCTCGTCGTCGTCGATTTCGGGCATCTTATCGTACAGGTCCTCGTCTGCTACAATGACATGGCATGTCGAGCAAGCGCAAGATCCGCCGCAGGCGCCTGTTCCCGTTAGCTCTGGGCTGGCGGTGATACCTCATTAGGGGGACTCACCCTCCATCTCGAGCTCGTGTTCCTGCGCAATGTCAAGCAGGTTGTCGCCCTCGCACACTGCAAGCTTGTGCTCGTCTCCTTCCTTATCGATGAAGGTTACGTACAACCTGCTTTTGTCAGTACGAGGCCCCGGCAGAGGAGATCTATCTGGACATACTCCTCGCCAGGTTTGGGCGGAACAATGTGGCCATGGGACGCGGCGGCGGTCGAGGAGAAGTCCCTCCTGGACAGCCTCTGTATTGTCCTGGCTGGTGCAAGCTGTGCCAATCGCCTAGGGAATTGCTTCGCGGCGCAAGTCTGATATGTCCTGGACTGGCCCACGGGACGAGCCTGTCGGGTTGCGCTGAAGGCGAGCCGCCGAAGGCCGGCGGACATGGTGGATGATGCGCTCATGGATGCGGCTGCCGAGAGAGGTGCGGAACGGTGGCGTGAAATGCGTCAATGGAAGAGTTGTCGGGAAGCTTGGTTCGCAGATGGCGCAAATCGCGATGAACCACGGAGGACTGCTCGCTTGAACCAAGTACGAGTGGCACTCGGGGGTGTCAGTATCGGGCCTCGGGGATACAGGCGCTGTCGCGGGATGGTCAGCACCGTGAAATTTCTCCTGCGGGAGCTCCGATAAGCCGTTCCCCGGTTATCGAAGCCGGCCGGGTTAGCAAAGGTGGTGATCTCATTGGGCACCGAGCACCCGAAGATGAACCGCCCTAGGTACCGCAAGCGCTATCGTAGTCAGGCGCTACCCGCGTCTTATCCCCGAGATTTCATCATGCAACCTGCCCGGAAAACCATGCTACTGTAGAGTGCAGCAGCCCAGGTCATCGTCCATCAACACCAGCTTGTGATTCGCAGCACCTCAGCCAACTTCAACAGTTCGCACCCACGCCTGATGCAGCAGCAGAGCTGCACGCCGGCATCATGACTTCAAACAGAGACAGGGTGAATCCCTTACGACCATATTACAAGCCGCCAGTCATTGGCGAAGCGCCCGAGCCTTCACCTGCAGCTCCGAACCCCTTCGGTCGAAATGCGCCCGGCGAGCGGTACGCGTCCAAGGCACGCGACATGTTCTCCGACCTCGACTACAGGGACTATGCCAGCGATGTCTCGCCCTCGACGGTCCAGACGGTCAAGGACCTCATCGACGAGCTCATGTGGAAGTACACATCGGTGCTGATGGCCCAGCCCTTCGAGGTGGCCAAGACGATATTGCAGGTCAGGAGCCATGACGAGCTAGCTGCCATGGGATCGACACCGCTCTCAACACCGGTGGCAGGCAAGAGGAGCTCCTTCTATGGCGATGGACCCTCACTTCACGATGACCAGGAATCCGACTCGGATCCCGACGAGCCGGCATACTTCACCTCCAACATGCCCCATCCTCCGACCCCTTCCCAAAGAGGACGACGCAGCCAGAGAGATGAGTCGTCGTCCGTAGATTCGCCGCGACCGTCGGTCAAAGGCGCCCCGTCCGCCTCCCAGCTGATGCTGCGTTCGCCTGATTCGATCATGGAAGTCATTGGACAGTTGTGGCAGAAGGAGGGTGCCTGGGGTGTTTGGAAGGGATCCAATGCCACGTTCCTCTACACGGTGCTGTCGTCATTGCTGGAGAACTGGTCCAGAAGTGCACTGAGCGCATTGTTCAACGTGCCGGATCTGGGCGTTAAAGACGACATCGACCGCCTGATCGACATTGCCTCGCCGTATCCCTGGGCGTCTCTGGGCGTCGCAGCGGCAGCGGCGGTTGCGACTGGTCTTCTCCTGGCACCGCTTGACATGATCCGAACGAGGTAAGATTTCATGGGTTATGAGTGCCGAGATCTTTTGCTGACGTATATTTAGGCTGCTCGTGACACCATCCTCAAAGGGCTCGAGACGTACGGTGGCGGCGCTCCGTGCGTTGCCGTCGTATCTATGTCCATCTGCTCTCGTCGTCCCGACGATCCTTCACTCCCTCATTCATCCTCTCCTCTCCCTATCGACGCCACTGGTTTTGCGGACGCGTTTCATGATCGACAGCCATGTGTCGCCGACGACTTTCTCCGTGGCCAAGTTCTTCGCATCATCGGCAGCCCTCTTCGTCAAGCTTCCCATGGAGACGGTGCTGCGTCGTGGCCAGGTTTCTGTCATGTCGAGCGCCTCTTACCTTCGGGCCCTGAGCCCCAAGGAACAGAAGCTTGAGACCGTGGTACCCGCCGGTCGGTTCGATGGTGTCTCGGGCACCATGCTTCACATCATGAACAACGAGGGGTCCCGCGCCATCGTCAAGCAGCCACCGCCAGCCAAGTCCGGCAAGGGCAAGAACAAGCCCAAGGTTGCCGAAACAGTGTACCGAAAGGGCCAGGGCGCCGAGGGCCTCTGGCGCGGGTGGAAGGTGAGCTGGTGGGGGCTCGTCGGCCTCTGGGCAGCGGGCGTCATCGGCAGCAGTGCGGAGACGGAATTCTAATTAATACTGTTCCTCGACGGCCGTGGTTCTTCCCGCGATCCTCACGCTGAGACGCATGGGACCGGGCAGTTGGCCGCACCGAGGTCAATGTACTGGCCTGTGTATATGCAGGGCTCGCGGGCAGCTTCTGAGGCCCGGCGAAAGGATGAAGAAGGGCGCTTGGTGGACAATCTCCTCTTACGAAAGTTGCTGTCGTTTTCTGCGGGCAGCAGTCGCATCGCTTTACATCACGAGACCACGGTTGATATCCCCATGGATTCGCAAATCCACGTATAATAATGTACAACATCTGGCTTCCGCCACTGGCTTCTGCATAAAGGTGTGCCGTATCATGACCGTTCGAATAGCTGTAAATGCAGAGTACTAATAGCCCATACCAACTCAATCGACCGATCGCCCTGTTGACAATGATGTAGGAATTTTATCCTCTCCTTAGAGACCGGCCTCGTCTTCACCACCCGGCCTCTGAGCTAGTTGGCCTGAGGTGCCAGTCGTTGCTTGATGCATCATTTGCCATGCATCATTTGCTATACCTGAGGTACTTCCAGCAAACAAATAATTCACTGCTATTGCCCTGCAAGGCGGCCGTATGGCTGGAGGCTCATTGGGTGCCCACCAGGTGCCGCCTACTCTGCGGGAGGCTTGCCTGATATTAGGAGCATCCTGCCTTATAAACAACCCAAACCCGCAGTTCTTTTTCTCGTCTTCAACCATTCAGCCCCAAGCGCAACGTGGATACCCTTCGACTTGAACGTCTCTCGACTTGGACGTCTTTCGACATGGACGCCAAAGACGTATCTGGCGAGCAATGGATCGTCTCCTTGCTGCAACAGGGGCAGCAGAGGGAGGAACGAGCACGTCAAAAGAAGGGCCAGCTTGTTCAGACTTTCCCTCCCGCAGAACAAGTCATCTCAGGCTTCATGAGAAGCCTGCTCGTATTGTCCACCAGCAAATTTTCAATGCGAACCACCATCACTACGTCACAGCTCCCACCCCCTTACGCCCCCTGCCACCGTCCTCTCAAAGAACTGGAACCGATCGCCATCTCGGACATGAAGCTGGAGATACATCACCGGGGAAAGAAAACGCTGGTTCGCGTCCTCACCCCGCCGCAGCGCATGACGGGTGTCATGGCTATCGTTGAGGATGAGCAGGGGAGGGCCATACTTCTCCAACTGTACAATCAGCCAGACGAATCTCTTGTTCCAGCCAACGAAGTCATGAAGCCCCACGATGTATTCATTCTCAAGGAACCATTCTTCAAGAGTACGGCAGATGGCTCGTACTCGCTGAGGGTCGACCACCTTGGCGACGTCGTTCGACTGGAGAACACCGATGAGCGCATCCCCTCGAAATGGAGAAAACCAGCCTTGATGCCGGGACACCCAAGCAAGAGCATCCGAATGCAGGGAAACGAAGCTGTGAGGACTGAGGGCTGGGCCAAGGCCCAGCGTCTGTGAGTTACCCCATGCCTCCTTGCTCTCTGAGTTCCCCTGCGTGGTTATGCGCGCCAATGCTATGATGCTGATTGTATAGTTATTCATCTGCTATCCAGACTGCAGAGACGCCCAAAGAGCAGCACCTGGCATATCTCAACCGCTCACTTGCCAACATGAAGCTGGGGCGTCCTGAGCAAGCTTTGTCGGATGCCAAACGAAGCAGTGACATCACATCGCCTTGCGAAAAGGGACTTTTCCGTGAAGCACGTGCTTTATACGAAATTGGTGACTTTGCGCAGTGTCTCGAAACGCTCCAGACACTCGCGGCGTCATACCCCGAGAATGCGGCCGCAAAGACGGAGATGGACCGAGCCAAAGCCCGACTACACGAGCAGCAGACGGGTACCTATGAATTCCGCCGAGTGTACGAGCAAGCTCGACAGACGCCGCCTCTCATCGACTGCGCGACTTTCTCTGTGCCCGTCGAGATACGCTCGTCGCCCGGACGTGGCAAGGGATTGTTCACCAAGGTCCCCGTGTCTGCCGGCCAGCTGCTCGTCTGCGAAAAGGCCTTCGGCTATAGCTATGCGGACGAGGGCCAGAACATTAGCGTCTTGATCAACATGTCAACCAAGAAGGGCGCCATGGGCGGCCAGGCTCGCCTCCTCACGCAGCTCATCCAGAAAATGTACCATGATCCGCATGCGTTGAGCCTGTTCAACGAACTGCACCACGGAGACTATGATCCGCCTCCCATCTCTGAAGTCGACGGTCATCCCGTGGTCGACTCGTAAGTTCGCATCCGCCCAGTGCAGTATACATTGAGACTGGCAACGGCTAATAGTACTCGTTCAGGTTTCTAGTTGATCAGATCCGTGCTCTCAACTCATTCGGATCGCCGCGAACCTGTCGTGACACCTATTTGGCCGGGCAAGCAGAGGGTTCAGATTCCAAAGGCGACAAGAAGGCTAATTATACTTGCGGCATCTGGCTGCTGGCTTCCCGGATCAACCACTCCTGCATCGGTAACTGCCAGCGCTCCTTCATCGGGAACATGCAGATCATCCGCGCGGCGAAGGATCTGGGTGCCGACACAGAGCTGTCCTTTGGCTACCGGGCGCCGCAGGCCCTGGAATCGTACGAGGACGTCCAGAAAGCCTTGGGCAACTGGGGCTTCACTTGCACCTGCGAGCTGTGTGCAAGCCGCAAAAAGACGTCCAAGAGCACCCTCCAGAGTCGCAAGAAACTCTTCATGGACCTGGATAAGTACCTGGGCGGTATCGGTAAGACCAACATCCCTGGCGCGAAGCGGCTGCTGAAGCAAGTCGAGAAAACCTATCCGGCGATGGGACCGAACGCTATTCGACTGAAGCTCTGGGAACCTTACTTCGCGCTGGGAATCGACATGCTCTCAGCCGGCAAGCCTGCAGATACCCTCAGCATGTTCATCAAGGGCCTGGAAGCCCTCGGCTTCAGCATCAACGCGACAGTTCCGACCGACAGTGCAAAGACGCCAGTATTCCAGATCATGCGGTGGGGTTTGACTATCGACTGTACGCCTTGGGCCTTCTTGCAGATATTCCTGGTGTATGAGAGACTGGCCCCTGAACTCTGTGCTGTTGCGAAACGCTATACTGGTATTGCGTATAGCATCCTGCTGGGCGAGGAAGAAACGCTGTGTGACGAGTTTCCCGAGCTCGCATAGCGTGTTGTAGGTTAAAAGCGCCGGTCCATCAAGGGGGATAGATCTCCTGAACGGCTTGTCAATAGGTACTGAATGAGCTAATCATGTCGTTTGAGGAGTGAATGATGAGCAATCATGAAAGCAAACTGAAGACTCGCAAATAGGAACGAGCCTGGCAGTTTTCAGACATCGGAGGAGCCTTCTAGGGTTACTCAGTATATCGTGTGAATCAGACCGGTACATCAAGAAATCAGTCGACATCGGCTGCCAACTGCTTTGCACTTGTCATTACCAAGATCTCACTCCTTGCCTTCCAAATTTGGACGTCCAAGGACGAAGGACGAAGGACGAGACAAGCGTCTTGGGTGTCTTGGGTGTCTTGGAGGCGTGCTGTGAGTGGCCCTGTAGCATCTGGTGCCCAGTACCTAATCAAGCCCTGTGGGAAATTTGAACACTGGGCTACAGCGCAAGCTCAGCTCTGACGGGGCTCATCGGACGAATCAGGAGCGGGCGCTGCGAGCGAGCTGCCTGAGCCCAAGCCCGAGCCACAGGTTCAGCCTCATGCCAAGCTCCGGACTGTCTCGCGCCAGCGCTATCGTCGTCTTCGATTGGGGAGTTTCCAACTTTTGGACGGAGCTCCCAGTCGCCAAGGCCACGACGCCAAGGCCTCAAACCCTGCAACGTGGTGAAGCCGTTCAGCCTTGGCCTCCAGCGTCTGCGCACATTGGCCCGCAATGGGGGGATATATTACCCGGCCGGGCACTCGCAGGAGGATGCGATCGCCGCCTTGACTCTCGCAACCGATTTCCTGCTTCCTCCTCCACCTCGCACCAGGACAGCCCGCCCGCATCACCATCCTGTATCGAAGGGATTTCAAGGGCAGCGTCGCGACTCATTCAAGCATCGGATCTCGCCACGGATCTGGGGTGGATCCCGGAGTGCCGGACGCAACACTCACCCTAAGGGGTCATCGTCGGCCATCATTAATCCCAGTTGGCATGGCGCTCTCTCGCTCTTCGCGGATGGCATCAATCGGCGCTTCGGCGCTCTGCGCCATGCTCGCCCTCGCCGGCACGTCGTTGGCTGGCGTAGCACCTGCAGCCCCCGGTCTTGACACCAATGACCTTCTATCGGTACCAACACCAACAGTAACGTCGCCAGTCGAAGCGGCCGGCCTCTTGGCTCGCCAGGCAGAGCCGACGATTGCCTACGTAGACGGATTCAGGGCCCTCGGCTGCTTTGAGGATGCTGGAATTCTGACCGCCACCTCGCGGTTCCACTCGGACATGACGCCGCACAACTGTCGCAACTGGTGTTCTGTCCAATCTGCGCCCATCTTCGGCATCAAGCAGGGCTTCCAGTGTTTCTGCGGCAATGAGATCGAGGCTCACGCGCAAAAGGCCGATGAGGACGAGTGCACGAGGACATGCTTCGGAGCAAAGTCCTTTCTCTGCGGCGCCCGCAACAGGATGAATCTCTATGCCCCAACCGATGTCGACGTTGGCACTTTTGCGGACAATGCGCCAACTGTCACGCCGAACGGTGACGCGCCGAGCGAAGCAACAGGAGCCTCTGCTACGGCAGGCGGCGAGGACGCCGTCAGTGGATCGCCCGCGTCAGAAGCCACCACGTCTCCTTCGTCAGCAGGACTGGGTTCGGAACTGGAGTCCGACGACGACCGACACAGTTCGTCGTCCGCTCCAGGCGGTGCCGATCTGACCGTGGGTGCTGTTATTGGTATCGCTGTCGGTGCTGCTGCTATTTCTGGCTTGATCACGGCCGTGGTCGCGTGCTTCTTCTGCCGAAGAAGAAGGCGACACCGCCATCAGGATATGGACCACAGGTTGCCTCCAGCGCAGCCGATGGTGTACGCCAACACGGCGCCTGCGAACCCGCCGATGCCACCACCTTCACCAATGGCGCAGTATCGTCGTCAGGAGATGCACAGCGCTCATAAGCCTCATGACGGCTCGATGGCACATTCGTATAGCCTCTCGCCCATTTCTGCCTCGCCACCACCCGTCTCGGCAGTGTCAGGCTCGCATGAGCTGCATCATCAACCCGTAGGGCCTTATGAGATGCAAGGGAACGTGAAATGACCGGGCTGAGGGGAGGGGTTATGTAGCCACACATACATAGTGGTGGTTTTCAATGATCAAATATAAGAGAGTTTGATTCTTCACAGCTCAAGTCAGTCCTTGTTGCGCAGGGCAGTATGTTATCGTGCTCGCCTATCTCATTCTCAAGGAGGGATCACATTTCGTTGATTGTGTCTCCTGTGATCGATGTCACATGCCTGACTCTCTGCGGGATCTTCGAATGGACCCAGCCCGGAACTTCGAGTGCCGATGCCTTCTTCGCGTTTCCCCATGTTTCAACGGTGGAGATTAGTCAGCACTCTAACTCAAAACAAACGACGGAGGGAAATGTTTGATTCCGCATCTCACCTACAACCAAAACGACCTGCCAACCTGGCAACCCTCTCTGTACGCTGAGCCACCGGGCAAGTTCTTGCCGGCCCGCCTTCCGGAAACAATTTGAACGATGGGCCTAGACTTTATGGGATTCTCCCTCCACACAAGAGCTCCACACGATCCCAAGCATGGTGTAGCAGCCTGCGTTGGACCCGGAGTACCCGCGGAGTGTCTGCATTTCGAGGCTTTCACGTGAAATTTCAGATCGATCAGGACCAGATGGCATGATTTGACGAATGGCTTTCTACGTTGGTGGACTTTGCCACGACACTGCGACATCGTTAAACGTAGAGGCGCTCAAACACAAGGGCGCCTGTCTTCACACCAGTGTCCCACACATGTGCCTCGAGCTCCGAACAGACATGAAGTCTCTCCTCCCTTGGCGTGGCCTGGACTAGAGACTATTCCCTAGGAGATTTACTCGGATAGCGCCGGATCTTCGCGCCCGTGCCGCGTGATATCGCTGCACATCGACGCACAGCTTCTCAATTCATGCTGTGCTGACAGAGTCTCGAACCTACACGGCCCAGGCGAGGCATGCCTGGCGGCGATGATTAGGCGAGGCCGAGGTGTCTACTTCTGGAAGCTCAAGTTGACGTTACACCGCATCATGGCACCTGACAGCCCAATGTTCCTCTCGAACCAATGAATGCCTTTCCATATAGCTTAGTCTATAATTCGTGACACCATTAAGGAACTGCTCGGCGCAGCGCACGCCGCATTTCCTTTTACAACACTCGGCGGGTTTCATCAACCCTATGATTCTGTGCCAGCGAGTTGTGCTTGGCACCATCCACCGTGTGGAATCTATCGCCCCAAGGTTGGCCAAACACTATCGATGTGAAGTACGTGTGGGCTAAGCAGGTATACTGCAGCTGGTCAACTGCCGGTCATCTTCCCCAGATCTGCCTTTTTAGCCGGAGCCCGGGTCGCTGGGGACGGCGTTGCTGGTCCAGACCTCACCCCGGCATCCTTGATCCCGGTTGTCGACTCTCTCAGAATTCGAACAACGACTGGGCTGGGAGGTCGGCGGCCAGGCCACTTCGGCGCAATATCGCGGTCCAAAATGGCGTCTACTATGGTTCGCTTGTTTTTGCGACTCCATCGCAGACCAATGGGATGATCACGAAATCCTAATCTAACGAAGAGCCATCGCGCACAATTACCTCTGCAAGCCTCTTTGGGGCGCCTCCTCATTTATCTCGGCTTCGGTTACCTGCTTGAATCATGGCCACGGGAGAAGGAACCGCGTCGAGGGTCACATTGAGTGGCAATCAGGCCCAACTACCAGATGCAGAGCAAGGAGTAGAATCAGGGTACAGCTCCGGCCGCACCTGTAGAGAAGCCGTATAAAAGCGCCAATGCCTCTCTGCTCGAAGACTGAGATTCCTGTAACTTCACGCAGCTCTTTAAGTCCTCGCCAATCCACACTTACTTCCGAGAGCATCGTCAACTCACTCGTGGACTCATACATAATAGGTCACAGCATCGACTCAGTCATGGGTGCGACACGACTTGCTTGCCTCCTCGCGGCTCTAGCAGCTGTAGGCCAGGTCGCCGGTCATGGCTACGTCTCCAACATCATCATCAACGGTGTTTCGTACGCCAACTACAACCCGTCTAGTGACTGGTACCAGCCCGAGGCAAACCGCCCCATCCGGTGAGTACTCCTAGATACACGTCCATCTGCTCAGGAGGCCAAACGCTGACAAGGACACAAGTGCCGGCTGGACTGCAGAGCAGACAGATCTCGGCTTCGTCGAGCCAAGCCGCTACGGCTCCGCGGATATCATCTGCCATCGTCAGGCAACCCCCGGCAAGGGCCACATCCGCGTCGCTGCTGGTTCCGTCGTCACTCTCCAGTGGACCGACTGGCCCGAGTCTCACAGCGGCCCTGTCTTCGACCACCTAGCCAACTGCAACGGCCCTTGCGAGTCGGTGAACAAGAACAACCTGCGGTTCTTCAAGATCGACGGCGCCGGTCTCGTCACCGCACCCAAGACCTACGCCGCCGACCTCCTCATCCAGAACAGCGACCAGTGGAGCGTCAGGATCCCGGCCAATATAGCGGCCGGCAACTACGTCCTCCGCCACGAGATCCTCGCTCTCCACTCGGGAAGCCAGCCGAACGGCGCCCAATCGTACCCCCAGTGCATCAACCTCGAGATCACGGGCGGCGGCAGCTCCAACCCCAGCGGCACCGCCGGCACCGCCCTCCTCTCCCCCAACGACCCCGGCGTCGTCTTCAACATCCACACCGGGGCCACCTCCTACCCCGTTCCCGGCGGCCCCATTGTCGATGGCGGCACCAGCATGATCCCCCAGTCCGTCGTCCGCGCCACGGCCACGGGCACCGTCACGCCTGCCGGCGGCAGCGCCCCGCAGCCCACCCAGGGACCGGGACAGCCCCCGCCCCCGGTCCCGACCACGCTCAGGACCACCACCACTGCCGCCGGCACCCCGCCGGCACCTCCTCCTGCTGGCGCTGCCGCTCTCTGGGGCCAGTGCGGCGGCCAAGGCTGGACAGGCCCCACGACCTGTGTCTCTGGCGCCACCTGCCGAGCTCAGAACAACTTCTACTCGCAGTGTCTCCCTAACTAGGCTGTCCGGTCGAGGCCTCAATCGATGAACCGTAGGAATACTACTGCTAGCCATGTCGGGATATCTCGGTAGTCAGATGGGGTACTGAAGGGTGTGACTGTATATAGCGCATGTATGTGGAGGAAATGCACAATATACACTTGAAGCTTCAATACGTTGGATCACTTGGCTCGTCAGTATCACTTGACATGTTTTGTGCTCTGCCCATCGTTGTAGATACTTCGGCCAGCCAGACAACCCTCGGCAAACCTCAGCACAGTGCGTTAGCTGCGACCCACAAAGAAAGAAAGAGAAAGAGAGGAGAAAAATAACAGAGAAAAGAAGCAAAAGAGGAACAGAAAGAGGAGAGAAAGAGAAAGAAAGAAAGATACGGTGCGCCGGGTGAGGGTACACATAGGGGGTGGGAGTGGGTCCAAGGGAGGACGAGTTCAGGAGGGATTCAGGGGCATTCAAGGGCGATCTTCAGGAATGATGTGGCGTGCGGCTTCTGGCCATCGAGTTCTGGAACATTAGAATGCACAGGGAAGGCAATTGACTCCCGTATTTCAATTATTTTACTTCATTTCTCATTTACACCCTTGGAACATGGCCTATTTCTTGCCCGTGGGGATGGCGAAGAGGACGACCTTGCCTGCCTCGGCAAAGTCCTTGTCCACACGGTAGTAGCCCCGCCTCTCCAGCTGGATGATGTCGTCCTTCTTGAGCTGCTTTACGCCCTCGTCGCAAACAGCCTCCTCGGACCAAGCGGTGTTGGGGTTGAGGAAGTCCTCCAGCTTATCGTCCTCCTCGAGCTTGTCCTTGGTCAGAAGGTAGTCGAAGTCCCAGAGCTCGGCGGGCACCAGCTCGGTGCCCTGGGCGGCGAGCCAGGTGACCTTCTTCTCGGTGGTCTTGACGTCACCCTTGAGGTTGAGCTCGGCGGTGATGCCCGTGATGGTGTCCGTGCCAGTGATCTCGCGCACGATAGCGTTACCCCATGCCATGACGGTGATCTCCTCGTCCTTCTTGAAGGTCTTGGCGTCGGCCTGATCCATGTAGATCTCCTGAGAGAAGATGACCTTCTTCAGGCCCACCTCGGCGTTCTTGGGGTGCTTCTGGCGCTCCTCGGTCCTGGGCTCGGCGGGAACATCGGCGCCGATGAGCGTGATCTTGACGAGATCCTTGGCGGTGAGGGCGGTGTGGCGAGGCGCGATGGGGTCGATGACCTTCTTGTTCATGGCCCACAGGGTGTTCCAGTCCATGTTGACGACGTTACGGCTGGGGCCCTGCTTGATGATGAACTCGCGCAGCGCGGAGACGGTCAGGCCACGGCGCCTGACACCACGGATGGTCGGGAAGCGGGGGTCGTCCCAGCCGGACACCTTGCCGGCGTCCACGAGGGAAGCAAGCTTGCGCTTCGAGAGGAAGGTGCGGACGAAGTTGATGCGAGAGAAGTCCCACATGTAGACCTGGCGGATCTTGAGGGTGTCGATGAACCATTGGTACAAGGGGTTGCGATCGGTGTACTCGGTGGAACGGAGCGCATGGGTGACGCCCTCGAGGGAGTCGACAACGGGGCATGCGAGGTCGTAGGTAGGGTAGGCCTTCCAGGTGTCGCCAGTGCGGTGGTGCTTGTGGTCAACATTGCATCGGTAGATGACGGGATCGCGCAGGGCCTTGTTGGGGTTGTCTACCGAGACCTTGGCGCGAATGCAGTTCTTCACACCCTCGGCAGATCCCTTGGTCATCTCGTCAAAGATGCGAAGGTTCTCCTCGATGGTCCTGTTGCGGCACTTGGACTCAATGCCGTCCATACGCTGCAGCTTCATGGTCTCCGCATCGGTGTCGTCAGAGTAGGCATGGCCCTCGGTGATCAGGCGCTTGCACACTTCGTAGAGGTGCTGGAAGTAGTCGGAGGTGTAGGTAAGGCTGTCGGGGGTGATGCCCATGAGACGCAGATCCTCCACAATGGAGTCCTGGAACTCCTCCTTCTCCTTGGAAGGGTTCGTGTCGTCGAGACGAAGCCTCAGCTGACCCTTGTAGGCCTCGTGGGCGAAGTAGTCGCTGAGCAGCGCGGCCTTGGCGTGTCCAATGTGCAGGTAGCCCGAGGGCTCAGGAAGGAACCGGGTGACGACACCCTGATCAGCGTTTTGGAGAGCGAGATCGAAGTTTCCACCCTTCTTGCTGCCAGCAGCAATCTTGGCCTTGCGCGCAGCATCGGCCGCCCTGGTCTCAGCCTGGATCTCGGGGTGTGCGTCCTCGACGTAGTTGAACCTGGATTGACATCAATTAGTGACAGGGCGCAGCAGCACAGCTAGGGAGGGGCGCACCATCTGGTCAGGTTAGCCAGAGTTCCCTTCTTGATGAAGCCAACAGCAGCCTTATTGGTCTTGAGGGTCTGCCAGATCTTGCTCTCGGTCTCGCCCAGCTTGTAGCCCTCGATGTAGGTCCTCAGGGTAAGATGCTTGTCCAAGTCACGGAGGCGCGACTCGATGGACTTGAAGTCGCCCGCGAGGACGGTCGGAAGGGTCTGCAGCTCCTCGGCCTTCATGGTGATCCTTTTCACTTGTGGGATGATTCTTCAGATATTTGAACCGCCTTGAAAAAGAACGTCGCGTGAGTCAATGGAGAATCATCTGTTGCCTATGTCACGGCCCGGGTTTTGTGGCGGGGTCGAAAATATGGAGGGGTAGTTCAGGCGCTGGGCTGGGGGAGCTGATAAGATAAGAATCTCCAAATCTCATGCCAGTGGATTATGCGATTAAGGACATGCAGGGACACTGTCAGAACGCGCCTGAAAGCTCAGGCGCTAACAATTTTCTTTCCACCTTTGGGAGCTTCATTCGCGGTGTTCATCGTCAGGCTGGTCGACCCGTGTTGCCAGCGTGAAATACACGACGACCGCTCGCCATGTTGACAACAAATCAATGCCTTGCCGCAATGGCAAGGCTTTCGCTGGGGCACGCCACAAGACCGACAGCCGCAGCAGCACCGCGTATCATCGCGCCCATCGCCTTTCAGACACGAGCCAACTCGGGCGGAAAGAACATGACCAAGATCAGGGAGGCCAAGGCGAAGGAGAAGAAGAAGAGGAGGCTCGCGCGGAAGGACTTCAAGGTCACTGACCCGACCAAGTTCCCCCAGTTCTCTCTCTGCGATGCCATGAGGTAAGCTACCGTACATCATACCCGCGACCTCGGATCTTGAGCTCATGTCATTTGTAGATATCTTCGTGCCGCCGAAGTTGGCCGACCACCCACTGCAGTCAAGTACTCCGTCGCCGTACGCCTCAAGACCCTCCGCAATGGCCCAGTTATCAAAGGCCGCATCAGGCTACCGCACAACGTCCGATCGATCACCAGTCGTGTCGCCGTGATCTGCCCGGACGGCAGCGACATCGCACAACAGGCCATGCAGGCCGGTGCCTTCATAGCCGGAGAGAAGGAACTCCTCGAGTCCATCAAGAACGGCGACATCAAATTCACCAAGCTCATCTGCCACACGGCATCCGAGGCAGCCATGAACAAGGCTGGCGTCGGTCGCATCCTCGGCCCCAAGGGCCTGATGCCCAACAAGAAGCTAGGAACAGTGACCGACAAGATCGTGAGCGCAATCCAGGAGAACACAGGCGCGGAAGATTACCGCGAAAAGATGGGAGGACTGAGGCTCGCGGTCGGGCAGCTGAACTTCCCTCCCAGGATGCTGGCGGCCAACATCAAGGCCTTCATGGACAGCATCAAGGAGGACATCTATAAGCTCGACGGCGTCAAGAAGGAGATTCACGAGGTTGTGCTGAGCACGTCTCACGGGCCGGGTTTCAACCTCAACGGCCATTTCGATTTGACTGATGAGAAGATTCCCCTGTCGGCCTTGTCCTCCACCATGTAACACAACCCTGGGTTTGGTAGAACTGCATTGTACAATAATGTCACAAACAATTCAAGCTGGCGATTTTCAAAGTTTTACATTATTTTTGGGGTATGAAATGGGTATCATGGTTTTGGGTGACTGGCGCATCAGACCGAGATTAATTGATGCCTTTGAGAGCCTTGATGGCTTCATTTTCGGCATCAAGCATGCCGTATAAGCTGAGGTATTTGACAAGCCGAGTCTTGCCCCTGTTGCCCGCTTTCCTTGCTTCTCGCAGAGCTGTGTTTAGGTCGAGAAGCAAAGTGTTGCGACACCGAGCCATGCGTGCTTCCATTTTCTGGACGAAAGGCAGATCACGTCCGATGGCGTCTGCCAATGCCTCGATCAGGCAGTAATCCCCTGCGAGAGACGACAGCTTTGCCGAGCTTGTGCCTGAAATTCCGCCCAAGTCACTGTCGTCTTCGTCCTCGTCTTCGTCTGACTCGTTGCTTGTCACCAGGCTCCAGGCGTCTTCATCCGGCTCTGCTGCGGGCGACTTCGAGGGCAGACTTGCGACTGCCAGCCTCTCCTCCAGTGCAGCCACCCTGTCATCCAGCTCGAGCATGCGTCTGCCCTCCTCTATATCTCGCCTTACGCCCGCGAGCTCAACGTTCAGAGTAGAGACCTCGTCTTTCCGCCCTCGCACGCGGTCCTTGATCTCCTCCACCTGCCGCCGGAAACCCAGTATGGCCATTTTGACATCTTCGACTTTATCATCTCCTCCACGTAGCTCGTCGCCCAACGAGAGGAAGGAGGTATAATTGGAATTGACAAGCTCCAAAAGCTCGGAACTAATGGCGGCGCTGCGCTCTTTCAGGTCCGATTTGAGGTCGTCGAGGGTCTGGTGACGGTAGGGAAGCTCTGAAAGATATGTGGCTGGTTGGAAATTGGCAGCCAAGAAGTCATTGCGAGGTAGAGCCGTCGGGAATGGGAGGGGAGCGTCGTCGTCGTCGGAGACACTGGCTGATGAGGAGGAGGATGGTAGATGGAAGGCCGCATTGCCGCCCTGTATTGTCGGCGATTTGATGCCCAGGCCAGCCATTTTGGGTCAAGATATGACGGCTCCGACTAGAGCCTAACGTGTTCTGAGTACCCGAAAGACAGGCGGTTGTCTGCAAGATTGACGAGTTGCTGGTGTTTTAGCAGCTGTCGCTGACGCCAGGTAGGTCCTAAGCCCCGCGACATCCTAGCTTCGGGCATGGAGCTTGCTGTTTGTATGTGACAGCTGATGCCAGCTGTCATATCTCACGCGAATCTCATGAGGGAATTGGATGGGATTCTGCTCTCGTCAGAGGCCGCTGCAGGGGTCGGTCGCTCAATGAGGAAATGCTCGTACCAAATGTTGCCTGGCCACAATTGGTCGGACCGAAGCATTGGATTGAGCATCATTCAGTTCGGCTTCGGAGGGGTTGCACTGGTAGACGCGGTCATGGCCCCAAGACGATTAGTCCAGGAACGCAGCGGCCGTCGTCACAGACACGGAGAGGGTTGCAACATCGACGCAAGAAACTCGGTCTCGAGGTCGCTGCTAATTCAATTCGAAAATTGGTTGCGCGTACAAAGATGGGTCCTAGCTTCTCAGCAATGTAAATTCTCCCTGACGATTTCTGTGCCCGACTACCGGGCTCGCATCGCGGGGTAGAGATGCGACACATGACTCTCGATGCAGTGGCTACATTTCATTGAAGGCCAGCACGACACATCGCTGTGAAGACTGACGTGTCCCATGAACGCCAGGACTATGTGGTCATCTGGTGCGTCAATTGATGGGGTGTATGCTGTTGAGCCCCAACATCTCTTGTTGCATCTCGAACCTCTGCCGATGTCGCCCGACGCCATGTGGGCAGTCTCATGGAAGCTCGGTAGCCGGAGATCCATGATCGAATCATGTTGAAACCCAGAGGAGCGACACGATACGCCGACGCAAGCTGCAGCCGCAGTCATGCCGCAGTCCCTGAGAAGATCTGATTAGAATCCAGATGCACCACGCCCAACATGGTTAGCCCATACACCGCTGCTTTAAAAACAGCGGTCCAGGTCTCCAACCAACAACAGGCTCGCTTCTGAGTACTTGTCAACCTTTCAATCAGATTAGCCCAAGATGAGCTCAATAGTTACGCTTAAGACAAATTAGTCCTTCCGATTTGAATTGCAGTCATCATGAGCAAGAAATTCGCGTTGCAGACCGGGACTTGGGGAACCAAACGTGAACGATCAGCTCGGGCCTTCGGAAAGAACAATCAAGGGCGGCAGCAAGAAAGCGGATCATCTCGACGCACAACCGACGACGTGCCGCACAGGGAATTATCTTATCAATCTAATCAAAATCTTCTCATCAGACCATGATATGATTGGTCGCTTCGATCAGCCCTCACCACCGCCAAACGCTAGACCACCCCGCTCCCCACATCTGAGCCAGGTAGCCGTAGGGATCTCTCAAGTACCTCCGAAGTTCTCTCCTCTTTCATCCCTTGCGACCGGCCCGGCACCTCGTTGTGGAGCGACACCAGTTTGTCCAATTTGCAAATATCACAATTGCCGGAATGGAAGTGAATGCTCCAGAGCTTTCCCGCAGATGTCTTTTGTCTTTGCTGATCCCTTCCTGACAAAAACCAGCTCAACCAGCTCAATTCCCATAACAACAAGCCAATTGAACGCGCCGCTCCTTGTGCCAGTTGCCTGTGGTTCAGCCTGTTATGGGACTTTCGAAGCAAACTGACGAATCAGCGTTGGCGCTGCCCTCCTCTATGAGCACGCTCAGTCGCGAATCCCGCTCAAACGTGCTCACCATCGTGCTACGACTGCGACAACAAGACAAGCAGATCCTCAACGCAGTAATCGTAAACTGTAACTTCAACTTCGCAACATCGTGAACTTCCAAAGCATCGTCTTTCTTCCATCAAAAAGGCGCAAGTGTGGCACCTTCCGGCCCATCGTTCGACAAGGCCCTCCCCTGGTCTGCCACAGAGGTACATCAAAGGTACTTGCATTCCGAGCCGAGAGACCTACGGCCCCCGAATCCGACACTAGGCGTCGCTGGCAACTGCCCGCCAGTGCGATATCGCTGTGGGAAACAGCCCACCCGTTCCCGACAAAAAGCCCTGCCTTTCCCGACACGATGGCACTCGCGGCGTCATTCACTCTCCCCTCCTCCTCGTCCTCCATCAACCACGCCACTCCCTTCGCATCCGCCTACCCGGCATCATCTCAGCACACGTATTGGGGTCATGTGCGAGGGCCTTTCAATTCGGTGACGCCTCCATCCAGATCTGATAACACCTCGGCTACATCGAGCCCCATCTCGGCAACCTCGTCCCCTGCTACCGCCGCTGCGTGGCCGACTCCACCCGCTCCGTCGACTTCGCACAGAACATTACCACCACCGTCGCTGCACCGCCTACCACCAATCCGCCCGCCGGCGGACTACTTCTCCGTCTTCTCTCATTCCCCGCCACCCGCGTATCATCATCCGAACCTCGACAAGATGTCCATGTCGTCCGTTGTTGCCTCGCCATCAGGCGAGCTGCCCAAGATTGCCGGCTCCATGACCTCCAAGGAATGGGTCGTGCCGCCGCGGCCCAAGCCTGGCCGTAAGCCCGCGACGGATACGCCGCCCACGAAGCGCAAGGCCCAGAACCGAGCCGCCCAGAGGGCTTTCCGCGAGCGCAGAGCTGCTCGAGTCGGCGAACTCGAGGAGCTCCTCGATCAACAGAAGGATGCCACAGACAAGAGGGAGAACGACTTCAAAGACCGCATTCGTGAGTTGGAGATGGATGTGCAGTCGTACAAGTCCCGGTGCCAGGTTCTCGAGGGCCTCCTCGATCGTGAAAGACAGGACAGGGTAAAGGCCGAGACCGAACTCGAAGGCGTCAAGCGACGATGGGATCGCCAGGCACCCTTCTCCGCCCACCATTCACAGGACAACACGCCTACCCAGCTGCCTTCCATCAGCACCCAGCTTCACACGCCTACCGAGACGACACCACTCGGGGGCGGTGCATCCGAGCAGGATTATGGCTGTGGCTCATGCAGCCCCAATGGCCGCTGCGCTTGCGCAGACAGCATTCTTCAGACCGTTGAGGCTTCCAGCTGTGGGAAGTGTGGTTCCGGCGCAAACTGCCAATGCATCGATGATGCCACTGCGAAGATTACCCTGCCTGACTTGAAGAGGGCGCCCTCACCCTCCCTGGCATCTGTCGAGAAGCGCCAGCGATCAGACGCACATGCTCCCGAGTTAGCAAACGAGATCGACTTTACGTCCTTCTTCAAAAAGCCTCAAGCTCAGCAGCCCAGCGTCCCCGCAGGCCGGCCAAAGGACCCCTGCGGTTTCTGCAAGGAAGGCGGCTACTGTGTTTGCGCTGATACCTCTCTGCCTGCCGTAGAGCCGAGTTTCGGCGCACCTCCCCCCTATTCCCAGCAGACCACTCCCCCTCCCTCCGAGAACGATGTCGTGCCCCCCATGCCGATGGAGATCAACCCTGATGGCGCGGTGAAGCTTCGCCCTCGCCAGCCACCCGTGGCGCCTGCCATGGCCGCCCCCAAATCTCGAAGCTGTGGTCCCAACGGCCCCGGTACGTGCGCCCAGTGTGTCGCCGACCCCATCTCGGGTCTGTTCTGCCGCGCGCTCTCTGCAAGCATGAACAAGGGAGGGTCCGGCGGCGGTTGCTGCGGCGGCGCCGGCCGCAGCGGGGGATGCTGCAAGTCCGATCAGGCACCAAAGCCCGCTCCCAAGACCGGCTTCGGCCTGAGCCTCAGCTGCGCCGAGGCGTACCAGACACTGTCCAGCCACCGCAACTTCGACAAGGCCACCGATGACATCAGCTCCTGGCTGCCCAAGCTGCGGGCCATCCCAAGGCCGGGTGAGGCACTACCGTCGCCAACGGCGTCGTCGCGAGCACCCATCGAGGTCGAGGCCGCCAGCATCATGAGCGTGCTGAAGGACTTTGACATTCGGTTTGGTCGGGGCTTGTAAGGGCAGGGTCTATCACGGACATGCATGGGAGTTTGGCGCCCCTCGGACTCAACGATACAATGATTTACACGTGGGAAAAGATTATCGAGCTATCGGAAGCATCGATCAATGATCGGAATGGCGTTTTCATGCGCCCAAAAGGGTCGCGGAGGCATTGTGTTTAGTCACATCCATAGTTGTTTATAAGATACGAAAGTATATTCCATGCTCTGTGTACCATCTTCACGATTCCACTGCATCTAGTGAGGAAGGACGATACAGTGGTTCTTTATCCTCCCTGCTTTGTCTGCCACGGCACTGCGTCGAGTGCCACTCGGAGTCTGTGAAAACAAGTCAGCTCATAGTACAACCCATCAGCCCGCTCGAACGCTCCAACTGTCGAGTCTTGGGCATCGCCTTACCTTCTAAAGCCCTCGTCCATAATCTCTTCAGGGTGCGTATACACAAGCCTGAACCACCCAGGCTCCAGTGCGTGCTCCTCTCCAGGATGCAGAAAGACACCGCCTTCCACCAGCTTCTCTGCGAGTTTGCATTCCCGCTCATATTGCGAAGGCTCCCCTGCAGGAGGCAGCCACGGGCTCAGATCGATAAAGACGAAGAAGCCTGCATTTGCCTCTAGGTACTTGACCCCGATCTCTCGCAGCTTGGATGTCGCCAAGTCGTACGCCTGGGCGATTCGCTCCCGGGCGAGACCTATGAAGGCGCGACACCATGCACGGTTCTCGAACATGGCCGCCCCGATGGCGACGCTGGGGCCGGAAGGTTCGTGAAAGCGCGCCACGGTGCGGACGGCCCGCTGGAGGTCTCGGTTTCGAGTGATGAGAGCGCCGAGACGGAGGCCGGCTGCGGCGAAGTCTTTGCTCGTGCCGTACTCGACGTGCACTAGGGCGGGATCGATCAGGCCCTGCGCATCAATCGATAGGGCGGATGTGAATGGGGGCAAGCCGTGATTTGCGCTGGCATGGACGCCGAAGACGGAGAGGGCGTAGAGCTCGTCACTGATGAGGTGCATGCTGTGGCTCTGGCAGAACCGCATGATCTCGACGAGGGTCTCGCGGGGGAAGCAGCGGCCCAGGGGGTTGCTGGGGTTGACGATCAAGACGGCCCGGATTTTGGTGCCTTTCTCGGTGGCTTGATCATACGCGGACTGAAAGGCGTCGACTACTGTTCGTTCGAGACAGTCCCCCAACGCGTTGTCGGCGTACAGTATGTTGACGCCGTGCTCGTTGCCGAAGTCGAGCTCGAAGCGGCCGTAGACAGGCCGGCTTGCGAGTATTGCATCACCTGGTTCAGCGAGAGCAAAGGCGAGCACAGAATGTAGAGCCGTGGCGCCATCGAGGACATGTATGTCAGATCCAGTGACGGAGGACGCAGGGTTGAAAGTCTCATTCACATGAGCGGCAAGGGCATCCCGAAGTCGTGGCCCTCCCAGGGAGGAGTACGAGTACGTGAAGGCGGCAGGTGGAAGCTCGACCTACTGGCACCATTAGCTACCACTCCTCCTCTTGTGTGCAGGACGACATGCCGCGGAAGCAAATCTGGCGAGCTCTCCGTGCATCAGAGTGTTTTCAGCAGTAGCCAGGGACACGATGCCGCCTGGACGGAGTTCAGGATGATATCGATCCTCTGCTGCTGGCACGAACCTCATGGGGGCATTCAACTCCGAACATTTCTCCAGAGCCCTCGAGGACAGCATGGTACCTACGTGCCGACGTGGCAAACCAGGCAATGAATGGGGTCATGGACTGTGTATCTGGGAATACATTGCAAGAGATCGTCCCCGCGCCCTTTGATCCACGGCGGATAACGTGCTCAAAGGTGCGGCGGCGGCGCGGGGTGGAGCAGCATATGAACGTGTCGGACCCGAGATATCGGACGGGGCACGGAACAGAGGACAGTCGCTGGAACCTGCAGTGACAGTGAGCGAGCAAAAGCAGCGGACAGCCAAAGCAGGGCTGAGTTTCGTGGAAAGTGTCTCCCTAAGTTCGCCCATGTGTCCTGGATGAGCCGTGTTCCGTCCTCGGCCCACCACAAGTGCCTGTCACCATGGAACGCAAGATTGATGTATTGTTGTTGTTGTCCCTCTCGTCGTGCTTGTTGTCTGGTGCCACCCGGGATGAGCGCGGCACGGCAGCTGCTGCTGTACACTGGCAGACAAGCGTTCCCAGGTCTTGGGGCCTGGGCCTCACGGGATGTTGCCTGCAAGGCGCTGCGTCGGGCGAGGAGCCAGCTCCTGGACCCTGAACATCATGACGTGACAGGCGCGGCCTCGCCCGTGCGGCGCATGATGGGTTTCTGAAGCAACGACCGGGTTGTCGATGAACAAGTGCGTGTTTGCTGGCGCCGCGGACAGGCATCTGCCTGGTTGGGAAATTGGCTTAGCTGACGATCGCACATGCAGCCCTACTCGTGGAGGGACAGAGGTTCGTCACGGTTGATGGGGCGGAGGCAGGCTCGTCACGTTGGTAAGAGCGGCGAGAAGTACACCCGAGGGAGCGGGTGGCTGGAGAGAGAAGCGCTGTGGCACGGGGCGCAGGCCGGGCTCGAGGTAACCACGCCATCCCAGGGAATCTGACACCGCGAATGCGCTGGCAACGGACGGGACTCAGCATCGCACTGCATATCCCAAAGGGCGAGATGCAGGAAAGAAGGAGGCCGGGCCATTGGCCAGGACCACCCGGACAAGTTGGTGGGTTGATGGCTGGGAAAGGGATTCTGGCGTGGATTGATTGGAGCCGGCGATGAGTTGGCATGGGCGACATGATCGTGGGCGATGCAGATTGGATGGCCGACTGGAGGGGGTGTCTCAAGGAGGGGCCAGCTGGAGGCCAGGGCGCCGGTGAATTAGACTAGACGCCATGTCATATGCAATGCCAACGCATCCTCATCACGGACCAAATCTCTGTCATGCGTTCGTCTCTCAGGATGTGTGCCGGCGGCGGTTCATTCGACGAAACAACTCCATTGCCTCTCTTAGGCCATGTGCAGGCCGAAGTAGTACCAGCAATGGATGGCACTGATTCCCCATCTCCTGGTAGATTTCCGGCCAAAAGGCACGAGAAGAGAGCGTGCGGCAGAAGTTCACGCCCATTGCGTCCGAGTTCAAAGACAAGGTTGTTTGCATAGTGGACGACAGCCTTGTACGTGGAACATCATCAATCTGGGTCGTACGTTATGATATTCCTGGTATGTCCCTTGTGGACGCAGCACGGCTTACCAGTCTTGCTTCAATAGGTTCGACTGGCGAAAGAATGCGGCGCAAAGCGGATCATCCTGGTGTCTTGCAGCCCAGAGATCACTCACCCACACATTGTAAGCCCATGCCTGACACCCTTACTCTAACATGAGTAAGTATCACACTTGACGCGGGGCATAGTCGCTAAATAGCTCCAGCATGGTATCGATATCCCCAATCCAGCCGGTAAGCATAGGTTGGAGCTTTGCATTTGTTAGAAGTGACTGACACTGTTTCCCAAGAACTCCTCGCTCACGGCAGGACGGTGGAAGAGATGGCCAGATACATTGGATGCGATGTTTTGGTGTTCCAGACACTAGAAGACACGATAGCTGCTTGTGTGGAAGCGGGCGACGGGACAGTCCACGGTTTCGAGGCAGGTGTATTCTCCGGCGAATACACGAGCGATCCGAGGGATTATCTCGAGCGCTTGAACAGGCCATGCGGGAAGAGCGTTGTCGCAGGAGAAGACTCAGTGCAGCCTGGGAGCTACTGACTGACACTTACAGGGAACGAACAGCGGTCCCGCGAGTGTGTCAGTGCCACCAGGGGCTGAGTTACAGCGTGCTTCCACTCAAGCATTAGGTAGTAAGGGGTTCTGTAAGACTGGATACACACAATGAACGTGCGGGCAACGCCCTGATTCTTCAAAAGTGCACCCACGCAAGGTTTCCTTCCCAGCCTCATGGCCAACTCAGCAGCAGCTATGTTGCTTGTCTATTTTCGAAGATATATCAGCAATACTGCTGGGAGCGTGTCTGCAGGGTGGCTCTCACCTCGGGTATGGGAACCACTAGAGAATCCGTTAGCAAAGCCTCTGACCTGATTTTCAGGTGCTGTAGACACTGCTGAACGATCTGGGCCAACATACCAACATCAATCTCCTCGATGCCAGCTTCTCCGAGAACCTGTCTCATCCTGTTTGCCAGCTTCCGCCCCATTTTCTTTCGGCTTTCGTAGATGCTGATGCCGTCGATGCAGCTGTCTGGTTTGGCTAGGTAAATGCATTCCAATACATCAGGAGTGTAAGTCTTTCTCTCCACAATCTCCTGGAAAGTTAGACCACCCCCTTTTTCTAGGACGACAGCTTGGCCTGGCAGGATGTCCACAATGCTTGTGAAGCCGTTCTTGTTCAGCGCGGTTGACTCCGAGGCCAGCGAGTAATCCATAGCGCCTCGGAGGGTTCTCGATGGTCGAGATCCGAGGCAAAGGGGTCGGATGCCATTCTCGTCACTGTCAATTTCACAAGACACGTGGATCAGCCATCGTGAGTAGGGCGCAGGGGAAAACCAAAGACGTACCGAAAGCCCACGATTCCCAATCCGACAATCATCACGACACAGGCAAAGGCACCCTTGCATCGTCGATACACCTCGCGCAGCGCCGTGAAGACATCGTCAAGACTGGCCCGGTGGCTGCCAAGTTCAGCGAGAGTATGAGCGAAGACATTGGTCCTGGAATACAGGGCTCAGCTTCAAGGACACTCAAAAATTGAGGTTTTCGGCTGAGAGGACTCACAAGAGTTCCGAGTCGGAGTTGGTATTCACATGTCGTCGAGCTTCACGATATAAAAATCGAGCAAGTTCCGGGCCGTTTACAAGGTTTCCGTTGACGCCCATGGAGATGCCAAAGGGATAATTGACGTAAAAGGGTTGCGCTTCAGATCTGCATTTGACTTGCTGTCAGTAGATTTCCATTTGACTTAAATTCTTGAAGATGGAGGCTACACCCTCGTTGCACATACGCAGATGAGGTGCCCGCGGTTCGGTACCGCAAGTGGGAAACTCTATCAAAGTCGGTCAGCTCGGACTTTCTCTGTTCATCGGTTGGCGGTTAAGCTTTACCCCATGGATCCAGGCATCGCCTCCCTCATCTCAGAGTTGGCTGTTGGGAATACTTCGACGGCCATGCCCAAGTCCTTGCGTGACATGATCCTCTCGCCCTGACACACGGACATGCCCGCAGCATCTTGACCGCGCTGTTTCTGGAATCAGAATCTGTCCAAGAACATAAAACTGGACTTGGTCTCAAAGAGTATCTCTGTGGCCGCGTAACTAACATGTTGAAGGGAGGAGAGGGAGTGTCGTAGGTCGTCGAAAACAGTAGTGGCATCCGAATCGCCCAGCTACCAGGGCAGTCAGTACGATGCTCTCATAATATCCCCTCATATTACATGTCTTCTTACATACCAATACGGCTGAGATCCCACACATCGTCAAAGGTCGTGCTGCCTCCTGCAGAGATGCTTCGTATCAAGGTCACGTACAGGAGTAGGGCACACACTCGGGATTTTCCATTGTCAACCTCTTATGGCGAGGGGATATCGCATGGCAGAAATTTCCACTTCAGGCGTCTGTCGAGGCGCAAAAGGGCTGACGCCCCCTTGTACTGAAGCTCGAGATCCACGATCAACACTTTCAAGGACCTCCATCCCGTAGTGCGGCGAACAAATGGTTCGACAATGCAATAGTGCGTAAGCTAGGAAACGAAACATGATGAAGCTCAAACATGCTTCCTATGTGCTTGTGAGGACCAGAGAGGTTGCTTCCGGGACTGTAAGTCTGCCCAGTTCAACATTGGGTGCCCGAGGTGACGTTGGGCTAAAACAGGCCAGTCGACGAAAAGCGGCAAGAGCTCTAACCCGATCGGCCCAGCACCGACGGACGGTAGATGTGCCCCGCTTTAAACCCCTGTACTCGCTGAGGTCGAGCCGACTAGGGACCCTCGCATGGTTTGGCCGCTGGCCGCCGCCTCCTTCCCTGGAGCTTGCCACCCCCTGGCGACCTGGCTCAGCAACTTCCGTCGACTTGTGACACGACGGGATGGCAGGCACTGGACCAGAAAGAGCGGACATGGAAGACGGGAGACCAGGACTGGAACTCATCAGCTGCACATATGCACTTGCCAGCTCACCAATACACCAAATCTGTTTTTTTCCCATCTCTACCTTACTTCGTCCTCCCGAACAGTCCTGCTTCTTATTCCAGATTCTCCCCACCTCACCTGAATGAATCTCGAGTCTCCCAACCTCCCGCCGTCCGCATGATCGCCCAGATTCCGCCCGGGACTTGACCCTCGCGCCCGCGCATATCCCCCCTCCCTCTCGGTTTCGGCCACGCCCCTCGTACATACTCTTTGGAGTGACGTTCATGTCCGTGGCATATTACATGAACAAATTTAGCCGCGAAAGCGAACATTCTGGAGCTTCTTTGGCACGGAAGCTGCCATTTGACGGCTGCTGGCGGTGTTGCGTGGCTCTCGAGTCCCGCAACCGCATGGCTACACCATGATCTCCATGCAACGGTCCCTGTCTTCGCCGGTTCGCATTCACACGTCAGCCAACTGTACGACGAAAGGCCTTGAACCCTCCTTGCGCATTCAAACTAACGGTTCGATTGCACGATAGCTCCGCCCACCGACGCCGACCACTCGTCCACAGAAGCTCCGACATCTTCACCAGAAAGCCGCACTGAGGGCCCTGAACCCGCGCGCCACCAGAGATCTCGCAGCCCGATTCCTCTCAGTATAAGCTATGCAGCCACTCCATTGCGCCGCAGTGAGGAGCTTGCCGTGCGCGGCCACTCGGACGTTTCCTCTGGTAACGGCAACGTTGTTAGGAGGCCCGTTAAAGACCAGTCCCCTTCTTCGCCGACAGTGCAGCACAAGAAAGACATGTCGCCTGGCCCGGCATCGGCTGATACCGACGACGATAGCAGGGTGTTACCCTCCAAGATGCTGCCGGATCTCTCGTCATATGGCAACCCATTCCAATCCCAGGACAGCGATGGGACTTCACTGGATGAACTTGCGCACCTGGTCAGGCTGAGTAAGTACCAAGAGCGCAAACGAGCCATTACGCGCAAACGACTGCAGCGGAATTTGATTTCTACAGCCCTTTCTGCCCGGTTAACACGGTCCGGCGAGATCGCTAGGAGGAACTTGGTGGATTGCTTCCGGACCGACGACAAGAAGACCTTTGGGCCGCTGTACAACGCAATACAGGATGTCCGTAAGAGCTGTGACGAGCTCAGGAAGTTTGCATTGCTGGAACCCGAGCTCAGCTCGCCTCAGTCACCAACCTTGGGATCCTCGGAGACCTTGAATGCTTTCCACGGCCCCGGGGCTACAGGCAACGCTCTTGGAGACGTCGCCCCCTTCCTGGCTGAAGTACCAGCTTCTGCACGGGAGACCTTTCTTCATTTCCTCACGCAGATAAGGACAAATCCGGACTACTTGGCGGCTAGACTGTGCTGTTTGACCACTGCTGAACTGAATGCTCTGACTAGCTTTCACCACGGCCTGGAACCGATCGAGTCAGTTTTGCCGTATCACGGCCGTTCGGCGACACGAACCCATGGAGCAATGTCCAGCCGCCACGCTCAGCAGCAAACAACAGCGATAGAGCGCCTTCTGTCCTTTCAAAGGCATGACCCTCTGTCGGCACTGATCCATACCTGTTTTGCCAATTCGGCTGGCCCAGACAGCGCCGAAGACAGAAGACGTACCGATGTCTGGGCGACGACGCTTGCCAGGCTCATCACGGACTCCAACTCGAATAGTGAACATATCATGATCAAAGCCCTCCATATTTGGACTGCCATGCGAGACTGGGCCGGAAAATCCAAAATGGAATGGTTTTTGATGAAGATCCTTGAGGACGGAGCCTTCCTTCTTGATCGAGCCGAGGACCAGCACGGAACCCGCTTCAACGTCTCGGACTGGTCAGCCAAGGACAGCATTCGCGCTGAAGAATTTTACGACAAGGCCGTTCGCGACCTGTTCGAGATTGTGGACGACGAGGATTCAATTGGTATCCCAGAAGGCCTTCTGGAACTGGGAAATGCTATCCTGAACCGTCTGGATAGCAAATACGTCGAGTCCACCCGGAACTGGATGATCTACAAATGGCTTTTCTCCTCTTTCCTACTCAACGTCATTATACACCCCGAAAGCCATGGAATGATGGCCGAGTATCATATCACGGAATACGGGCGCCAGAAGATTCTGAAGCATGTGGCACTGAAAGCGCAGCAGTTGGTCGTTGACATGACGTGGAACAAGAAGGGCACGGTTTCAGTGCCCGCGGAGATCCAGAGCCATGTGGAAAGTATTCTGAGCCGGTTCCAGGGAAGCAGGTCCAAGAGGCAAGCGGCCAAGTTACTGCCAGCTCGGTCAATCACCTCTCTCCGGGAGACAGTAGAAGTCCGCCCCTATTTGGTCATCAGCCCCGCGGATTTGGTTACAATGGTGAACGCTCTGTTTCCGGAGCGGCGGCCCATGTCCGCGCATTCCGGCAGTATGCGTTCTGGTGCGCCATCCATCTCTGCCATGTCTAGCATCTCCCAGGCGATCCCGATGGGCAACGCGCGGGCTCCCATGAGTGTCGACACTGCTTCCGTGCTTAGCACAAGTGCCTCATCCGCCATCAGCGATACGACGACATCCAGAGAAACTGCGCATGATGAACATCGGATGGATTCACCTCAGAGATATTCCCCGGCCGGACCAGACCACCAATCACAGGCACACATGGACAACTACGAAGATGACGGCTACCGGCTGCGCTTCGCCATACGGGAACTGAATGCCAACCTCGGCTTCGAGACCGTACAAGGATCGTGCCATCCATGTAAAGAGCGTTGGGCTGTTCTCTTCATATCTGCGGATGGCAACAGCCTTTCCACGCAAATGTCATATGACCCTGATGAAGACATAGATGAAGAAGAGCACTCTTCCACCAGCGATACCGACGAGGACAATTTGGATGAAGGCCCAGAGCTTGACAAGGACTATCATCAACTGCGCGACTCCATCCTGAAATTGGTCCAGGATTTCGAAATACCTCAGACCGACCAAGCTCAGACCATTCCAACACAGTTCAGCAATCGAGCGACCGGCATCAAGAAATATCGTTCCAAGAATAAAATTGTCACGACGGAGGCATCCACGCAGAGCAGAAATCCCTATAAACAGCGCAAGGTATTACAAGACCTGAAGTCCCCTGGGCACAAACTTGAAGACGAAAGCCGCTTGGATGGTGATGGTACCGAGCCAGTCTTGGTGACCATGCTCACTGCGGCCTCGTCACAGTCTCGGGCCCAGTCCGACTTCGTCTCCGCGCATCTCTACTGGAAGACACTGCAGCAACTGAACGCGCTGACGTCTTCATCTCTACGTCGAAACGGGTTCGCGGTGCTTCTCAACATATTTTCTCGCGGTCCGCGCGATTCGATTCGGCGCTCTGCCTCGGCCATTGAAGAGTACGATGCATGGCTCGTCTGGCTCAAACAGAGCCAGGAAAGGCACGAAGGGTTGATCGATGGAATGATGAAGAGGCTGAAAGCTCTTCGAGACAAAATGTGGTACGTCACTGATGTACGAAACTCAGCACCTTATGAGCAGAGCCGTAATATCTGTGCTGCGTTGAAGACCATGGGTCTTCCGCGACGGTGGAATTCTCTTCAACGCAACCAAGCTCAGATGGCTCGAGGTTCGGCAACCAACTACCTGTTCCGTACAGAGACCCAGATCATGGATCTATTGTCAGCCTCTGAGGAGCAAGGCGGGCCCAATAAGCTCAGCGACGATCAAGCTGACAAGACTTCTCGCTGGTTACAACAATCGGACGTTGCAAACTTCTGTGGCGGCGAGGAAAGAATTCATCGCTTCTGTTGCGAGATAGATGCTTGCATATCCAAGCTCGTAGGCGAGTCCATTATGGACAGCCCCGTGCTTTGGTCTAGCGAGCTCTTCGTCCGGGATCGCAAGGGCTTCGAGGGCAGCAAGACAGCACGGGACAAAGAACAATCTTGGTCTCATGGAATGGATGATACCTCGAGCGTTATTAGCGACAGCGACAGGCGATTCACGGCATCAAGCAGACACGCACCTTCCTTCAGAGACTTGCGAACCATGTCAGCTCTGAATTCGAGCCAGCAATCCTTCGATTCCGGCAGCTACCGTTTCTCGAAGGCTAGCACTGCCCTGTCCGACATCACTGACGGGCCAGATTACTTTGGTGTATCGTCTCCTGTGCATACCATCGACTCGTCGTCAACATTCTACTCCCCGTTCCAGTCCACGATCTCTCCCAACTCTGCTGCCTCGAGGGCACACTCGCCGACTACTAGTGTCACCAATCTGTCGGGGTCTTACACAACTTCAAATCATCTTCATATGCCCCCTTTTTCGAACCAATCTACGGGCCGTCCTGGAACATCAGCCTCGTCAACCGAGACCGTCTTTCAACAACGCTTGTCTGAGGAGAAGGCTCGCTTTCTGCATGAACTGAAACAAACTGTTTTGAACCTGTTGCTGTCTGATCTTGGGAATCTGGTCTTTGCCCGTGGGTCTGAGACCGATTCGTGGTTCGAGACTTGGGGTAAGGACTGCATCGAGAGACGAAATGCCAACGATAAGCGAGGCAAGCTGGTGTCCAAGAACGGCAAAGTTCGGGTCATCGAGAAGAAGAAAAGCTTTAACAATCTCCGCGTTGCCGGTGAGGCTGATTCCAGGTCGGAGGCTACCGAAACCTCCAGTACGCGTGGCAACGACAGTCCCACATCGAACGAGCCGGCTTCATCCCGTCCCAAGGCCTCCGTCAAAGACTCAAAGCAAGAGTTCCCATTCAAGAAGGCATTTCAGCGGTTGCTTCGGATGTTCTCTGTACATCCGAGTCCTCAAGGGAAACTGAATGCGCTCTTTGAGCTGGAACAACTCATCATTGCCAGCTTGGGCTCCAATTCCAAGCGCTCAAGGCTCGGTTGGGTCCAGTCAACAAGGACTTCGCCAAGCATCGACAGTCTCAAGGACTCTGGAAGGTCCAACCCGCTCGAAGAGGTCATTGACAACATCAAGGAGAGACGATCGCACGCACTGTTGCAGTCGCCAGTGCTGTCCCCCGTGGCTGGGGGTTTACCTAGGTCGGGTCCTGCTGACCTACGGTCTGCACCAGTCTCGACTTATGCCAATACCGACGCCATCACTGAGGTTCTGCTCAACTTACTCCGGGATCCTGAGATTCGACCGAAGACGTTATTCCGAGATCTGCAGCTCATCTCAGCCTTCGTTCACCCGACAATCCTGGACAAGACAGATAAGGGCAAAGCGTTCTGGAACACTGGCCTGGCAGCACTGCGCCTGAAAGCCGAGGTTTGCCGCACCATGCTCAAGCTCGCCAACGATGTTCAGAAGCGATCTATCGGCGGCCAAGATCAAGCCTCTGAATCCTCTCAATCCAGCTCCACTACTTTTATCAGCAACTCGTACACTTTGGCGGACGCCGGCAAGATGTGGACCGTTCTAGCCAAGGAGGGCAACCCAGCAGCGCAGCGTGAGCTTGCGCTCTTCTATCTCATGGATCCTGAGCTGGTCGAAAGGACGACACTGCCTCTCGCCAGGCCTCGGGAGGTATTCAAGCAGGCTGTCATGGACAAGTACGATCGAGGATCTACTCAAAACCGTTCTGGGGCAAGACTCTACTCCAACGACAGGAGCCGGCAGAGTATGGGTGCGATGGGGTCGAGCAGCAGCATCGGGGCACAGGGCTCAGGCCTGGATACCACGGCTGGAGAAGGGGGAATCGTTTGGAATGACCCAGCCCTGATGTGCATCGCCATCCACTTTTTCCAGGCAGCGGAACAGGGAGGCGATGAGCTTGCGACCTCTTTCATGCGGCAGAACGATCTGGTATGAGAGAAACTTCCAACGGCTTGCAATTTTGTTTCTTGATTTAATTTTGCTTGGCTTTTTTATACCCCCTTTCCGAGGCAAGCATGGCGCATCATCAGACGAGACGGCTGGCATGGCTGGCGCATCTGACAGGCACATTGGTCTCATACACTCATACAGCGTCACAGGATAGAGGCGCGGATACATGAAAGAATTGGACTGTTATCTTCAAGTTGTCTGCGGCCCTGAATTTGCACATCATGACTGGTCCACCTTCGCAAGCTGTTGAACTCGACGACCGAGGCAGCGTACATGTCTCGAATAGATGGCCAGTATGAATCATGAGGCTATGGCGAAAGTCATGTAGATGCCTTGCCTTGGTTTGACTATAAGTACATGGGCGGGGCCGATCTCCTGCAATGCAAAGGTCCCTCCAAAGGTCCCTCCCTTCCTGGGTGCCCCTCTGTTCCTAGGCGCTCAGTGCGTAGGTTCTCAGTCTGGGACGGGTCCTCTATTCGTCTCCTTCATCTTCAGAAGCCTCCCCCGCGTCGCTGTCACTTGCATCGGGATCCTCTTCCATGTCGCTGTCGGAATCATCCAACGGCTGGCGGTCTTCGATAAGCATAACCCCTTCGAGCTCTTTGATGAAGTTCTGGATATCATATCCGGTATGAGAGCGTTGTCGGATCGCATGCGGATCCGTTGTTGGTTGGGAAGGTGGGTTCGGAGAGCGGAAGTAGACCATCTCATGATCTGTATTGGCAAAGGCCTGCTTGGGGTTGCCGATCATGAGATGCGAAAGGTTTAGCTTCGGCAGCAGTCGAAGTCTTTTCAGGAATGAAGGCCAGAGACAGGTCGGCAGGTTCCCATCAGCGTTTGTCGCACTCATGAGAGTGATTCTCCAGAGCTCTAGCCTCCGAAGAGTGAGCGAGAACTTGTTGATGATACGAAGGAGATCCTCCCCGTCGATTGCACAAAAGCCGAGATTCAGCTCTTCGAGCCTGGGTAGGAGAGCGGGCTTTGGCGGCAGCGGTAAACCCAAGCTGTTGTTGACGATGGCAGGGGTGTGGGTATCGCCGAGCCAGCGCAGGAAGGGCGCATTGGGTTGACGATTCATGAGATTCAATCGCAAGTGCTTGAGGCTCTCCATGTGGCCCAGAAACCGGCGGAGTTCCTTGTCTGGACATGACAAGCTGGCAGTCGGGTCGGTAGGATCTGAGGCTGCGATAAGGGACATAGTGTGATCCAAATGACCATGCAAGACGAGCTCGACGGATAGGAATAGGGTCTCGAGCTTTTGCAGCACTGGCAGGATAGTAGGCTCCAGGAAACCCGGGATGTAGAATGCCCCGGGATTCAAGTGCCCGACACCGCGAACAAGGACCTCGATGGAACGGGCGCTGGCAGAGTGAGCGCTGCCCGGAGCGACGCCGACTGAAGCAGCACCAAGGGCCTGAAGGACCAGGCGAAACACCCTGCTGGCGAAGTCGCTGATGTCTATGTCTGTATTGTAGCCGGCGACCATGTTGACACGACGTCGAGCGAGGAGGTCAATCCCAGTCTCTCGTTCGACCGTAGAAGAGCCGTAGCTTTTCCACCTGACACCAGGGCCGTCCCGTGCCCCACGAAGCTCAGAGGCATAGTCTCTGATGCCGATAGTAAGAGGGTTGTCATGCTTGCTCAGTTCGGCGAAGGCAATGCCCAACAGAGCGAGCGCGTGGCCGGACTCTAGGAGAGCCGTCTGGCTGTAGAGACCATCTAAGTGCTTGGACAGCGCAACTCGCCGGTCAATGCCATTAGGGATGCGGCTGCTGAAGACTGGGCGGGGGTCGTAGAGATCCAGGCCGATAATGACATGCTTGAGATAGACAGCCATGCGTGACCTGGAGATGTCGACGAGTGATTGTAGGCTGAATTCTGTGAGCATGAATTGCCTCTTGGTGAAGAACTCCTTTGCAAAGAGGTCGTGTAGGGAATGCTCGATCGAGCGGCATGTGAGTCGAAAATTAGAAAGGTCGGTTGTCGTGAGATCGTTGGCAACGCGAAGAAGTAACTCGAGCGGCAGTTTCCTGAAGCCTGAGCCTGACGCCATTTTGAAGGTTTGAGACTCTCAATACCTATATCTAGGACGGGACGGTTGGGCGTGAAGAAAAGAAGAAGAGCTTCAGTTCAGTTTTTGGTGAAGTAAGTACCAAGGACGGGAATGCGTGGCGCTTTCTATCGACCATGGTGCCTGCCCGTTGGGTCGCCGCCTCGGGAGTCTTGAATGGCTTCCATCAGGCAGGCGCCCACTAATCGGGAGAGTGAATCGTTGACTGGGCCCCTGTCACTGATAGAAACTGCCTGTGCTCGCCAACCAGGTGATCCTCCTCCAGGCAGATTTAGGCTTCACTGCGCGCTGATTGGCCTGCAAGTGTCAGTGACACCTGAGGCTTGACTGGGCTTCGCCTTCCCTTTCAGTGACCAACGAAAGAGGTGATCGAGACAATCGCTGAACTGTCACTGATCGTCTGGTTGAAGTGAAGAGGCGAACATGTTTGCAAAACTTGACGCGCACCTATTCACCCAGACATTTATCCCGAATACCTGGTCTGATGGGATCCATTCGTGTGACCGTAAACCAAGTCGAGACATCTTTGCACGTGACTGGCTGTAGTGTGGTAGGGAAGGTAGGTGCAGGGTTTGACTTCTCCTGTCCCTGTTGCTCTTCAACTTCGATGACCTCCACATCGGGAACATCCCCATGCCCATGCAGCGATGGATGGTGACAACTGTCCTGCAGGCTCTCTGCCTAGGCGCAGCTTGTCTAGTCCTACCGCCGATCCTGCTGGTCTTGTACAGGTTATTCCTCCATCCGCTCGCTCGTGTGCCTGGCCCCAAGCTCGCAGCCATATCTGATGTCTGGCATGCGCTTCACGTGCGGGACGGTCGAATGCTTCAACTAGGGCAGACGTTGCACAAGAAATATGGTCCTGCCGTCCGTGTCGGTCCCAATGAGGTCTGGTTTGACAGCAGAGAGGGCTTCCAGTCGATCTACAGTATGTGAACTCTGGGACCCTCCTCTCTTGGCACCAACTCATTGACTCATCAGGGGCGCGCAGCGGATATGCTAAATCGGAGTTTTACTGTAAGCATATGAGGACTTAAGTCCCTCTCATTTCTGTGATGCTGACCCTGCGCCAGTGGCAACCTGCCTTCAGGCGCCCAGCATCGACTGGAGTCTGAAATTACATTTCCCGGATACCCTGGACCTTCTATCTGAGAGGGACATTCAACGGTATCGCCTGCAGAGGCGCTTGATTGGCCCCTTGTACCAAGCAGCAAACATCGAGAAGCACGAGAAAGCGGTGGATGCTGTGCTTGATCGAGTCATCGCCCAGCTTCGGGCCTTTGATGGCGCAGAGATCGACCTGAAGGAGTGGATGCACATCATTGCTGTCGAATGCCTCGGTGCTATTGTCCTGACATGGTCTCCTGGTTATCTCAAGGACAAGACAGACTGGGGCTCTAGTGCTCATAGCTATCGCGGCTGGAGACGCAAGAGCGTTCTTGGTCTGTTTCCTACCGTCGTCAAGGCAGAGCTCATGTCCAAAAATGTTGGGTATGCCTTTGCCAGGGCATGGGGACTGACATACAAGGCTGGGAAAACTCTAAAGCCTTTCTTCACCGTAGGTCAACAATATGTGGCAACGCCCTGTTGTGTAGCAACTGACCATCTCCTAGGGCGTCTATCGGGTCTCGTCCCGTCGCATCAATGTCGAGTTGCAGTCCCCACCATCCAAGAAGAAGCCATCCAAAAAGACCCCTGACAAGAAGGAAGACCTCTTAGCCGACTTGATCAAACTGCACAAGGAGAAGCCAGAGTTCACAGAGAACTACCTCCGGCGGATGGCTACTACCAACTTCGGCGCTGGTCACGAGACTATGTGTTCAGCGTTGACATGCGTCATCTCGATGATTGGAAGTCATGCATCTGTTCAATCCACAGTCGCCGGGGAAGTGGGAAATCTCGGTGACAAATTGACATTTGAAGAAGCGGTTCAGCTTCCATACACGCGCGCCACCATCAGGGAGGCCCAGCGACTATACCCTGTTCTTGGCATGTCTCTCTCCCGGACCGTGCCGGACGAGGGTCTCCATGCCCACGGTCACTTCTTCCCGCCTGGTACGACGGTAGGCTGCAATCCGGTTGCACTACACCGCAACGAGGATATTTTCGGCTCGGACGCCAGCTCATTCGATCCTGAGAGGTGGCTCGGCGACGTCGACGTCAAGAGCATGGACCGGTATAACTTGACCTGGGGCGGCGGAAATCGCACCTGCCCGGGACGTCACCTGGCATATCTTGTCCTGTACAAGGTTGTGCCAGCCCTGGTCCGGGAATTTGAAATTGAGGTCTCCATGCCGCCGGAGGAAAACTTTCGATTTTACTTCATGGCCATGCTGACAGGCGTCAAGGCTCGCTTCCACGCAAGGTCCAAACCTACTACAGATGCTGTAGTGAAGCAGTGAATGGAACACGCCGAGGTCGCCTTTGTATGACAAGTCAATGCATTCGATATACTTGTGTGCATATGAAGCACGGGCTGCCGTGTCAGGCAAACCCCTGCAGTGGCCGTCTTCAGGTGCTCCGGGGCCGAGTCTAGTTGTACAGAGCCGCTCCAATGTTGCGCAGCGGGGCGAGGCTCAGCTCAGCTCAGCGTAGGTAGGTGAATGGATGTATATGAAGGAAGCAATTGTATAAGAGGTGAATCGTTTGCAGGATCTGGGGCTGATACTTCAGGCGTGCAAAGTTGGAAGGCACAGACCTGCAGCATGAAGCGTGAGTCCCTTTTCCCTCCCAGTGACACGCGCCCCTTTGTTTACCTGTCAACCTTGCCTACCCTTTCTCGGCCTTCAGTTCCGTCCCACACCACCATTATCTCATCTTATTCTCTGCAATCGTGTGGAATATTGTTCTGACACCTCGTAGCTCAACCGGCAACCCTCGCCAACTTGACACAACTCTCCTGAGTACAGACAAACCACCCCCCAAGCGATAGCCATGCGCATCCTCTACCTCGCCGTCCTCGCCGCCACGGCCCTTTCGGGCCTCGCGAAGCCAGACTCCGACGATGACGCTGGAGCCCAGCCTCGCCGTACGCAGTTCCGTGGCCCTCCCGACGAAGCTCCCATCGGCAAAGGCGACCGCTTCAATGACGGCCACTTCTTCCCCCTCGGTGCTGCCACCGGCACGCCCCCCAAGAAGGAAGGCGAGTACATGTTTGAGACCATCATGAATCACGACGAGATTGTCACGGCCATGGTCGGTCTGCGAGAGGAATACGGCATCCGTCTGGTCAGCCCCCCTCACAGAACGGCCGAGGACCGCCGCACAGTAGTGGGCATGATCCCTTGCGAGGAGGATTATAGCATGAACCCTGCTCTCTGCGGCACCGACGACTCTTACAATATTCTTCTCACCGCCGGCCTTCTCGGACACGACCGCTCCACTTCTGATGCCGTCATCTACTTCCTCTCCGACTTGCTCTTCGCCCGCAAGAACGGCCTTGGTCTCGAGTATGGCAATGCCAGCTACTCCAAGGGTGAGGTCCGCCGCGCCGCTTCTGTTGGCATCGTCTTCTACCCTCTGATCAACGTCGACGGCATGGCATGGGACAATGAGCACAGCAGTTGCTGGCGCCGCAACCGCAATAACGCCACCATGGAAAAGCAGGGGGACTGGAAGGACCAGTCCATCGGGGTAGACCTCAACCGCAACTTCGACTTTGCCTGGGACTACGAGCGCGTCCTCAACACCTCCGTCAGGCTGGCGTCGTCTCTCAATTCAAAGAGCCCCCGAAACGATCTCTTCCGCGGCCCCGGCGCCATGTCGGAGCAGGAAACCAAGAACATCGCCTGGGTCTTCACCAAATTTCCTCGGCTTAGCTGGCTGATGGACGTCCGTCTCAACGGCCGACGTGTCGTCCACCCCTGGGGCACCGACCTGAACCAGGACAAGCGGCCTGAGCAGAACTGGCGCAACCCCGAGTTTGGTAGGTACTTGGACCATAGGCAGCTCCGCCGCATTGTAGTTTTCACCAAAGACTAACCAGGACACAGATGGCATGCGAGGCGACCGCAACGACGGCACCACCTACGGCGAGTACATGAACCCCTTCGACAAGGCGGTGCACACCAACGTGTCCTACCTCATCCGGGACGAGATCTACCGCGTCGCGGGCCGCAACCACTCGGCCGGGGAGACGGCGTACCTCGGCCCCCACACGGGTACATTCATCGACTGGGCGTACGCGCGGCATCTGGTCCGCGGCGGCGACCAGAAGGTTTTCTCCTTCGCGCTTGAGTACGGCGAGCCCGGGCGTGAGGCGAGGCGGGATCCGGAGATCTGCGATTACTATCCGACCAAGGAGAGCCTGAACCTCCATATGCAGGAGGCGGCCGTCGGGATGATGACGCTGCTTCTGGAGGCGTCGCAGCGCAGATCCTGAGCTCTGAGCCTGTGGGGGTGGGGTTGCGTTGTCTGCATCGGGTCGAAGGATGAAGGAGGCCTGTTAAGGGGGTTGGGCGGGCTCTGTTCCGGAAGTTCAGGGCAGTGTAGCACTGCAGAGTCACGTTGCATGGTGATGTGTCAGTCGGTAGGAAGACGAGCTAGCTATCTTGCCCATGATTATCGTTTGACATAAGGTATGTATCGTGATGGGTCCCTGCTCCTCACCCCGGGGTCCCCAGACCACGTGGAAGTCGATCCGAACGGAGCCAGCTGCACAAGAGGCTCCCAAGGTTGCGGGAAAGCATGCCACTGGTTCCTGGTATGTTGACTGGGTTGACCAAAGTCCCAATGCCCCTGATGGCATGACCGTGGGGGTCAACTACTGATGAATGCTCATATGTTTCACCCGACATTTCCCAGGTTAGCTCCGCCAATTCTACTTCTTCACATGATGTTCAGGGGTAGAAGGTAGAATGTATCTCTACTCATCCAAGCAGACGCGTGAACTGCCTTGCGTCGGTTGGACACGACTGTACTCTTCCTCCTCGGAGACGAAAATATGGACGTCTCCTACCTCGGACGTTGATTGACTTGTCAAATCCCTGCGACGTAGCCAGGATCCCGGAACGTATCTTCAGCTTTCTACTCTCATGTACTTAGCAGGTAAGGTGAGGCTGTAGGTACGTGGCATTCTTGATCGTATGAGGCAGAGCCTCTTCACCACAGAATCTAACCCCTGAACAACGATCTGCCCCTTTCCGAGACTCATATGCGTCTCGGGGTCTCTGCACCACACCACTACATCGTCGATTAACCTGCCCAGATCTGACACCACACCCTCCGTGCCGCACAGCAGATGAGATGTTTCACTAAGTTTTTCATATAATTCTATAAGTTCACCGAAAGCAGGCTGAGAGGTTGTTGGAAGATCTTTATGT